>JACEFZ010018598.1:0-141444 GCA_014155875.1 Cepaea nemoralis
AATCCCCCTTGGGTTTTTGATGGACATTAAAAAACTGTGGTGTATCTCCCAGTGAGTGTTACATGATGTGAAAAAAAATAAGGGGGAGTGTTATACGATGTTTAACTATAGAAATACTGTGTGAAGTACACCCCGTGAGTGTACATTGAACCTAGAAATACTGAGTGAAGTACCCTCCCAGTGAGTCTTACACGAAGTGACACCTTAAAATATTGTGAGTGGAAGTACACACAAGTGAGTGTTACATGATGTGGGCACCTAGAAATACTGTTGTGAAGTACCCTCTAGTGAGTGTTACATGATGTGACATCTAGAAATAGTGTGTGAAGTACCCTCCAGTGAGTGTTACATGATGTGACATCTAGAAATACTGTGTGAAGTACCCTCAGTGAGTGTTACATGATGTGGCACCTAGAAAATACTGTGTGAAGTACCCAACGGTGAGTGTTACATGATTGTGACACTAGAAATACTGTGTGAAGTACACACCAGTGAGTGTTACATGATGTGGACACATAGAAATACTGTGTGAAGTACCCTACAATGAGTGTTACATGAGGTGACACCTAGAAATACTGTGTGAAGTACCCTTCCAGTGAGTGTTACATGATGTGACACCTAGAAATACTGTGTGAAGTACCTTCCAGTGAGTGTTACACGATGTGACACCTAGAAATACTGTGTGAAGTACCCTTACAGTGAGTGTTACACTGATGTGACACTCTAGAAATACTGTGTGAAGTACCTTACAGGTGAGTGTTACATCGATGTGACACCTAGAAATACTGTGTGAAGTACCTACAGTGAGTGTTACATGATGTGACATCTAGAAATACTGTGTGAAGTATACCTTACAGTGAGTGTTACATGATGTGACACCTAGAAATATTGTGTGAAGTACCTTACAGTGAAGTGTTACATGATGTGGACCCCTAGAAATACTGTGTGAGTACCTTACAGTGAGTGTTACACGATGTGACACCTAGAAATACTGTGTGAAGTACCTTACAGTGAGTGTTACAATGATGTGACACCTAGAAATACTGTGTGAGTACCCTCTAGTGAGTGTTACATGATGTTGACACCTAGAAATACTGTGTGAAGTACCTCTACAGTGAGTGTTACAAGATGTGCACCTAGAAATACTGTGTGAAGTACCCTACAGTGAGTGGTACATGATGTGACATCTAGAAATATGTGTGAAGTACCCTCCAGTGAGTGTTACATGATGTGACAACCGTAGAAATACTGTGTGAAGGTACCCTCCAGTGAGTTACATGATGTGGACACCTAGAATACTTGTGTGGAAGTACCTTACAGTGAGTGTTACATGATGTGACATCTAGAAATACTTGTGTGGAAGTACCCTACAGGTGAGTGTTACATGATGTGGACACCATAGAATACTGTGTGAAGTACCCTACCAGTGAGTGTTACATGATGTGGACACCTAGAAATACTGTGTGAAGTACCTTACAGTGAGTGTTACATGATGTGACACCTAGAAATACTGTGTGAAGGTACCTCACAGTGAGTGTTACACGATGTGACACTTAGAAATACTGTGGGAAGTACTCTCCGGTGAGTGTTACATGATGTGACACTTAGAAATACTGTGTGAAGTACTCTCCCAGTGAGTGTTACATGATGTGACACTTAGAAATCTGTGTGAAGTACCTCCATTGAGTGTTACATGATGTGACACCTAGAAAAAAAACTGTGTGAAGTACCCTCCAGTGAGTGTTACATGATGTGACACCTAGAAATACTGTGTGAAGTGCCCTCCAGTGAGTGTTACATGATGTGACAAATAGAAATACTGTGTGAAGTACCCTCCAGTGAGTGTTACATGATGTGGCACCTAGAAATACTGTGTGAAGTACCCTCCAGTGAGAGTTACATGATGTGGCACCTAGAAATACTGTGTGAAGTACCTTACGGTGAATGTTACATGATGTGGCGCCTAGAAATACTGTGTGAAGTACCTTACAGTGAGTGTTACACGATGTGACACCTAGAAATACTGTGTGAAGTACCCTCCAGTGAGTGTTACATGATGTGACATCTAGAAATACTGTGTGAAGTACTCTCCAGTGAGTGTTGCATGATGTGACACTTAGAAATACTGTGGGAAGTACTCACCAGAGACTGTTACATGATGTGACACCCATTAGTCCACCCCAAGTCATAGGTTACATGACCCCAAATCTAAGGTGAACAAATGTACACAGAGACTGAATGGCTGCTGGGATTCTGTCATGAACCGTGGGTGCCTGGTAGACGGGTGGGGGACAGGCATAAGGACTCCCTCTATATCTGACTTGGACGGTGGCTCTACCCACTGCACATGTTTATGTATGTTTTTAGATCAATCTTAATTCAAATTTCCCACGGAATGTTTGCGGGACCTAGCAAGTCGTGCGTTGACCACATTCTAGGAACAACAAAAGGAGAAGCGACTTAAGAAGAGGAAGAGCAGAGCAGGCAAGCGAAGAACAAGAAGAAAGACCGGCAGAACAACACTAAAGTTATTTCACGTCTGCCAATGGCACTTTGGTGTTTTTCTCTGACCTCAGTGTTGGGTTCAAATCTGACAAGTGCCTGGAAGAGTCTCAATGGTCCCATATGTCTATAGCAGGGGAGAAAACCTGCGGGAATAATAACTAGGGAAGCCAGAAGAGAATTATCCCCGCTTTCTGAACTACCCTGAACTTGTTGGCAAGCAAATTCCAGGCCGGATCCGTGTTTTTATGGTATTCAGATGATTGATTTTAAAACAATTGTTATCGTCAACACGGATAAAAAACACATACACAAGCAAGGGAACGTTTCGATCAAAATCTTTATCAGTGAGACAAAAATACCTAGCTATAAAACTGGAATATCGCAATCGCAATTCGGTTAACACATGTCTGAAGGAAATATCACTAACACCAAATGGTTCACGCATGTCTGAAAGAAATATCATAAACGCAAAATGGTTAATACATATCTGAAGGAAATAACACAGACACAAAATGGTTAACGCCTGTCTGAATGAAATAACACAAACACAAAATAGTGAACACATGTTTGAACACAATAAAGTTAACACATGCCTGAACACAATAAAGTTAACACATGTCTGAACACAATAAAGTTAACACATGTCTGAACACAGTAAAGTCAACACATCTGAACACAACAATTTTTACTTGTCTGAACACAATAAATTTAACACTTTCCTGAACACAATAAATTTAACACTTGCCTGAACACAATAAAGTTAATACTTGTCTGAACACAATAAAGTTAACACGTGTCTGAACACAATAAAGTTAACACACATGTCTGAACACAATAAAGTTAACACATGTCTGAAGGAAATGCCACAAACATGAATAAGTTAACCACATGTCTGAGCGAAAACAGCACAAACAATATCACGGGATTGTTGACTTAGTTGAAAATGTAACACTTGATCACTTGTAGATTCAGATGGAAACTCAGCTATTTGGATGTGAGCAGCTATTTCCTGTTGCTGAATGTGGCTTTGGTTGGTCATTCATGTTCGCTTCTGTATTTCTGACTCACGATCAGTTATCAATGGTAGTATAGCAGCACAACCGTTAGCTCAACACTACCACGTCACTGTAACACCCTCACATAACAGTAACACCCCCCCCCCCCCACAACACACACACACACATGAGTAACACACACACTCTGTAACACTCACACATAATAGTAACACTCACACGTAACAGTAACACCCCCTCCCCCATAAGAGTAATACTCACACACTCTGTAACACCCACATACTAGTTACATCGCCCTATATCAGTAACACCCAGGCGTACCACCAATGAGCAAGTCCTGCAAGAAACAAATGAAACCCGTAAACTGATTAGAGAAATTACACGTAGACAGTCACAATTTCTGGGCACGTAATGAGAAGAAATAAACTAGAGAACTTGATGACAACTGGCAAGAGTGAGTGGGGTGAGAACATGGGGAAGGCAGAGAAGTAAACACCTGGATGGCTCGGCCACATGGCATGGTCGAGACAAGACCATGGAGCTAATCCACGACTGGTGATCGTGTGAGATGGCGAAACATGGCCGCCCACGTTTATCGACATGGCACATGACGATGATGACACATAACAGTAATTACCCCCCCCCCCCCCCCAATTGAACAATAACGTTTTTCTCCTTATTATTGAGTGACAAGGGAGTCTCCGTGGCGAAGTGGTCAAGTCCTCTGCCTTGCGCTCCGAAGGTTGTGGGTTCGATTCCAGGCTACATATTTCGGTTCACGAGTGTATTTTTCTCGGGGACTCCTGTGGGTCGTCGCTGGAGCTATGGAGCTCGTGCTTTGTGCGAGGCTTTTGGCGGGTCGCCTTGCGGAAAGAGACCCAGCCATGTGGTATGAAACCCGGTGCAATGAAGTCGATCCGCTCGACTTTTAAGACCTTTTATTGATCTGACAGACGATGCTGGGGAGACTTGGGATAACCTGGAAGATACAGGGTGTTAGAGGCATCAGGTCGACAGAGGAGAATATTGGTTGGGTTGACAGAGTAGCACAAAACATGATTACTGACGACAGAGAAGAATATTGGTTGGGTTGACAGCGTAGCACAAAACATGATCACTGGCGAACTTATCAAGAACAGAGAACAGTGTTTGTAGAGGAACATCATCGCCAGCGCCGCCCGACATGACACAAGATGATAAGATGATGACGAAACAGATTTACACAAAGAAACAAAAGCACCAGTCTAATTCACTTATTTCCCTCAATCCGCAAGCACAAAACTAACGTTTCCTCTCAACGATCGTCTTCATGCTAGGACGCTGTCGTAGTCCCGCGTTAATGCGCGTGTATGTAGGCTGAGAACCGTTGACCTTGTTCCCGCTGACAGACTACACGCCCGGGTCCTCTCCGCGACCAGCGAGAGCAGGGCTTGTGTCTGCCGTCACGCTGCTGCGTGCAGGCTGAGAACCGCTGACCTTGTTCCCGCTGACAGACTACACGGCCGGGTCCTCTCCGCGACCAGCGAGAGAAGGGCTTGTGTCTGCCGCCCCGCTGCTGCGTGCAGGCTGAGAACCGCTGACCTTGTTCCCGCTGACAGACTACACGGCCGGGTCCTCTCCGCGACCAGCGAGAGAAGGGCTTGTGTCTGCCGCCCCGCTGCTGCGTGCAGGCTGAGAACCACTGACCTTGTTCCCGCTGACAGACTACACGGCCGGGTCCTCTCCGCGACCAGCGAGAGAAGGGCTTGTGTCTGTCTGCCGCCCCGCTGCTGCGTGCAGGCTGAGAACCGCTGACCTTGTTCCCGCTGACAGACCGGGTCCTCTCCGCGACCAGCGAGAGAAGGGCTTGTGTCTGCCGCCCCGCTGCTGCGTGCAGGCTGAGAACCACTGACCTTGTTCCCGCTGACAGACTACACGGCCGGGTCCTCTCCGCGACCAGCGAGAGAAGGGCTTGTGTCTGTCTGCCGCCCCCGCTGCTGCGTGCAGGCTGAGAACCGCTGACCTTGTTCCCGCTGACAGACCGGGTCCTCTCCGCGACCAGCGAGAGAAGGGCTTGTGTCTGCCGTGCAGGCTGAGAACCGCTGACCGTGTTCCCACTGACAGACAACACGGCCGGGTCCTCTCCGCGACCAGCGAGAGAAAGGCTTGTGTCTGTCTGCCGCCCCGCTGCTGCGTACAAGTCCTCTCGCGATAACGGGCTTGCCACGGGCCAGGTGTCGACTGTGTGTTGGCGTTGTTCTTAAGTAATTCGAGGTCGCAGGTTGGTACCCCCAACTTCCTGACTGCACAGTTAAGTGTGAGATTTATCGGGTTATACATGTTGGCTTTTAAAACGAGTTTAAAGTTTTGTGATTGTGACATTACCAAACGGAGGTTTCCAAATTTAGGACATTACATTTCTGTAGACGAGGGAAAGGAGTCGAAGGATTTCAGCGCAGGTAAGTTTACAACAGATGGTAGTCTCACAATGTAAACATTCGCGGCCTGAAGCAGAAACACGGTGTTGCAATACATGCCAACTGCCTGGGTGTTAGAAGGGCGTCGGTAATCTGCGTTCAATGACCGCGTTCGTTTAGGCACAGCATTTAGTGGTGCTCTAGTTGGTACACCATTGTCTGTTATTTGACACTGGTTCCTGTGATTCTTAGTTCTAAGTACGCCACTTCACGTAGCTCGAAATATTGACCCAAACGCCGTCCAGCTGAGACTACATGTCTCATGAAGTCAACCATATGATGGCACGTATTGAGTCCAGTATTTCTACTACTAGTCATTTGGGTAGTTTGTGTGTTGACATGTGGCAGTGTCCCGAGCTTGTAAACACGCGCTAGTGTGTGAGCAATTTCACTGAGAGTTGTATGTTGTCAAACAAAACGTGCCGTGATCAGAGACGTAACATCCCGCTACAGCAAGTGTTCACACCACACCCCCCGCCCCACTTACCAGGCAGCGACCAGTCCATTGTAAGGGATAGTGACATTTCTGGTGTTAATTCCATGATTTTACTGACCGGCAGAGTGGTGATAGGACACGAATATCAGCTCTACGACTGTGGCAGAGTGGTGGTAGGACACGGATCTCCTGCTCTACGACTGTTGCAGAGTGGTGGTAGGACACGGATCTCCTACACTAGGACTGGCAGAGTGGTGATAGGACACGAATATCAGCTCTACGACTGTGGCAGAGTGGTGGTAGGACACCGATCTCCTACACTAGGACTGGCAGAGTGGTGATAGGACAGGAATCTTCTGATCTACGACAGTGGCAGAGTGGTGGTAGGACACGGATCTCCTACACTAGGACTGGCAGAGTGGTGGTAGGACACGGATCTCCTGCTCTACGACTGTTGCAGAGTGGGGATAGGACACGGATCTCCTGCTCTACGACTGTGGCAGAGTGGGGATAGCACATTTACAGTGTGATGTTTGTGCGATAGAATGTTCATAGAACATCTATCATCTGATGTATCTGTGATAGACTGTTGATAGCACATCTACCATCTGATGTATCTATGATAGAATGTTAATAGCACATCTACCATCTGATGTATCTGTGATAGACTGTTGATAGCACATCTACCATCTGATGTATCTGTGGTAGAATGTTGATAGAACATCTACCATCTGATGTATCTATGGCAGAATGTTGATAGCACATCTACCATCTGATGTATCTGTGATAGACTGTTGATAGCACATCTACCATCTGATGTATCTGTGATAGACTGTTGATAGCACACCTACCATCTGATGTGTCTGTGATAGAATGTTGATAGCACATCTACCATCTGATGTATCTGTGATAGAAGGTTGATAGCACATCTACCATCTGATGTATCTGTGATAGAAGGTTGATAGCACATCTACCATCTGATGTATCTGTGATAGAATGTTGATAGCACATCTACCATCTGATGTATCTATGATAGAATGTTGATAGCACATCTACAATCTGATGTAATCTGTGATAGACTGTTGATAGCACATCTACCATCTGATGTATCTGTGATAGACTGTTGATAGCACATCTACCATCTGATGTATCTGTGATAGAATGTTGATAGCACATCTACCATCTGATGTATCTAGTGATAGAATGTTGATAGCACATCTACCATCTGATGATCTGTGATAGAACTGTTGATAGCACATCTACCATCTGATGTATCTGTGATAGACTGTTGATAGCACATCTACCATCTGATGTATCTGTGATAGACTATTGATAGCACATCTACCATCTGATGTATTATATGGCAGAATGTTGATAGCACATCTACAATCTGATGTATCTGTGATAGAAGTGTTGATAGCACATCTACCATCTGATGTATCTGTGATAGAATGTTGATAGCACATCTACCATCTGATGTATCTATGGCAGAATGTTGATAGCACATATACCATCTGATGTATCTGTGATAGACTGTTGATAGCACATCTACCATCTGATGTATCTGTGATAGACTATTGATAGCACATCTACCATCTGATGTATCTGTGATAGACTGTTGATAGCACATCTACCATCTGATGTATCTGTGATAGACTGTTGATAGCACATATACCATCTGATGTATCTTGTGATAGACCTGTTGATAGCACATCTACCATCTGATGTATCTGTGACTAGACATGTTGATAGCACATCTACCATCTGATGTATCTGTGATAGAAGGTTGATAGCACATCTACCATCTGATGTATCTGTGATAGCCTGTTGATAGCACATCTACCATCTGATGTTATCTGTGATAGAATGTTGATAGCACATCTACCATCTGATGTATCTGTGATAGATGTTGATAGCACATCTACCATCTGATGTATCTGTGATAGACTGTTGATGAGCACATATACCATCTGATGTATCTGTGATAGAATGTTGATAGCCACTATCTAACCATCTGATGTATCTGTGATAGAATGTTGATAGCACATCTACCATCTGAATGTATCCTGTGATAGACTGTTGATAGCACATCTACATCTGATATTCTGTGATAGACTGTTGATAGCACATCTACCATCTGATGTATCTGTGATAGAATGTTTGATAGCACATCTACCATCTGATGTGATCTGTGGAGAGAATGTTGATAGCACATCTACCATCTGATGTATCTGTGATAGAATGTTGATAGCACATCTACCATCTGATGTGTCTGTGATAGAATGTTGATAGCACATCTACCATCTGATGTATCTGTGATAGAATGTTGATTAGCACATATACCATCTGATGTATCTGTGTCATAGAATGTTGATAGCACATATACCATCTGATGTATCTGTGATAGAATGTTGATAGCACATATACCATCTGATGTGTCTGTGATAGACTGTTGATAGCACATATACCATCTGATGTGTCTGTGATAGAATGTTGATAGCACATATACCATCTGATGTGTCTGTGATAGAATGTTGATAGCACATCTACCATCTGATGTTATCTGTGATAGAATGTTGATAGCACATCTACCATCTGATGTATCTGTGATAGAATGTTGATAGCACATCTACCATCTGATGTATCTGTGATAGACTGTTGATAGCACATCTACCATCTGATGTATCTGTGATAGAATGTTGATAGCACATCTACCATCTGATGTATCTGTGATAGAATGTTGATAGCACATATACCATCTGATGTGTCTGTGATAGAATGTTGATAGCACATATACCATCTGATGTATCTGTGATAGAATGTTGATAGCACATATACCATCTGATGTATCTGTGATAGAATGTTGATAGCACATATACCATCTGATGTATCTGTGATAGAATGTTGATAGCACATATACCATCTGATGTATCTGTGATAGACTGTTGATAACACATCTACCATCTGATGTATCTGTGATAGAATGTTGATAGAACATCTACCATCTGATGTATCTATGGCGGAATGTTGATAGCACATCTACCGCCTGATGTATCTGTGATAGAATGTTGACAGCACATCTACCATCTGATGTATCTATGGCAGAATGTTGATAGCACATCTACCATCTGATGTATCTGTGATAGAATGTTGATATAATATCTACCATCTGATGTAGCTGTGATAGAATGTTGATAGCACATCTACCATCTGATGTGTCTGTGATAGAATGTTGATAGCACATATACCATCTGATGTGTCTGTGATAGAATGTTGATAGCACATCTACCATCTGATGTATCTGTGATAGACTATTGATAACACATCTACCATCTGATGTATCTGTGAATGAATTTTGATAGAACATCTACCTGCTTCTGTGAAGCCCAAAGCTTATAGTCATCTGACTGATATTAGATTGATTACTCTTCACAATATGTGTGCATGTGCATGTGTGTGTTTATTTTTATGTATGTGTGTATGATATTATACCGAGATGAAAACTCGACCACAACGTACATCTACTCCATAGGACAAATACGCATATAGTTCTCGTTCATGTCATTAAATCATCTTGGAGACACCATGTTCACATCTATTGTTGAACTATTGACATGGACGGCGTGCAGACATGACCGGGGGGGGGGGGGGGTATGGCGGGATCAACAGTGTGGTGTTTGGGATGAGTACTGAAACTATTCTAGTCAATCCAGATGTCAGGAGAAGAGGCTGGAGCTGGGGAGAACACTCATTGACAAACCTGATACTGGCATAACTACGTAGAATGTGAATTGTCTACAACCAATAGGGCCAATGAAATAGAGAATAGAGGAGATCTGAGACCACGCAGGGAAGACAATTGGAGATTGAGATTGAGACATTGGGAAGGAAGGTAATGGAGGAAGCCACAGACAGGACGGCTTTAGTTGGTTTAAGTTCCAGTGGGGAACAAATGACAAGACGACGAGAAATGAAGAATATATGACGTGAAACACACTGCAAGAAGACGAGAAATGAAGAATATATGACGTGAAACACATGACAAGAAGACGAGAAATGAAGAATATATGACGTGAAACACACGACAAGAAGACGAGAAATGAAGAATGTATGACATGAAACACATGACAAGAAGACGAGAAATGAAGAATGTATGATGTGAAACACATGACAAGAAGACGAGAAATGAAGAATATATGACGTGAAACAATTGGCATGAAGAGGCGAAATAAAGAATGTATGACGTGAAACACATGACAAGAAGACGAGAAATGAAGAATGTATGACATGAAACACATGACAAGAAGACGAGAAATGAAGAATGTATGATGTGAAACACATGACAAGAAGACGAGAAATAAAGAATGTATGACGTGAAACACATGACAAGAAGACGAGAAATAAAGAATGTATGACGTGAAACACATGACAAGAAGACGAGAAATAAAGAATGTATGACGTGAAACACATGACAAGAAGACGAGAAATGAAGAATGTATGACGTGAAACACATGACAAGAAGACGAGAAATGAAGAATATATGACGTGAAACACATGGCATGAAGAGGCGAAATAAAGAATGTATGACGTGAAACACATGGCATGAAGAGGCGAAATAAAGAATGTTTGACGTGAAACACATGGCCTGAAGAGGCGAAATAAAGAATGTTTGACGTGAAACACATGGCATGAAGAGGCGAAATAAAGAATGTATGACGTGAAACACATGACAAGAAGAAGCGAAATAAAGAATGTATGACGTGAAACACATGGCATGAAGAGGCGAAATAAAGAATGTTTGACGTGAAACACATGGCATGAAGAGGCGAAATAAAGAATGTTTGACGTGAAACACATGGCATGAAGAGGCGAAATAAAGAATGTTTGACGTGAAACACATGGCATGAAGAGGCGAAATAAAGAATGTTTGACGTGAAACACATGGCATGAAGAGGCGAAATAAAGAATGTATGACGTGAAACACATGGCATGAAGAGGCGAAATAAAGAATGTTTGACGTGAAACACATGGCCTGAAGAGGCGAAATAAAGAATGTTTGACGTGAAACACATGGCCTGAAGAGGCGAAATAAAGAATGTTTGACGTGAAACACATGGCCTGAAGAGGCGAAATAAAGAATGTTTGACGTGAAACACATGGCCTGAAGAGGCGAAATAAAGAATGTTTGACGTGAAACACATGGCCTGAAGAGGCGAAATAAAGAATGTTTGACGTGAAACACATGGCCTGAAGAGGCGAAATAAGAATGTTTGACGTGAAACACATGGCCTGAAGAGGCGAAATAAAGAATGTTTGACGTGAAACACATGGCCTGAAGAGGCGAAATAAAGAATGTTTGACGTGAAACACATGACATGAAGAGGCGAAATAAAGAATGTATGACGTGAAACACATGGCATGAAGAGGCGAAATAAAGAATGTTTGACGTGAAACACATGGCATGAAGATGCGAAATAAAGAATGTATGACGTGAAACACATGGCATGAAGAGGCGAAATAAAGAATGTTTGACGTGAAACACATGGCATGAAGAGGCGAAATAAAGAATGTATGACGTGAAACACATGGCATGAAGAGGCGAAATAAAGAATGTTTGACGTGAAACACATGGCCTGAAGAGGCAGAAATAAAGAATGTTTGACGTGAAACACCATGGCCTGAAGAGGCGAAATAAAGAATGTTTGACGTGAAACACATGGCCTGAAGAAGGCGAAATAAAGAATGTTTGACGTGAAACACATGGCCTGAAGAGGCGAAATAAAGAATGTTTGACGTGAAACACATGGCCTGAAGAGGCGAAATAAAGAATGTTTGACGTGAAACACATGGCCTGAAGAGGCGAAATAAAGAATGTTTGACGTGAAACACATGGCCTGAAGAGGCGAAATAAAGAATGTTTGACGTGAAACACATGGCCTGAAGAGGCGAAATAAAGAATGTTTGACGTGAAACACATGGCATGAAGAGGCGAAATAAAGAATGTTTGACGTGAAACACATGGCCTGAAGAGGCGAAATAAAGAATGTTTGACGTGAAACACATGGCCTGAAGAGGCGAAATAAAGAATGTATGACGTGAAACACATGGCATGAAGAGGCGAAATAAAGAATGTTTGACGTGAAACACATGGCATGAAGATGCGAAATAAAGAATGTATGACGTGAAACACACGACAAGAAGACGAGAAATAAAGAATGTATGACGTGAAACACATGGCATGAAGAGGCGAAATAAAGAATGTTTGACGTGAAACACACGATAAGAAGACGAGAAATGAAGAATGTATGACGTGAAACACATGACAAGAAGACGAGAAATGAAAGAATGTATGACGTGAAACACACGACAAGAAGACGAGAAATGAAGAATATATGATGTGAAACACACGACAAGAAGACGAGAAATGAAGAATTTATTACGTGAAACACACGACAAGAAGACGAGAAATGAAGAATTTATTACGTGAAACACACGACAAGAAGACGAGAAATGAAGAATGTATGACGTGAAACACACGACAAGAAGACGAGAAATGAAGAATGTATGACGTGAAACACACGACAAGAAGACGAGAAATGAAGAATGTATGACGTGAAACACACGACAAGAAGACGAGAAATGAAGAATGTATGACGTGAAACACATGGCATGAAGACGAGAAATGAAGAATGTATGACGTGAAACACACGGCAAGAAGACGAGAAATGAAGAATGTATGACGTGAAACACACGACAAGAAGACGAGAAATGAAGAATTTATTACGTGAAACACACGACAAGAAGACGAGAAATGAAGAATGTATGACGTGAAACACACGACAAGAAGATGAGAAATTAAGAATTTATGTCATGAACACATATACGTTCCTTGGTTTTTGCAGTTAACACATCAGATCTCCCCACTTTTCCATTACCCTAACCCCGTTCAACCTCGGTAGAGAAGTTATAATTAGGGCCCATCCCTGCCAATAATCCTGTGATTTAATCCGCCACATTTCGGATATTAATCCGACAAGGATTGTCGTCCACAGAAGTAATACAAAGTATCAGATCTCCCCCTTCCATCCATTTTATATTTTTGAAAATAAACATAGGAGGGCCACATTTGGCCAGGTCTGCTCACAAACCAGGACAGAGATTCTAGGCCAAACACAGAGAGTCGGTTTATTGAGTCAGTCTCTGAGCAAACAGGGCAGGCTGTTGGAACAACACAACACAGGCAGGTCGGGACTCAGTACCAGACCATATGTTGACTTAAGACGCCTAAACCAGCATCAGAGAGCCACTATAGGGCGGCAGGGAGGAGATCTTTGTGTATAATGTGTAGGAAATGTACATGGTGTGTGTCATTTGATCTTCACGCGCACGGTAAGTGCACATTGTGACATATGTTGCCATTGACATCATGTCTTGAGTGGAACATTAATTCCAAAGCTACGAAAATGGAAAAATCTTACCAACTGCCTAATTCCATTGTTACGAAGATGGGAAAATCTGGCCAACTCACTCCAAAGTTATGTACACGAAAAAATCTTGCTAACTCACTCCAAAGTTATGTACACGAGAACATATGGCCAAGTGTATAATTTCAATGCGATATTGACTTTGAAGATTTGAGCACAACCTACTACTGGCAACGCCGATCGTATTCCGGTACAGCCTTGGACCTTGTCCACGTCAGATTGGAAGCACTAAACTCGAGTTTTGCTCTCGTTTGAGCTCGTCAGAAGTGCATATCCCTGACTGGACCCGGGATATTGACTTGCCAAATAATTCCTGTAGGTTGTAGAGAGAAGTTGTGTGACGGGCTTGTCATACCGTGACAATGACACCACACAAATACACAGGCCCGCACAATAGGCAGACACGATTGGAAACATCTCAACGCACCAGAAATGTGTTTTCTGAGGAAAATGCCCGGAATAGAATGGAGAAAATCCCACCACTCTTGATTGAGACGAAACGGGATGTAGACTCAAGAGTTTGCCTCTTCAACGATCACAGTTTGCTTTGCGTTCATTCGGGCATGGGTGACGAAGAGGTGGGTTTGCTTGAAGTCTTCACTGGTCCCGAAGAGTTTGTCCCCAAGGGTTTGTCCCCATGGGTAGCTTCTGTGTGCCACCTTCTCTGTCCGGCGTAATCAGGGCAGCTTTGTAAAACATGCTGTGCGGATTTGTCGCTGCAGAGTTGCAAGCGGCAGAACCATTAAGACCCATTGAGCGGAGGTAGGCCTGTTCTTGTGGTCTATGCGTGTCTGTAAAGCTCATCTATGTTGTGATCTATAGTCTTCATTTTCTGTCCCAAGTTCGTCATTATAGATAGCTTGACTATTGTTCTATTTCCTTACAGCTCCGGATGGCCAGAACTGCTCGTGATTTCCTCCAGCCTTGGCTAGCTCCTCTGTCTTTTCATTTCCAAGGATTCCTCAGTGTTCTTGCAGATAGAATTCTAATGTCGTTTTTTATTACATTCATAATGGTATCCTGTCTGAGGTATTCGGTGGCTTGGAGTCTGTGAAGACAGTAGGTTTTTGATGTAGCTCTACTAGAGTCTGTAAAGACAGTAGGTTTTTTGTGTAGTTCTACTCAAGTCTGTGAAGACAGTAGGTTTTTGGTGTAGTTCTACTCGAGTCTGTGAAGACAGTAGGTTCTTAGTGTAGTTCTACTCAAGTCTGTGAAGACAGTAGGATTTTAGTGTAGTTCTACTCAAGTCTGTGAAGACAGTAGGTTTTTGGTGTTCTACTCAAGTCTGTGAAGACAGTAGGTTTTTGATGTAGCTCTACTAGAGTCTGTAAAGACAGTAGGTTTTTGATGTAGCTCTACTAGAGTCTGTAAAGACAGTAGGTTTTTAGTGTAGTTCTACTCAAGTCTGTGAGTTCTACTCAAGTCTGTGAAGACAGTAGGTTTTTTTATGTAGCTCTACTAGTCTGTAAAGACAGTAGGTTTTTGGTGTAGTTCTACTCAAGTCTGTGAAGACAGTCGGTTTTTGGTGTAGTTCTACTAAAGTCTGTGAAGACAGTAGGTTTTTGGTGTAGTTCTACTCGAGTCTGTGAAGACAGTAGGTTCTTAGTGTAGTTCTACTCAAGTCTGTGAAGACAGTAGGTTTTTAGTGTAGTTCTACTCAAGTCTGTGAAGACAGTAGGTTTTTGGTGTTCTACTCAAGTCTGTGAAGACAGTAGGTTTTTGATGTAGCTCTACTAGAGTCTGTAAAGACAGTAGGTTTTTAGTGTAGTTCTACTCAAGTCTGTGAGTTCTACTCAAGTCTGTGAAGACAGTAGGTTTTTTTATGTAGCTCTACTAGTCTGTAAAGACAGTAGGTTTTTGGTGTAGTTCTACTCAAGTCTGTGAAGACAGTCGGTTTTTGGTGTAGTTCTACTCAAGTCTGTGAAGACAGTAGGTTTTTAGTGTAGTTCTACTCAAGTCTGTGAAGACAGTAGGTTTTTGGTGTTCTACTCAAGTCTGTAAAGACAGTAGGTTTTTGGTGTTCTACTAAAGTCTGTGAAGACAGTAGGTTTTTGGTGTTCTTCTCAAGTCTGCGAAGACAGTAGGTTTTTGGTGTAGTTCTACTCAAGTCTGTGAAGACAGTAAGTTTTTAGTGTAGTTCTACTCAAGTCTGTGAAGACAGTAGGTTTTTGGTGTTCTACTCAAGTCTGTAAAGACAGTAGGTTTTTGGTGTTCTACTCAAGTCTGTGAAGACAGTCGGTTTTTGGTGTAGTTCTACTCAAGTCTGTGAAGACAGTAGGTTTTTAGTGTAGTTCTACTCAAGTCTGTGAAGACAGTAGGTTTTTGGTGTTCTACTCAAGTCTGTAAAGACAGTAGGTTTTTGGTGTTCTACTCAAGTCTGCGAAGACAGTAGGTTTTTGGTGTTCTTCTCAAGTCTGCGAAGACAGTAGGTTTTTGGTGTAGTTCTACTCAAGTCTGTGAAGACAGTAGGTTTTTAGTGTAGTTCTACTCAAGTCTGTGAAGACAGTAGGTTTTTGGTGTTCTACTCAAGTCTGTAAAGACAGTAGGTTTTTGGTGTTCTACTCAAGTCTGTGAAGACAGTAGGTTTTTGGTGTTCTTCTCAAGTCTGTGAAGACAGTAGGTTTTTAGTGTAGTTCTACTCAAGTCTGTGAAGACAGTAGGTTTTTAGTGTAGTTCTACTCAAGTCTGTGAAGACAGTAGGTTTTTGGTGTAGTTCTACTCAAGTCATGTGAAGACAGTAGGTTTTTAGTGTAGTTCTACTCAAGTCCGTGAAGACAGTAGGTTTTTGGTGTAGTTCTACTCAAGTCTGTGAAGACAGTAGGTTTTTAGTGTAGTTCTACTCAAGTCTGTGAAGACAGTAGGTTTTTAGTGTTCTACTCAAGTCTGTGAAGACAGTAGGTTTTTAGTGTAGTTCTACTCAAGTCTGTGAAGACAGTAGGTTTTTAGTGTAGTTCTACTCAAGTCTGTGAAGACAGTAGGTTTTTAGTGTAGTTCTACTCAAGTCTGTGAAGACAGTAGGTTTTTAGTGTTCTACTCAAGTCTGTGAAGACAGTAGGTTTTTAGTGTTCTACTCAAGTCTGTGAAGACAGTAGGTTGTTAGTGTAGTTCTACTCAAGTCTGTGAAGACAGTAGGTTTTTGGTGTAGTTCTACTCAAGTCTGTGAAGACAGTAGGTTTTTGGTGTTCTACTCAAGTCTGTGAAGACAGTAGGTTTTTAGTGTAGTTCTACTCAAGTCTGTGAAGACAGTAGGTTTTTAGTGTAGTTCTACTCAAGTCTGTGAAGACAGTAGGTTTTTAGTGTTCTACTCAAGTCTGTGAAGACAGTAGGTTTTTAGTGTAGTTTTACTCAAGTCTGTGAAGACAGTAGGTTTTTAGTGTAGTTCTACTCAAGGCTGTGAAGACAGTAGGTTTTTAGTGTAGTTCTACTCAAGTCTGTGAAGACAGTAGGTTTTTAGTGTTCTACTCAAGTCTGTGAAGACGGCAATCTTTTGGGATAGTTCTACTCAAGTCTGTGCAAATAGCAGTCTTTTTGGGGTAATTCTACTCGACTATTTAAGGATCTGTACGGCAGTAACAATGGCTGTTGACTCTTCCCCGAGTCAGCACAGATTTCCCCTGCCGCTAAGACATATGTCTGTCAGTTCCCTTTAGGATGTGTTATGTAGATTCGCCGGCTCCCTTTTTTCGGGACCCAGTTGACAGAACCATCCTTGAACTCCCGTGTCCAGATGTTGCACGGACAGCTCTCATATGCAGCGCGTGCAGAGAACGAGCTCTGTGTTGTGACTCCAACTGTGTTAGGTCACCTAACCTTTGACAATGCCCATCTTGTTTCATTTCCCCAGTTGCAGACGTTCCTTCAGGAGACACGCTGATAGTTTAGCTGTCGGCTGAGACTTGCCGTGATGCATTCTTCTCCTGCTTATCTAACCGTTTTGCTTACCTTCTTATCACTCCAGGTAACATTCCCTCCAGTTTATCACTTCAAATAACATTTCCTACAGCTTAATTAATTCCCTGTTTGTTCTCCCATCTGTAAGTGTCTAGAGATGAGTTCAGATTCCTGAGCGCGCCCTATTTTCTTGGTCTGTGATACAATCGGGTTCGTCTTATATTTGCTGTCCTACCTATTATCTTATCTAGAACATCTTTTAGCTCGGCTGTCTATTGTAAGGGGGCATATATGAGTGTCTGATTTAATTATTTTCGCACAGGACTTCTCTGTTTGTCTTTCCAGGCTGTAGTTGTATATTCTTGCTTCCAGTTGTATCTTTCTGTTCGGCCGTCTTCTTCTTCTGCGTTCATCAATATTTTTTGGACGTAATTGCGTTGTGCCTGTTTACAGTAGAGCTGCGATATTTGCACCATTCGGCCGTCACATCCGACTTCTGCGGGCATTTGTTGACCGTGTTAAACTACCCGGTGTGTTTCATAGGACGGTCAGCTCTACTGATGTGATGTCAACCCCATCCCAGCTGGTCCATTCAGATCAGCCGGAGACATAATGGTCAGCCCTCAAGGGAAGGCAGGGGCAGACCATGGGCATTCCTCGCCATCCAAGGAGGCTTCCATACTTGCAGAGCCGACACATAGCGCTCTGGTACTGGGCTCAAGGAATCGTTACGTCCTGCACATGGCTGCTTAGCCTCACTCCCGTATAGTGGGCCTTCTGTTCACCATAGGCTGTTCTTCCGGAAACCATGAGAGATCAGTCTGCAAGTGACAACCAGCGAGCTTACGATTCGGACATTCCACGTAATGGTTTTGCTAGCCAAGCAGTATTGCATTCCGTGCCACTGGGACGCTTTTTCCACATTTGATGAAACCCGCACAGTGAGTTTTCGATGCACACATTCCACGTAATGGATTTGCTAGTCAAGCAACCAGTCAGCCTGATATTGGCTGTAGTTGAATATTCTTGTTTAAGCAAGGTGCCCGTCAGGGCTGTGTGCTTTGCCCTTGCGTGTGTAACCTGTACGCCGAAAATATAATGAGAAATGTCAGAGATGATAAAACCCGTGAGCAATATGATGCCATAAGTAATAGATATGCTGATCATACAGTATTACTATCCACATCACAGAATAGTAAAGAAACACTAATAACCTCAACCCAAAAGAACAGTGAAAATCACAACTTATATAGCAAAAAACAAAGATAATGCATTCAGATAAAAACTGATATGGAGAAAGAAATATATGTTAATGAGAAAAAATTGGAGGTGGTAGAAAATTTCGAATATCCTGGGTCATTAATTACCAACAATGGTGACACAGTGAAGGACATTAAAAGACAAATGTATATTGCTCTTCAGAAACTAAAACAACTGAATAAATTTTGGAGTGGGACAGATAGATCTACAAAAATTAGATTTTTAAGAGCATGCATCTTACCCATTGCAACATACGCCTGTGAGACCTGGACACTTAATAAACAAGCTGAACAAGCGAAACAAGCTGATAAATGTCTTTGACTAAAACTGTTATAAACGAATGCAGAAAAGAACTAATACGCCCATGCGACAAGAACTGAATATTTAAGAAGGTTAGCTACTAAAGACAATAGAATAAAGAAAAATGAAATATTTTGGGCACTTGAAACGTCATGAAAGTTTGGAGAGAACTACCATGGAGGGGTATATGCCCGGGAAGAGAGAAAGAGAAGGCCAAAGAGGAGATGGGTGCAGGATATGTTAGATAAACTCGAGATGGGTGTATCGGACGTGGAACATCTTGCTTATGGCCGAGAAGTTTTCCGGAAGGTTGTTATGGGAGCGAGGTTCTGCAAGGGACAGGCTACTGAATGAATGAACGAAGTCTCTGACATGGCTGCAGCACATTTGGATGTTTAAAAAAGTGGGTTCTCGATCAAAACTGTTGGAGAACCTGTGGTCTGGACTTGAACACTAAAGCCTTGTAAAGACAATTGACAGATAATGAGGCCTGGGTGTCGCAGAAGCCTAATGTCTGTGATAAGATGTAATTATTGAGCTAGCTGGTGTGTTGTGTCGTCTGCTTCTTGTTCCCGCCGTCCTGTTGTACAAATTACCGGCAGATAGAGCGGCAACACGCCAACACACAGATATCACCAGTGGTTATCACTGTGGGTGGTATAACATACAGATTACCGCGGACATTTGTACTGGGGCACAATTGTTTGTGCAGTCCGGGAGATAGCTCAAGGATTGTTTAGCGCATCACGCAATGAACAAACAATTATAGTATGTACTGGTTGTCACCGACAACACACGTAATAAATACACACAGGGACATGTAGAACCACAGCAGTACTTGTCATCACCGACAACACACGTAATAAATACACACAGGGACATATAGAACCACAGCAGTACTGGTCGTCACCGACAACACACGTAATAAATACACACAGGGACATGTAGAACCACAGCAGTACTTGTCATCACCGACAACACACGTAATAAATACACACAGGGACATGTAGAACCACAGCAGTACTTGTCATCACCGACAACACACGTAATAAATACACACAGGGACATGTAGAACCACAGCAGTACTGGTCGTCACCGACAACACACGCAATAAATACACACAGGGACATGTAGAACCACAGCAGTACTTGTCATCACCGACAACACACGTAATAAATACACACAGGGACATATAGAACCACAGCAATACTGGTCGTCACCGACAACACACGTAATAAATACACACAGGGACATGTAGAACCACAGCAGTACTGGTTGTCACCGACAACACACGCAGTAAATACACACAGGGACATGTAGAACCACAGCAGTACTGGTTGTCACCGACAACACACGTAATAAATACACACAGGGACATGTAGAACCACAGCAGTACTGGTCGTCACCGATGACACACGTAATAAATACACACAGGGACATGTAGAACCACAGCAGTACTGGTCGTCACCGACAACACACGCAATAAATACACACAGGGACATGTAGAACCACAGCAGTACTTGTCATCACCGACAACACACGTAATAAATACACACAGGGACATGTAGAACCACAGCAGTACTGGTTGTCACCGACAACACACGCAGTAAATACACACAGGGACATGTAGAACCACAGCAGTACTGGTTGTCACCGACAACACACGTAATAAATACACACAGGGACATGTAGAACCACAGCAGTACTGGTCGTCACCGATGACACACGTAATAAATACACACAGGGACATGTAGTACCACAGCAGTACTGGTCGTCACCGATGACACACGTAATAAATACACACAGGGACATGTAGTACCACAGCAGTACTGGTCGTCACCGACAACATACGCAATAAATACACACTTGGCCACACAACAAAAATGCACATGGGCACTCAAATACACATGGACACACACATGTTAAACAGCGCATGAACCTCACACGCCGCTCGTGACCTCAGTGTGTGCTGTAAACATGTGTTTGATGTGCTGTAAACATGTGTTTGATGTGCTGTAAACATGTGTTTGACCACGACCGATTTGAGCGGCCTAACATTTCACACTTTCGTTCGTTCATTGATTCTTGTGCCACACGGTGTTGCTCTGTTGAATGAATGTCATGGGTTAGAGATGCGACGTCCGCCTCACTCCCGAGCAGACCGTGTTGGATTCCGCAGTGGATGGCATGGATCGTGACATAATCATAGACCTCAGATTGGTACCTTGTCCTTGGCTGTAGACGAGTGACCATGTCTAGTTTGTTAGTTGGTGTTGTCTCCGGGCCTGTAGTTACGATCCACATTTCTTGATTGTGGACTCTATTTTGATACAGTTTGATTTAGCCGCTGCTGCCCAAGCTGCAATACCGTACCCCAGTACCGGCCTCACCCGCCCAGTACCGGCTTCACCCGCCCAGTACCGGCCTCACCCGCCCAGTACATAGCCTCTTATATAATACGTGACATATGTGTTAAATACAACGCATGACATCTATGATAAATACAGTACTTGACATATGTGGTAAATGCAACACATGACATCTATGATAAATACAGTACTTGACATATGTGGTTGTCAAAGACTTGAACACATCCCCTCAGCCAGGAAGAGCAGGTAATCTTAAAGAGGCCATGAGGGGATACTGTGCCCGAGACAAGGGCAGGGGAGATGAGGGAATAGGGTTAGGCTAACCATTCCCTCATGAGACACGTAGGCGTGGTTCAGAGAGTTAGCACTCTAACCACGATAAGCATCACGCCTCGTGGTAGCGGGAGAAGTTGAGTAGACACTCAACATGACACGTTTGCCATCAAGCGTGCCAGGTGAGGCAACACGCGTCAAGGTGAAGGGGACTCCGCGTGGTGTGTACCGGCTGGGGAAAAGATTGGCAGACGGGAGACAGGACGTGTCGAGTACACCTCGTTTAGAATAGAGCTAGGGTTTTGTTGTAACTACATAGATAGAAAGTAGCATAGTGGTTAGCTATTTGTGATAGAGGATTCTGTGGTAGAGTGTTATGTGTTTCATTAGCGACTGTTCACTGCTGTAGCGAGCTAATGGCAATAAACTGCACTATGTATTTTGCCTCCCACACGACTTGCAAGTATTCTTGTATTGGTGTGAGAGAAGTACCCGATGATGTCTGTCAGTGAGTTGTTGACAGGCCAGGGTAATTGTGGTGTCAAGAAGTGGTGCTTGGACGAAAGAGCCAAGCTAATACCCACAGCCCAGGGTAATTGTGGTGTCAGAAAGTGGTGCTTGGACGAAAGAGCCAAGCTAATACCCACAGCCAAAGGGTAATTGTGGTTGTCAGAAGTGAAGCTTGGACGCAAAGTTCAAGCTAATCCACTCGTCCACGAGCTCCAGACTAGGGTTTAATTTAATTTGTGTAGTGACGGTGATTTGTGCAGACGAGAAAAATGTTGCAAGCTAGAAATGTGCCTATCGTGACGTATTAAACTGTTTAATTGTGTTTATGAAATATTTATTTAGTCAAAGTATGTATTCATCAAAGCTGTAAGTATTAATATTCTTGGTTTCTCGTATTTATTTATATATTTACCTTTTTGTTGAGAAATGAGTACCAAAAATGATTCACGGCGGAGCGATACGAAGCCAGCAAACAATATCGATTTTTCATCGCGCTGTGCTGTGACGTCAGATGATTGACAAACAGTCGTCTGGGCTCATTAGCATACAGCAAGCGAGTGTTTACAAGGTTGCTAAACGGCGCTCGCCTGAATCGGTACGTTATATCAGCTATTATTTCTTTATTTGATTTACGAAAGGAATATATTTATTTATTTAAACATCATTAGGTTATTTATATTTATGAAAAGCATTTATTAATATTTTTGGTCTATTTTCTCTGTGTTTACCGTCACGATGGAACTACTTTCGGGCGAGCAGATGGCACTTGCTTGCACAACACTTACATAAATTAACTAGAATAGTAACGTAGGGCAATACTGATAGAACGAAGACAGGACATCGACATTTAATTTACGTGGTACATATTCTAGTTGTTCGTGATTCTGTCATTGTCTAAGTCATTGTCCTAGTTGTCAGGGTAATTATATCGTGCACCTCTGGGCGTAACACTGCCGCCCTACATATCGAAGAGTGAACAACAGCTGTGTACGGATGCCGGTGTGCCAACTATGGTGTCCCAATTACGTAACGTGTTTCCACCCTAAAGTATCAAGGTGACCTGTGTCGACGGAGTTCCGTTCCCCGATCCTCGGGAACGTTAAAGCTGAGTACACTTACATATTTTGGCATGCAATCTGATTAATAGTGCATCTCTTTTTCAGCTTTTGAGACACTATTGTAATTTTTGTGCTCTGTTTTTTTCAACATTAAATTTTGCAGGGCACAAACAGAGAGTACAATTCTTTGTGCACATTAGTGAATAAACATAACATATCAAAGATAAATAACGGATAAAAGTCATCATTGCCTGTCACTGCGAGCCAATTACTAAATTAAGATGGCAACTTTATCAGATTTCATAAAAGCAGGTAAAGAACTAGAATTAACAGGGAAAGAACTACAACAATATGCAGATCAAAATTTTAAAGAAGCAAAAGAGGCTGAAAAAGCTGATCGCATACGAAAAGAAGATGCTGAAAGAAATGAACGCGCACAAGAAAGACAGCATCAAAAAGAGATTGCTCAACTAGCTGAGATAACAAAACAGAAACAGCTAGAAGATGACAAACAGATTAAGCAAAAAGAATTAGAGATTAAGCAACAACAGTTAGAACATGATAAAACACTTAAACAACAACAGTTAGAACATGATAAGGAGATAAAACAGAAAGAACTAGAATTAAAGCAAAAGCAATTAGACCAGGACAAAGAATTAAAGCAATCTGAAATAGCTGAGATGGCAAGAGTCAAAGAAAAACAGATACAAGTAGAATCAGAGACACAGTTAAAGATGAAAGAAAGGGACGTAGAGTCACACGCAGAAATCTCTGCCACTAAACTAAGAAGTCAACAAGAGGAAAATAAGTTCAACAAATACAAAATATTATCAAACCATACTGTAAAGATGATCCCATATCAGCATGGATAGAGAACGTTAGAGTACCAATTTAAATTTCATCAAGTTCCATTAGAAATGTGGGCTCCAATTTTTTATGAAGAATCTCAGTGGTGAGCCCCTCAAAGTAATAGAGTCCATACCAACAGACCTCAGATCTAACTATCAATACATCCATGATAGGATAATGCAACACTTTTTACTTGATGCCCCTGGATATCAAAATCAATTTTCAAATTTAAAGCCTAAACCCAATGAGACTTTCATTGATTACGTCTCAAATGTTCTAAGTGTACTAAATAGATGGCTTAAAGCGGCTAACATAGGAAGAGACTTTGATAGATTAAAAAACTTAATTGCTATGGATAAGGTTATATCCACCATACCTTCTCCTTTTGCTAAATTTTTACAGCAGTCAGACATAGAAAACATAGAACAGTTTGAAAAGAAAGGATCGGCATATTTTTCTTCTAACAGAGATGTCTTTAAAACTTCAAATGACTCTGAAATAGTTTCTTTTGTGAAAGACCAACCAAAATATCAGAGTAATAGAAAACCTTTTCAGAAATATGATAAGAAAGACATGAAAGTGTCCAAATGCATACATTGTCAACTTGTACATGATTCTTATGCTATGTGTGACAAATCGCCAAATTATCCGGCGCATCTTGAAAAAGTGATCAAGAAACAGCAGAGCAAAAGATCTGCATACAGGCGGGCCATTAAATGTTTTTTTTGTTCCAGCTATGGCCATTATAGTAATAAGTGCCTGGGCCGCCAACGTATGAAAGCTAGCAATGCTATTCTGATTGACACCTCTTCAGATGGTGGTAGTGAGAATGAGTCTGAGAGTGAAAGTGACTTACCTAATAACCAAGCAGAAAATGTTTGTGGTGCATACGATATGTTGAGCTTCGACAGCTGTGAACGATGTCACCAATTCCATACAGACGCGAAACTAGAATGTGGACATACAGTACTATGCTCATCTGAGAGTGTAAACGCAGCAGTAGCCTCCAGAGGCAATCTTGTGTTCCACAATGCGATGGTCAATGATGTAGCATGCCAGTGTTTGCTGGACAGCGGCAGTACCCTTATTGGTCTTCGGAAAGAACTGGTTAATCCGGGTGATTACACAGGTGATACTGTCAAATGCCGTACCTTCTCGGGTAACATTGAAATTTACCCTTTGGCAAAAGCCCATATTGATTCTCCTTTTCTCTCTGGTACCTTTACCTGTGCAATACTAAACAACCCTTGTACTGATGTAATTCTGGGGTGCTTACCCCAACTAAAACATTGTACGATTGATGAAATAGTTGCATGGGAAAAAGTAAAGGCAACTATTACAACAGCCAAAACAGACACTTCAAAACATCATAAAATATTACAAGATGAGACACTACTGATGCTTTCTACAACCAGCACAGATGACACAAACAAACAGAAACTTTTACACCACCAGAAATCTACTCTTAATGTGTCTCCATACTTAAAATTGTTAAAGGTCAAAGCCAGAGTGACCAAAAATGCATCTTGTTTATTTAGACGTAAAAATGGCATTTCAACTACAGGTCATGCTACTGGTAACCATGAACAGATGTTACCTGAACAACACCGGTTAACTATGCCAAAATATGCACATAAAACACCGGTGACTGGTCATCTTGCATACAACACCAGACCAGGTTTTTTCAAGAAGATAAAATTATGTTTTCATAATGTATTCGCGTGTAATGTCTGTCAACAATTGTTACAAAAGTTTAAGGGTAGACATCCTACAACTGAAGTACAACCTTCTATACTGGCACCCAAGCCATTTGATAGAGGAAGGGTCAGTTCTACCACAAGCACACAAACAAAGGTGCGAAAACAAGTGATCTTGAACTTGATCAAGACAGATTTAGGCTACTTCCATACAAACGAAATGGCAACGACCATTCAAGGTGATACATAACCATGGTACATGTTGACGATGGAATGTCGATAAACAGACACTTAGAGATATTCCATGTCAACATGCATAAACTTTACTTTTCAAGACAACAGACAGAAGTAGAGACAGACGAACATATTGCAACAACACCAAGTGATCAGACGACAGACATACATAGCGCAACTACAGTAGTTAGTGAGACTGGCAAATCCGACGAGGGGCATACATGAATAAATTAGAATACTGATGACATGGACAACACACCTACTGAAACTGAGACATGCCTTTGACAGAGTGCGACTCTTCGGTCTCACTGTGAAACCAAGCAAAGTCAAATTATGCCTAAAATAAATTCATTTTTGGGTCATGTCATTTCTCAAGTCCAACTATAGACTGACCTGAAAATTAGTACCAAAATTATAAATCTGACCATGTCTAACAGAAAGAAACAGGTCAGAAGCCTTTTGGTATTAGTAAATTACTCAAAAATTACAATTCTATATTCCTATGTTATAAAAGGCATTTGTAGAATGAAATGTGAAAGATGCATTATTAATTTCTGCATTGTCAAAAATTGAAAATCCTTTTTTGTAATATTCCAATCCTCCGCTTGCCTAATCCTAGGCTCGTTTATTATTTTAGGACAGATGCCAGCAGTACTAGGCCAATTTTTTGAGGGCATCTTCCACCCGCGGTGCTACGTGAGCCGTAAGATCACACCTGCTAAGTCCAGAGATTCCATGGCACAGTTGCAACCCTAAGCGTCATCTATGCGGTGAGAAAGCTCCATCTAATTCTGACGGGTGTGCACTTCATTGTCCAGACCGACAATTCTCCCAGATCACGGTCATACAGATTGGTATGCATCAAAATGACCGGATATTCAGGTGGTCACTAGTTTTACCATCTGAGGTAATAATACCTGAAATCCCACATAATAATGTAGAGTGATAGTCAGTACATAAATAGATTACAATAATGTATATAAAATGTGTTACATATACATCTACTTTATGTGCTAAATAATGATCCAAATACAATGAACTATCAGGTGTCCGCAGACATGAACTAAAGAACTGTGCTGCAGAACGTAGATACTACCGTGTGTAATAGGACAGCTCATTTTCAACTAAGCTCTATTCCGGTGTATCATGTATGTGAAATACAGAGAACAGTGTCAGAACAGTGCTTAATTATAGACACTAAAAAGACTGAGCTACGACACCAGCGAATCTCTACACGGGCACTACCGAGAAAACTCTAGTATGACTGTATAATGTATTTCAGATACCCAGGCAAATTGTGTAGATTTATTATGCATATACAACCAATGTGCAAACATGAAGGCAACTACTATCCTGAAGGAACTGAATACAGTGTATATAAACTTAATGTGATATGTAATTAAATATTTTAAAATAATGATAAATTAGAGATAGAATTAGGTAATATAATAATTCTCATTTAGTTAAATAGTTTAGGTAGTACAGTAATTAACCCGGTTACTTAACTTAAATTTAAATTACAATATTAGATGAGACATAAATATAGTTAATTACATCATAATAAATTAAATTAAAATAGTGATAGAAATAGCACCATTTAGATTGTGATATTTCATTTAACTGCAATATAGTTTAGCTTATTCCATCTTAGTGAAATCATACCATCGATCAAACATTACCATTTATTAGTATTATCATTTTACATTATTATAGGTTAAAAACATTACATAAGTGAACATACATCATTTACACCATTTAGAGTAAGAACATCAATCATATAATTTCTGGTCAATTTAAAAATTAGGTAATATAGTGGTAGAAAAGTATATAATTTCTGTTCACATCATCCATTTAATTAAGGTACATAACTCACACCACATCATGTACAGTGAAATAGTTAGATTACATCCCTTAGATTAGATAAACATATCAGATAATTAGCATGACAAAAGTTAGATAACACATCAAATACTGAGATATAGAAATAGGATTACTAGGTTATAGTGTAGAGTCTTAGATTAATGTAATATACTGTACGATGAGATCAAGGGGACAAATTATCAACACGGTCTCATCCATGTAAATATAGTGTAAATAGATGACTCGTGCAGCGACTTACGCACAGTCATTGGGCTCGACAGTCTCAAACTGCGCCGAATCTGTACAGTGTTACTCAAATGTTTTTAAATAATCAGAAGAATGGGTATATAAGGATAAAAGAGGTATGATAGAATTAGGAGTGAAAGGAGTATGACAGCAGTGTGAATGTGAAAACGAATGGAAGAGAGACAGGAGAGAGTGAGGTTAGTCAGCAAATTCTTCTGCTGCCTCGCTTAACTTTTAATATTTGTTTGTGTAATTGTTGGTTTTCGTTAGTGAACATGTGCTAATGTGAATGTGTTGTCTGTAATATAGGTTAGAACTTAGATTACAGTATTTTGGGTTTCATAACCAGGGAATGTAGTCATGAATTAGTGTTATGCACCTGTTTGTGGGCACATTTAACCAAATTATGACCCGTAAAAAACTGATATACATACACATAAAAATTAGAAACATAGATTAGAAATTAGATTAATAGATTAATTACATCCTAAAACACAAACAACCAGGAAAACAAACATATAAATTACATACACTTTTTGTAAATCAAAGGGAGATAACTTTGGGTCAGGGGACATAATAGACAACGAAAAACTATCTTAACAGTGAAATGGAACTTTACACGCGGAAGCGATGTAGGTAAAGCCTATCGCACACTCTTGTATAATGGTTGTTAGATATTATATGGGGGACATGAAGCAATTCATGTGTTGACCCTAAGAAAGTCAACTTTGGATGGGTAGTAAGTTAATTTACTATGTGAGGGCAGGTCTTATAAGACAACGGTCCGGTTCAGACATACCTCTAATAAGTATAATATAGCATGTGAGAAAGGGCTCACGCCAACCAGTCAAGTTTGTGGCGATTGCCAGTAGCCAAGTAAAGTTTCGCTACATTGTGGTAAAAGTCAGTAGGAGTCTATTAGAATGCCCAAAGCCAGGTTATCTAGAGTCTTTGACAAAAATTAGAGACACTAATTTTTTAGAAACCTCTTGCGTCACAACCAATGAGTGAAAGTTGGTGACGCAACACAGGAGGGGCGGGTGTGTGTCAAAGACTTGAATACATCCCCTCAGCCAGGAAGAGCAGGTAATCTTAAAGAGGCCATGAGGGGATACTGTGCCCGAGACAAGGGCAGGGGAGATGAGGGAATAGGGTTAGGCTAACCATTCCCTCATGAGACACGTAGGCGTGGTTCAGAGAGTTAGCACTCTAACCACGATAAGCATCACGCCTCGTGGTAGCGGGAGAAGTTGAGTAGACACTCAACATGACACGTTTGCCATCAAGCGTGCCAGGTGAGGCAACACGCGTCAAGGTGAAGGGGACTCCGCGTGGTGTGTACCGGCTGGGGAAAAGATTGGCAGACGGGAGACAGGACGTGTCGAGTACACCTCGTTTAGAATAGAGCTAGGGTTTTGTTGTAACTACATAGATAGAAAGTAGCATAGTGGTTAGCTATTTGTGATAGAGGATTCTGTGGTAGAGTGTTATGTGTTTCATTAGCGACTGTTCACTGCTGTAGCGAGCCAATGGCAATAAACTGCACTATGTATTTTGCCTCCCACACGACTTGCAAGTATTCTTGTATTGGTGTGAGAGAAGTACCCGATGATGTCTGTCAGTGAGTTGTTGACAGTGGTAAATGCAACACATGACATCTATGGTGAATACAGTACTTGACATATGTGTTAAATACAACACATGACATCTGTGGTGATTACAGTACTTGACATATGTGGTAAATACAACACATGACATCTATGGTGAATACAGTACTTGACATATGTGTTAAATACAACACATGACATCTGTGGTGAATACAGTACTTGACATATGTGGTAAATGCAACACATGACATCTATGGTGAATACAGTACTTGACATATGTGTTAAATACAACACATGACATCTATGGTGATTACAGTACTTGACATATGTGGTAAATGCACCACATGACATCTGTGGTGAATACAGTACTTGACATATGTGGTAAATAAACACATGACATCTGTGCAGGTCCGCATGGCCGAATGGATAAGAACGCGTGTTCTTAAACATCCGGTGTGCTGATGCCGAAGTAAGCTGTTCAATCCCCACACCGGACAGCTGGACTAAAATGTTGACCTGTCGTCCTTGACTTGGGGACGTTAATTACAAGTACCTCTGATATCGGAGTGGGTCCGCCTGATGGCCAGGGACACTGTTAATAGGGAAAGCTAACCCAAACGCAAAATTGAACCCATCACTACTATAAATAGTGTGTATGGACTACGCTTGAGTTCAAAGCCAGTGAGCGCACACAAAAAATGACATCTATGATAAATACAGCACTTGACATATGTGGTAAATACATGTCATTTGTGATGAATAGATTTCACGACATGGATGGTAATGGTTCGGTGTTGAGAGGTAGGAGAAGTGCCTGGGGTTTCCTGGCAAAGACTAATGGTTGACGTTTGGTGCAGGAGAGCCTGGCATATGATACCACAACATCCAGCTTAAGAATGGAGGTGGAGGCGGTCAGTGCAGCTTTCCGCTGGATGGAGAATATGATATACACACACACACACATCGTGATTGTAACTGACTCAGAAAGCATGCTGAGTAGGGTGAGGACAGGCAAGCTTCGTGCAGAGTGGCTTGCTTTGTGTCGGAGGTCACGGGTGGCAAGCATGGTCTGGGTCATTTCTCCGGGGCATGCCAATGTGCTGGGGAATGAACAGGCGGACAGATTGGCTGGCTCTGCAAAACTTGGTGGAGTATTGATGCATGACAAGGCAGACGTGGTTGCGGCCTTGTGGGAGCACGTGCACACCTCGGAGGAGCAAATGCATTACCATGGTCTGGCAAGAATGAGGCAGCGAGGAGTGACGGAGGCATCTGGACGACGCTCAACGCTCAGAGGAAAGGCGAGACGGACTTATAATAAGATTGCTACTGGTACTAATGGGGTTGGAACTCTTCGCTGGCTGCGGGGGATGGGGACGGAGCGCTTATGGGAATGCCCCGAATGCTGTGATGTCGGTTCCTCAATCAATCAATCAATCAATCAATCAATCAATCATTCATGACATGTGTCAAGTGAAAACGATTACTAATATAATCAGGAATGCACTTTACACAGACGATGGCGACTGAGCCCCTGTCTACGTCAGCAAGGTCAAGGACCCACTGACACTCACTGAGACCCATGGGTACATGGAGCTAGTCACATGTTTGTATTGACCAATGGGCGCTCGGTGGGTCACGTGGTCGATACCACGCCTTTATTTCCCAGTCTATTTCCTGGTGGCCACGTGACGCTGGGTCAAGTCCATTTAAAAACTCAATCTTGATATGGATGTAAACTCACAACTACCACAGGCTTGCGGGCAAGAGTTTTAGAACTTTTGCGTTCTATCTACACAAGTTTAAAAGAATCATCGCTGGTTTACTGACCCAGCAAAGACTTCACGCCTGAATGTGTGAGACAAGGACAGATCAGAACTGCAATCAGTGAGGAGACTGCTAGATGAGTCAACCGTAGTTGTAGCCAGATGAGTCAACCCTAGTTATAGCCCAAAGCTCACTTAAGCTGTACACCTGAAGTAGGTTAAGCAGATCTCATAGTCAAGGCAGCTCTGTTAATTCTCTCCAATGGCCCGAAACTGATCTGCTAGATCAGTCAGCAGACGGTGGGAAATGAAACGTGATAAGTGAAGTCCTCGGGTACGACTGGAAGTGATATGGTCTGTGTTGTTTGTTGCAGTAACACGAATACAGAAGAGTTAGGTATCTACGGCAATCTGCACTCGGCCATATTGAGTGCGTTTGTTCATTGAAGGCCCGGTGTTCCTATATGGTTGACAGTTTACCTGTAATTTTTGTCTGTCGCAAACAGCACTGTTAGTTGAATCAAAAATATATCTGGCTGTCTGCACACGTCCGTCCGTCTGTCTGTCCACCCGCCTCTCTGTCTGTCTGTCTACCTGTCTCTCTGTCTGTCTGTACACCTGCCTCTCTGTCTGTCTGTACACCTGCCTCTCTGTCTGTCTGTCTGTCTACCTGCCTCTGTCTGTCCACCTGTCTTTCTGTCTGTCTGTCCATTTGCTTCTCTGTCTGTGGACCTGCCTCTCTGTCTGTCTGTCCACCTGCCTGCCTCTCTGTCTGTCTGTCTACCCGCCCCTCTGTCTGTCCACCTGCCCCTCTGTCTGTCCACCTGCCTCTCTGTCTGTCTGTCCACCTGCCTCTCTGTCTGTCTCGCTACCTTATCACTGTCTGTCTGTCTACCTGCCTCTCTGTCTGTCTGTCCACCCGCCTCTCTGTCTTGTCTACCTGCCTCTCTGTCTGTCTACCTGCCTCTCTGTCTGTCCTGTCCACCTGCCTGTCTGCCTGTCTACCTGCCTCTCTGTCTGTCTGTCCACCCGCCTCTCTGTCTGTCTACCTGCCTCTCTGTCTGTCTGTCCACCTGCCTGTCTGTCTGTCTACCTGCCTCTCTGTCTGTCTGTCCACCCGCCTCTCTGTCTTGTCTACCTGCCTCTCTGTCTGTCTACCTGCCTCTCTGTCTGTCTGTCCACCTGCCTGTCTGCCTGTCTACCTGCCTCTCTGTCTGTCTGTCCACCCGCCTCTCTGTCTTGTCTACCTGCCTCTCTGTCTGTCCACCTGCCTCTCTGTCTGTCTGTCCACCTGCCTGTCTGCCTGTCTACCTGCCTCTCTGTCTGTCTGTCCACCCGCCTCTCTGTCTGTCTACCTGCCTCTCTGTCTGTCTGTCCACCTGCCTGTCTGTCTGTCTACCTGCCTCTCTGTCTGTCTGTCCACCCGCCTCTCTGTCTTGTCTACCTGCCTCTCTGTCTGTCTACCTGCCTCTCTGTCTGCCTGTCTACCTGCCTGTCTGCCTGTCTACCTGCCTCTCTGTCTGTCCACCCGCCTCTCTGTCTGTCTACCTGCCTCTCTGTCTGTCCACCCGCCTCTCTGTCTGTCTACCTGCCTCTCTGTCTGTTTGTCCACCTGCCTGTCTGTCTGTCTACCTGCCTCTCTGTCTGTCTGTCCACCCGCCTCTCTGTCTTGTCTACCTGCCTCTCTGTCTACCTGCCTCTCTGTCTGTCTGTCCACCTGCCTGTCTGCCTGTCTACCTGCCTCTCTGTCTGTCTGTCCACCTGCCTCTCTGTCTGTCTACCTGCCTCTCTGCCTGTCTACCTGCCTCTCTGTCTGTCTCGCTACCTTATCACTGTCTGTCTGTCTACCTGCCTCTCTGTCTGTCTGTCCACCTGCCTCTCTGTCTGTCTCGCTACCTTATCACTGTCTGTCTGTCTACCTGCCTCTCTGTCTGTCTGTCCACCCGCCTCTCTGTCTGTCTCGCTACCTTATCACTGTCTGTCTGTCTACCTGCCTCTCTGTCTGTCTGTCCACCCGCCTCTCTGTCTGTCTCGCTACCTTATCACTGTCTGTCTGTCTACCTGCCTCTCTGTCTGTCTGTCCACCTGCCTCTCTGTCTGTCTCGCTACCTTATCACTGTCTGTCTACCTGCCTCTCTGTCTGTCTGTCCACCTGCCTCTCTGTCTGTCTCGCTACCTTATCACTGTCTGTCTTGTCTACCTGCCTCTCTGTCTGTTTACCTGCCTCTCTGTCTGTCTGTCTACCTGCCTCTCTGTCTGTCTGTCCACCTGCCTGTCTGCCTGTCTACCTGCCTCTCTGTCTGACTACCTGCCTCTCTGTCTGTCTACCTGCCTCTCTGTCTGTCTGTCCACCTGCCTGTCTGTCTGTCTACCTGCCTCTCTGTCTGTCTGTCCACCCGCCTCTCTGTCTGTCTACCTGCCTCTCTGTCTGTCTACCTGCCTCTCTGTCTGTCTACCTGCCTCTCTGTCTGTCTACCTGCCTCTCTGTCTGTCTACCTGCCTCTCTGTCTGTCCACCCGCCTCTCTGTCTGTCCACCCGCCTCTCTGTCTGTCTACCTGCCTCTCTGTCTGTCTACCTGCCTCTCTGTCTGTCTACCTGCCTCTCTGTCTGTCTACCTGCCTCTCTGTCTGTCTGTCTACCTGCCTCTCTGCCTGTCTACCTGCCTCTCTGTCTGTCTGTCCACCTGCCTCTCTGTCTGTCTCGCTACCTTATCACTGTCTGTCTGTCCACCCGCCTCTCTGTCTGTCTGTCCACCCGCCTCTCTGTCTTGTCTACCTGCCTCTCTGTCTGTCTACCTGCCTCTCTGTCTGTCTGTCCACCCGCCTCTCTGTCTGTCTACCTGCCTCTCTGTCTGTCTACCTGCCTCTCTGTCTGTCTACCTGCCTCTCTGTCTGTCTACCTGCCTCTCTGTCTGTCTACCTGCCTCTCTGTCTGTCTACCTGCCTCTCTGTCTGTCTACCTGCCTCTCTGTCTGTCTGTCCACCTGCCTGTCTGCCTGTCTACCTGCCTCTCTGCCTGTCTGTCCACCCGCCTCTCTGTCTGTCCACCTGCCTCTCTGTCTGTCTGTCTACCTGCCTCTCTGTCTGTCTGTCCACCTGCCTCTCTGTCTGTCTGTCCACCTGCCTCTCTGTCTGTCTGTCTACCTGCCTCTCTGTCTGTCTGTCCACCTGCCTCTCTGTCTGTCTGTCTACCTGCCTCTCTGTCTGTCTACCTGCCTCTCTGTCTGTCTGTCCACCTGCCTCTCTGTCTGTCTGTCCACCTGCCTCTCTGTCTGTCTGTCTACCTGCCTCTCTGTCTGTCTGTCCACCTGCCTGTCTGCCTGTCTACCTGCCTCTCTGTCTGTCTGTCCACCTGCCTGTCTGCCTGTCTACCTGCCTCTCTGTCTGTCTGTCCACCTGCCTGTCTGCCTGTCTACCTGCCTCTCTGTCTGTCTGTCCACCCGCCTCTCTGTCTGTCTACCTGCCTCTCTGTCTGTCCACCTGCCTCTCTGTCTGTCTGTCTACCTGCCTCTCTGCCTGTCTACCTGCCTCTCTGTCTGTCTGTCCACCTGCCTCTCTGTCTGTCTCGCTACCTTATCACTGTCTGTCTGTCCACCCGCCTCTCTGTCTGTCTGTCCACCCGCCTCTCTGTCTTGTCTACCTGCCTCTCTGTCTGTCTACCTGCCTCTCTGTCTGTCTGTCCACCCGCCTCTCTGTCTGTCTACCTGCCTCTCTGTCTGTCTACCTGCCTCTCTGTCTGTCTACCTGCCTCTCTGTCTGTCTGTCCACCTGCCTGTCTGCCTGTCTACCTGCCTCTCTGTCTGTCTGTCCACCTGCCTGTCTGCCTGTCTACCTGCCTCTCTGTCTGTCCACCCGCCTCTCTGTCTGTCCACCCGCCTCTCTGTCTGTCCACCCGCCTCTCTGTCTGTCCACCCGCCTCTCTGTCTGTCCACCCGCCTCTCTGTCTGTCTACCTGCCTCTCTGTCTGTCCACCTGCCTCTCTGCCTGTCTACCTGCCTCTCTGCCTGTCTACCTGCCACTCTGTCTGTCCACCTGCCTCTCTGTCTGGCTGTCCACCTGCTATCTGTCTGTCTACCGTGGTTGAGATTTGTGTGTTTGGCTGGATGGTTGGATGTATGTGGGTGGAGGAGGATACGTGGGTGAGTGATTGTTGGTGGGTAATGGGACGGGTGGAGGATATGTGAGTTGGTGGGTAGATGTGTGTGGGTGGGGGATGTGTGGGTTGGGAAATGTATGTATGCTTGGGGTGTGGGTGGATGGGATGTGTGGTTGGTGGGAGTGTGTGTGAGTGGAGAGATGTGTAGGTGTGGGGATGTGGTGGATGGGTTGGGGAATGTATGTGTGCCTGGGGGGTGTGTGGTTGGGTGGGGGATGTGTGGGTGAATGGGGGATGTGTGGGTGGGTGGTGGATGTGTCTCAAAACATGGTAATATGCATTGTTTATGTTTACAACATTCATTTGACAATGTTTTTCCTATGCACTATTGATTAACGAAAGATGAGTGATTGGAAGGGCCGAATGTAAGACGGGCCTGCGTGCCCAATTTGTTACCCTTTGAAAATAAAGTCTGTTTGTTCGTTCGTTCGTTCGTTCGTTCGTTCGTTCGTTCTACCTGCCTCTCTGTCTGTCTGTCTATCTGCCTCTCTGTCTGTCCGTCCACCTGCCTCTCTGTCTGTCTGTCCACCTGCCCCTCTGTCTGTCTGTCTACCTGCCTCTCTGTCTGTCTACCTGCCTCTCTGTCTGTCTGTCTACCCGCCTCTCTGTCTACCTCCTCTTTGTCTGTCTGTCTACCAGCCTCTCTGTCTGTCTGTCTACCTGCCTCTCTGCCTGTCTGTCTACCTCTCTGTCTGTCCACCTGCCTCTCTATCTGTCTGCCCGCCTCTCTGTCTGTCTGTCCACCTGCCTCTCTGTCTGTCTACCTGCCTCTCTGTCTGTCTACCTGCCTCTCTGTCTGTCTACCCGCCTCTCTGTCTGTCTACCCGCCTCTCCTGTCTGTGTGTCTAGGGATGTGTGAGGGGATGAGTGTATGGGTTGGGGATGTATGTGTGGGTTGTGTGTTTGTGAATGGGGGATGTGTTGGTGGGTGGGGATGTGTGTGAGGGATGTGTGTATGGCGCCGGGAGATTGTGCGTGGGTTGGGATGTTTGTGTATATGGGTAGGGGTGTGTGGTTAAGGGATGTGTGGCTGGGGGATGGGTGGGTGGAGGATGTGTGGTTGGGTAGAGGATGTGTGGGTGGGTGATTGTATATGAGTAAGGGTGTGTGGTTAAGGGATGTTTGGTTGGGGGATGGGTGGGTAGAGGATGTGTGGGTGGGTAGAGGATATGTGGTGGTAGAGGATATGTGGGTGGGTGAGTGTGTGTAGGTTAGTAGATGGTGGGGGATGTTTGTAGGGGTGGGCTCGGGATCTGTGAGTGGGCTATGGGAGATTATGTGGCTGGGTGCGGAATTTGTGTGTGGGTAGGTGCGGAATATGTGAGTTGACGTGGAGATGTGTGTGTGTGTGTGGGAGGAATGTGTGGCTGAGGAATGTGTGTTTGGCTGGGTGATTGGAGGTGTGTGGGTGGAGGAGGATATGTGGGTGAGTGATTGTTGGTGGGTAATGGGACGGGTAGAGGATATGTGTGTAGGTGGGTGGATGTGTGTGCGTGAGGGATGTGTGGGTTGGGGAATGTATGTGTGCTTGGGGTGTGGGTGGATGGGGTGTGTGGTGGGTTAGAGGTGTGTGTGGGTGGGGAGATGTGTAGGTGTAGGGATGTGGTGGATGGGTAGGGGCATGTATGTGTGTGTGGGTTATGTGTGTGGTTGGGTGGTGGAGTTGGAGTGAATGGGAGATGTGTGGGTGGGTGGTTGATGTGTCTCATAACATAGTAATATGCATTGTTTATGTTTACAAAATTCATGTGACAATGTTTTTTTCCTATGCACTGTTGATGAAAGAAAGATGAGTGATTGGAAGGGCCGAATGTAAGACGGGCCTGCGTGCCCAATTTGTTACCCTTTGAAAATAAAGTCTGTTTGTTCGTTCGTTCGTTCGTTCGTTCGTTCTACCTGCCTCTCTGTTCGTTCGTTCGTTCGTTCTGTCTGTCTACCTGCCTCTCTGTCTGTCTACGCGCCTCTCAGTATGTCTGTCTCCTTGCCTATCTGCCTCTCTGTCTGTATACCTGCCTCTCTGTCTGTCTGTCTACCTCCGTCCGTCCACCCTTCCATCTGTCCGAAATGTCTATCTGTCTTTCCATCCGCCTGTCTGTCTTCCGGCCCGTACGCCCGAGCTGTCTGGTCTGTCTGTCCGCCAGAGCTGTCTGTCTGTCCCGTCTGTCCGTCTGAGCTTCCTCTCCTAGAAACATCCTCCCTTCCCTTGACACATCCTCCCTCCCCTAGAAACATCCTCCCTCCCCTGCAAACATCCTCCCTCCCCTAGAAACATCCCCCTCCCCTAGACATATCCTCCCTCCCATTGAAACATCCTCCCTCCCATTGAAACATCCTCCCTCCCATTGAAACATCCTCCCGCCCATTGAAACATCCTCCCTCCCATTGAAACATCATCCCTCCCCTAGACACACTCTCTCCCCTAGGCAATCTCCCTCCCCTATAAACATGCCTCTCCCCTCCATCCTGAGATCCACATTGGAGAGAGCCATGTACAAGGACACAAGTAAACATCTCAGACATGCTCCCAGTGCTTCCCCGCCCCTCGTAGGGTTTACCAATCAATGACCAGGTCACGTGTCTCACTGGTTATTGCCAGTTACGTCTAGCCCGCCCCTCCCACAAGCCCATCTTGTCAAGTCAATCTGTGTCAACAATGTGGAGATAGATCTGTACACATCCCGTCTCTGGTCTCTGGCATGACACAAATATACGTCTCTGGGAGTACGCTGGGGCCTGGAGGCCGTGAAAATAACTAATAACATGAATAGATAAATTCACATCTATGTTCAGCTGTAGCGGGTAAATAAATTCACATCTGTAATCGGCTGTAGTGGGTAAATAAATTCACATCTGTAATCGGCTGTAGCAGGTAAATAAATTCACATCTGTAATCGGCTGTAGCGGGTAAATAAATTCACATCTGTAATCGGCTGTAGTGGGTAAATAAATTCACATCCATGATCCGCTCAAGCAGAAGGAGAAATAAGTGCACAGATCTATTCGGCTCTGGCAGAGAAAGTAACGTTCCATTGCATGAACGTGCTGTGGGTGTGTGTGGAACCATCACCTGTGGGGGTGTGTGTGTGTAGGGCTAGAACCATCACCTGTGTGTGTGTGAAATGATGGAACCATCACCTGTGGGTGTGTGAAGTGCTGGAACCATCACCTGTGTGTGTGTCTGTGTGTGTGTGTGAAGTGATAGAACCATCACCTGTGTGTGTGTGTGTGTGTGTGAAGTGCTAGAACCATCACCTGTGTGTGTGTGTGTGTGTGAAGTGCTAGAACCATCACCTGTGTGTGTGTGTGTGTGTGTGTGTGTGTGTGTGAAGTGCTAGAACCATCACCTGTGTGTGTGTGAAGTGCTAGAACCATCACCTGTGTGTGTGTGTGTGAAGTGCTAGAACCATCACCTGTGTGTGTGTGTGTGTGTGTGTGAAGTGCTAGAACCATCACCTGTGTGTATCTGAAGTGCTAGAACCATCACCTGTGTGTGTGTGAAGTGCTAGAACCATCACCTGTGTGTGTGAAGTGCTAGAACCATCACCTGTGTGTGTGTGTGAAGTGCTAGAACCATCACCTGTGTGTATCTGAAGTGCTAGAACCATCACCTGTGTGTATCTGAAGTGCTAGAACCATCACCTGTGTGTGTGTGTGTGAAGTGCTAGAATCATCACCTGTGTGTGTGTGAAGTGCTAGAATCATCACCTGTGTGTATCTGAAGTGCTAGAACCATCACCTGTGTGTGTGTGTGTGAAGTGCTAGAACCATCACCTGTGTGTGTGTGAAGTGCTAGAACCATCACCTGTGTGTATCTGAAGTGCTAGAACCATCACCTGTGTGTGTGTGTGAAGTGCTAGAACCATCACCTGTGTGTGTGTGAAGTGCTAGAACCATCACCTGTGTGTGTGTGAAGTGCTAGAACCATCACCTGTGTGTGTGTGAAGTGCTAGAACCATCACCTGTGTGTGTGTGAAGTGCTAGAACCATCACCTGTGTGTATCTGAAGTGCTAGAACCATCACCTGTGTGTGTGTCTATGTGTGTGTGTGTAGTGCTAGAACCATCACCTGTGTGTGTGTCTGTGTGTGTGTGTGTGTGTGTGTGTGTGTGTGTGAAGTGCTAGAACCATCACCTGTGTGTATCCGAAGTGCTAGAACCATCACCTGTGTGTGTGTGAAGTGCTAGAACCATCACCTGTGTGTATGTGAAGGGCTATAACCATCACCTGTGTGTGTGTGTGTTGTGTGAAGTGCTAGAACCATCACTTGTGGGTGTGTGAAGTGCTGAAACCATCACCTGTGTGTATCTGAAGTGCTAGAACCATCACCTGTGTGTGTGTGAAGTGCTAGAACCATCACCTATGTGTGTGTGAAGTGTTAGAACCATCACCTGTGTGTGTGTGAAGTGCTAGAACCATCACCTGTGTGTGTGTGAAGTGCTAGAACCATCACCTGTGTGTGTGTGTGAAGTGCTAGAACCATCACCTGTGTGTATCTGAAGTGCTAGAACCATCACCTGTGTGTATCTGAAGTGCTAGAACCATCACCTGTGTGTGTGAAGTGCTAGAACCATCACCTATGTGTATCTGAAGTGCTAGAACCATCACCTGTGTGTATCTGAAGTGCTAGAACCATCACCTGTGTGTATGTGAAGGGCTATAACCATCACCTGTGGGTGTGTGAAGTGCTGGAACCATCACCTGTGTGTATGTGAAGGGCTATAACCATCACCTGTGGGTGTGTGAAGTGCTGGAACCATCACCTGTGTGTGTGTGTGAAGGGTTGCTGACATGTCCTGTTAAAGTTTATGATTCTGTGTCGAGCGCGTGTACTGTGTAAGCCCTCATGTTATTGTTATGTCCTGTGTAAGTCCTCATGTTGTAGGTATGTCCTGTGTAAGCCCTCATGTTGTTTATATGTCCTATGTTAGTCCTAGTATTGCCCACATGTCATATTTTTTTAATTCGGTGCTCACTCGCTTTGAGCTCAATCGTAATCCTTACACACTACTTCTAATAGCACTGAACTGAATTTTGCATGTGGGTTAGCTTTTCCTATTATGAATGTCCCTCACCATCAGGTGAACCCACTCTGACATCAGGGGTACGTGTCCTACGTTAGTCCTGGTGTCAATGGATGTCTTATGTAAGTCCAGTATACTGTTTATAAGCCCTACAATTACATTAATTTTTCACCAAGAACATAATTCAAGTATATTTCTCATTGTTCTCTTCCAGGTCACTGCAATCATGGACAGTACCAACTCAAAGACACGATAGTCCCACACAGACCTGGCACTTGGAGCTTCCAGAACAGGACACACACTTGCCTTCAGAGAGATCTCAACATTATCGATCAAGAAGCTGCAAACACTGATCAAAATCTATACACACTAGCACTGCATTGGGTCATGTGCGCACCTGGTCCTGCAGTTCTGGTAGTCCAAGAGATGCTGAGTCAGAGGAAACAAAAGTATAATTAACGTAAACATTTTCAGTAGCCTCACCTCATCAAACAGTGCTTGCATCTCTGACAGAACCCAGAAACAGCAAGTCCCCTAATGTCCAGCTAATGTCCTCTAATGTCCTCTAATGTCCAGCTAATGTCCAGCTGATAATTGTGCAGTGCTATGGGCACCTATCTATAGCAAAGCCTCTGCTGCAGTTGTTGCTGATAGGGTGGTGACTTTTGGTTAAGGACACAGTTCTGTTCCACATCCGGTAGACATGGCCTTCCCCAACAGAGAGCTAGAGGATTACTGGAATGAGTTCAGAAACATAGAAACTGACCACCACAGCGATGACGATGAGCTGTCGAAGACACCAGATGGTGAGTACAGGGAGGTTTAATCAATGTTGCCTGAATTCAGCTCAAAATATATATTCTAGATGTTGAGTACAGGGAGGTTTAATCAATGTTGCCTGAATTCAGCTCAAAATATATATTCTAGATGTTGAGTACAGGGAGGTTCAATCAATGTTGCCTGAATTCAGTTCAAAATATATATTCCATTTCTCAGAAACATTTCTCAAATATCTGCTTTTACTATCTCATGTTTGGGGTATCTGATAAACTCTCATTCAAATGTGACAAACAGTGATGTAGTGAACAGTGCTTTAACTTGCCAGCCAACTAGTGCAGGGTTCGGTTCCCTGTCACAGCAATAGAACATGTTGTGACAACTGGAAAGATTTGTGGAAAGAGAAAGAGAGGAAGAGAATGAAAGAAAGTTCTTGACAGTTTTGTATCATGGGACAGAAGGGAGTCAACACACGAACTGATCCATGCTGTTGGAGATCACAAGAGGTGGAAGAGCAGGATGAATCATGCCAGCTGGCAAGGCACTTGATGATGATGATTTATAATTTATAGATGTCAGATGATATTAATAATGTGTTTACTTGTTTCCTACAGAAGGAGAGGATGAATCTGAATGGCTGGATGCTGCTGGTTTCAGTTTTGTGGTCAGCAAATTTAAAGGTTTGTAGTCACCATGCTGTACTGTTGTTGTAGTTTTATTATTATTATTATTATTATTATTATTATTATTATTATTATTATCTTATCAGTCACATTCGCTACCGCCATGGGTAAAAGTTATTATGCCTTTTTGAAGCACAAACTATCGTCTGTCAAGACGGCAAGGTGCCAATGGATGGATGGATGGATATTATTATTATTATTATTATTATTATTATTATTATTATTATTATTATTGCCGGTCTCTCTGGCCGAGGGGTTACACGACTTTCTTCGTAATCCCGTTTATCCACTGCAGGATAACGCAGCACACGAGAATTGGAAGCGGTTCTCCCCATGTTGGTGACTTGCGGGATAACTGAGCCAGCTGCTCAGAAAGAAATGGCAAACTACTGAGTGTAATCTTGCCAAGAAATCAACAATCAGCTGAAAGATGCTGATGTTGACGGCGATGTCCTGTAAAGGATATGCGAATTAAAAAAAACAATTATTATTATTACTATTTACTTATTATTATTTATTATTATTATTTATTTACTTATTACTATGAATATGATTTTACAGAAGGATACAAAGACACCATATCACAAACATCAGAACAAGCCAGTCGTCATTTGTGACAAAAATATGTGACAAGAAAAACTAAAACATATTGTAACAACTGGAAATATTTATGGGAAAAGAAATAGTGGAAGACAAGGGGAAAAAATTCTTAACAGACTTTTATGATGGCATGGAAATAAATGAGGAAATTAAATGGTCTGTTGGGCAACCGGAGGTGTGGAGAAGATGGCCCTCTGCTCCAATTAACAAAGTAATCAACAGTGACCGTAATGATGGATATTATTGGGGCTGCTTTAGCTCAGTGGGTAGTTTACTTTCCTTCTGATCTGGTGTTCCAGAGCTCAGATCCCTCTCCAGGCAGGGTTTTACTTGACCTCATGGCTCTAGGGTTGAACCAGCCTCATTAATATCAGCCTATTAAGAGAGGTATGAGACAGGGATGTGTAATATCTCCAGATCTGTTTTCCCTGTACAGTGAAAGTATTTTCAGAAATGTAGAAGATATAAATGGAATCAACATTGGGGGATGATGCACCAATAACATTAGATATGCAGATGATACAGTCTTGATTGCAGACAATGAACAGGACCTGCAACATTTAGTAGATGCGGTTGTTACACACAGTGAACAACTAGGGTTAGAATTAAATTGTAAAAAGACAGAGATTATGGTCGTAACTAGGAAGAACGAAATACCACAATGTAATATACAAGTAAATGGGAATATTATTCAACAAGTGAGTAGGTACAGTTGTCTCGGAACAGTATACCATCTGATGGGAGATGCCTTGAAGAGATTAGAACAAGAATTGCCATGGCAAAAGTGGCCTTTATCAAGATGGAAAACATACTGACCAATAAAAATATATCAATTGAAATGAGAAAAAGAGTGTTGAAGTGCTACATAGAACCTATACTTTTATATGGATGTGAAGCTTGGACAATGAGCAGTCAGGCTGAAAAACATCTGATGGCTGTAGAAATGTGGTTTCTGAGGAAAATACAAAGAATACTATGGACAGCCAGAAAGACCAATGAACAATTCCTTCAAGAAACAAATGAAGATCGTACACTGATTAGAGTCATTAGACGTAGACAGTCAAAATTTTTTGGGCATGTTATGAGAAGAAATGAATTGGAAAACTTAGTGACAACTGGCAAGATTGAAGGGAACAGACCAAGTGGAAGACTAGAAGCAAATACCTGGATGGCTTGGCCTCATGGCATGGTCAAGACAGAAACACAGAGCTGATCCACGACTCTGGTGATCGAGTGAGATGGCAAAACATGACCGCCCACGCTTACCGGCATGGCACATCATGGATGGATGGATGGCACATGATGGATGGATGGCACATGATGGATGGATGGATGGCACATGATGGATGGAACATGATGGATGGATGGATGGCACATGATGGATGGATGGCACATGATGGATGGATGGATGGCACATGATGGATGGATGGATGGCACATGATGGATGGAGCCTCATTAACTGGGCAGCAGAACATTTACTGAGATTTTGTCATTCATGCAAGAATGTTTCCGTCCTTGACCTGTTGTTCGGGAGTGTCCATGGTGAAGTGATTACGCCATCTGCCTGACGCTGCGAAGTTTGTGGGTTTCTTCTTCTTTGCGTTCATCCGGAGTGTTTTTTCAGATGTTATTGTGGTGTGTCTGGTTAGGCACCCTTGGATCGAAACCCTCAGGCCAACACATCCGACTTTTAGCGTGCATTTTTGACCAGGTTAGCAATCCTTTGGTTTGTGGGTTTGATTCCAGGCTATGTTGCTTGGTTCGTGAGTGCAGTTTTCTCGAGGATTCCTGGGGGTCGTTGCTGGAGCTCAGTAGTTCATGCTTTGTGCAAAGCTTTCGGCAGGCAGCCCTGTGGAAAGAGACCAAGCCATGTGAGATAAAACCTGGTGCAATGTTGTTGAACTTCTAGCCCTTTAAACCCTAAACCTTGCTGAAAGAGACGTAACTATTCTTGCATAATCTCTATGTAGAACTCTGTCCCTACACCACACTATCAGGCGGCCATTTTGATACAGATTTCATTAGTCAATCAACAGACATTGGCAGTGGAACGGATCAGCTTCAAAGCACAACTACAACTGACAGAAGAACATTACAGCTAGACAGCCTTCATCGGCAGAAAACTAAACATTCACTGATGCAAGGATCTGAAAAAAATAACTACAGAAAAGTGACTCAAAATTTAAAGTGTGCGTCCTGGAGACGTCGTCATCTTAGAGCACAACAATCAGACTGGTTGTGTGGTGACCTCGGTCACAGACTCTGGGGGAAAGTTCAGGCCAGTGTGATGCGTATACAGCATATCTCATCTCATCTCATTATGTTTCTCTTGTACCTTGCAGTGTCGAGGTGAAGTATAAACTTCGTGAGAGTGCCCGATTATGGGCTTCATATATCGATATTCCCATGGACTCTGTTATTCCCTCCGTCCAACGTTTACGTGGTCGGCCTCTTCCTCTGTTTCCATCTGGTCTGTACATCATTGCCTGTTGTGGTATGCTGTTGACTGGTAACCTACTTGCATGGCCAAACCATTTGACTTGCTGCTTTCTAATATATATGTGTGGGTTGGTGGAGGAATGTTTGTGGGTGGCGAGTGTGTTTTGGTTGGGGGATCAGGTGAGGGCAGTGTGTGTGGGTGGGGGATGTGCGGGAGGGGGATGGGTCAGTTGGTGGGGTATGTATGTGTCCCTTGGTGCGCGCGTGTGTGGGTAGGTGGGGGTGTTGTGTGGGTGGGGTGATGTATGGATAGGTGGGAGATAGGTTTCATAACATTGTAATTATCCTTGTTTATGTTTACAACATTCATTTCACAATGTTTATTTTTCTTCCTATGTAAATGAATAATGCTCTTGATGAACGAAAGACGAGTGATTGGAAGGGCCGAATGTAAGACGGGCCTGCGCGCCCAATTTGTGACCCTAATAAAGTTGATTTGATTTGATTTGATTATATATATATATATATACCACAGCTTGGACGCCAGCAGGCTCTGTGCTAGTTTTACAGAACCCCGTGCAAGACTTCCGCCATACATCCAAGTTGTACACCGCGGATAGAGGGCCATCACTGGCCTGAACTGAACTGACAGCAACACAGCTCCGAATCATGGTTAAATGAAGTCCATCGAATATGTGCTCTACTAACTAGACCAATTGAGTTCTAATGTCCGCCGGATGGAATTCCTACTAAATGACAGGTTCACATGTCCACTGAATGAGGATCCTACCAAATGACAACTGGGTTCAAATGTTTACCACATGTCATCTACTCAATTAAATTTCGGTGCTATGACAGAAAAGGATGCTACATGTGATTTTTCTCAAAATTGGTAGAAAGATCCAGAATGTCTCCGGTCTGCCACACCGCATTACCCAGGCATTAGGAGGCAAGAGCATCTCAGTGGCCACCAAGTGGATAATTACTTGGCTAGCAAAATCGTTCAGTGGAAAGTCTGACACTTATTACGTGGGGTCATCAAAGTCTAAAGTCTAAGGACTGCATCCTCATGGTCTCTGAAGGGGCAGCTTGTGGCGAGTCGAGTGTGAGACTCAGTATACAGCAGTTTATCAGAGATAGTCTTCAGAATACCTTCCTAATCTGTGTTGAGTGTGAGACTCAGTATACAGCAGTTTATCAGAGATAGTCTTCAGAATACCTTCCTAATCTGTGTTGAGTGTGAGACTCAGTATACAGCAGTTTATCAGAGATAGTCTTCAGAATACCTTCCTAATCTGTGTTGAGTGTGAGACTCAGTATACAGCAGTTTATCAGAGATAGTCTTCAGAATACCTTCCTAATCTGTGTTGAGTGTGAGACTCAGTATACAGCAGTTTATCAGAGATAGTCTTCAGAATACCTTCCTAATCTGTGTTGAGTGTGAGACTCAGTATACAGCAGTTTATCAGAGATAGTCTTCAGAATACCTTCCTAATCTGTGTTGAGTGTGAGACTCAGTATACAGCAGTTTATCAGAGATAGTCTTCAGAATACCTTCCTAATCTGTGTTGAGTGTGAGACTCAGTATACAGCAGTTTATCAGAGATAGTCTTCAGAATACCTTCCTAATCTGTGTTGAGTGTGAGACTCAGTATACAGCAGTTTATCAGAGATAGTCTTCAGAATACCTTCCTAATCTGTGTTGAGTGTGAGACTCAGTATACAGCAGTTTATCAGAGATAGTCTTCAGAATACCTTCCTAATCTGTGTTGAGTGTGAGACTCAGTATACAGCAGTTTATCAGAGATAGTCTTCAGAATACCTTCCTAATCTGTGTTGAGTGTGAGACTCAGTATACAGCAGTTTATCAGAGATAGTCTTCAGAATACCTTCCTAATCTGTGTTGAGTGTGAGACTCAGTATACAGCAGTTTATCAGAGATAGTCTTCAGAATACCTTCCTAATCTGTGTTGAGTGTGAGACTCAGTATACAGCAGTTTATCAGAGATAGTCTTCAGAATATCTTCCTAATCTGTGTTGAGTGTGAGACTCAGTATACAGCAGTTTATCAGAGATAGTCTTCAGAATACCTTCCTAATCTGTGGCGAGTCGAGTGTGAGACTCAGTATACAGCAGTTTATCAGAGATAGTCTTCAGAATACCTTCCTAATCTGTGTTGAGTGTGAGACTCAGTATACAGCAGTTTATCAGAGATAGTCTTCAGAATATCTTCCTAATCTGTGTTGAGTGTGAGACTCAGTATACAGCAGTTTATCAGAGATAGTCTTCAGAATATCTTCCTAATCTGTGTTGAGTGTTCCAATAATGTAACTCCTGAAGCCACTAGTTCAGCTTGCTCGTTGCCTGGAACTCCAGCCTGATCCGACTGTAGATCTATATAGGTCTGTTAATGTCCTTACCCCAATCACACTGAACCCCAATCACACCATACCCAAATCACACCATACCCAAATCACACCTTACCCCAATCACACATACCCCAATCACACCTTACCCCAATCACACCTTACCCCAATCACACATACCCCAATCACACCTTACCCCAATCACATCTTACCCCAATCACATCTTACCCCAATCACACATACCCCAATCACACCTTACCCCAATCACACCTTACCCCAATCACATCTTACCCCAATCACACCTTACCCCAATCACATCTTACCCCAATCACACATACCCCAATCACATCTTACCCCAATCACACCTTACCCCAATCACACCTTACCCCAATCACATCTTACCCCAATCACACCTTACCCCAATCACACCTTACCCCAATCACATCTTACCCCAATCACACCTTACCCCAATCACATCTTACCCCCATCACACGTACCCCAATCACATGTACCCCAATCACACCTTACCCCAATCACATCTTACCCCAATCACATCTTACCCCAATCACACAAAAACCATGTCACATTATTGAATCATATTGAATGCCAGTCCAGTTATTGCCATCATTGTAAAATGATTTAGCTGAAAAGTGATTTCTCTTTAAAGTGATTTCTTTGCTATGTACAGATGGAAGGGACCTGTCCGACGATGAGCTGGAGACGATGACCGACACACTGACACAAGCCCAGGCTGAAGCTGTGAGGAAACGAGTCAGTGCTCTCAGCACTACTATGCGCAGGAAGAACAAGGGCAGCAAAGTTCATGTAAAGGACATATTTACCATCCCAGATGACTCTCGACAGGTCAGATCTTTGTACATTTGTCTGTAGGTCAGATCTTTGTACATTTGTCTGTAGGTCAGATCTTAGTACATTTGTCTGTAGGTCAGATCTTTGTACATTTGTCTGTAGGTCAGATCTTTGTACATTTTTCTGTAGGTCAGATCTTTGTACATTTGTCTGCAGGTCAGATCTTTGTACATTTGTCTGTAGGTCAGATCTTTGTACATTTGTCTGTAGGTCAGATCTTTGTACATTTGTCTGCAGGTCAGATCTTTGTACATTTGTCTGCAGGTCAGATCTTTGTACATTTGTCTGCAGGTCAGATCTTTGTACATTTGTCTGCAGGTCAGATCTTTGTACATTTGTCTGTAGGTCAGATATGTGTGCATTTGTCTGCAGGTCAGATCTTTGTACATTTGTCTGCAGGTCAGATCTTTGTACATTTGTCTGTAGGTCAGATCATTGTACATTTGCATATTGACCACTGACTTGGCACTCCCCTGAACATTGGGTGTGGCACTGGGCGACACTCAGGGCAGTACATTGTTCACAGGGCATAGTATTTGGCACTGAGCATTACATTGGGTACTGGACATTGAACTGGGCTTTACACTGGGTACTGGGCATTGAATTGGGCATTACACCGGGTACTGGGCATTACACCTGGTACTGGGCATTATACTAGGCACTTGGCATTACATCGGACATTAGCATTAGTACATCTCACTATATTTCTCTGTCTCTGTCTAACTATCTCTCTCTCTTTCTCTGTCTGACTATCTCTCTCTTTCTCTGTTTGACTACCTCTCTCTTTCTCTCTCTCTGCCTCTCTATCTTTCTCTCTCTGTCTCTCTATCTTTGTCTGTCTATCTCTCTGTCTCTATCTCTGTCTGTCAATCTCTCCCTTTATCTCTGTCTATCTCTGTCTGTCTGTCTCTCTCTATCTCTGTCTGTCTATCTCACTTTATCTGTCTCTCTCTAGCTCTGTCTGTCAATCTCTCTCTGCTTGTTTATGCCAGATTTACAATGCCACGTTGTCTCTTTCAACTTGGCATCTGAAACCTTGGAATCGGAGGATAGCGATGACCATAGAAGAGTTCAACCAATGTTCCCAAGGTCAAGGTTTGTTTGTACACCATGTCAGTTTGTGCTCGTTTCTGACAGGTGATTCTTGGAGACTCAGCCACTCTGCCACGGTCTGGATCAAGTCAGCAGCCACATCCACAGTTTGTCAGACAAAACAGCAAATCCACAGATCCCCGATCATCAAACTTCCTCCACAAGGGAGGTTACTCCATGTCAGGAATCAGCACTGAGACAGCCGAAGACCTGGAAGCTGGTGAGTCTTGCATTTCATCTTCTGTTCATCAGACTGACCAGACAGTTGACAAATGGAAGCACATTTCATCTTCTGTTCGTCAAACTCACCAGAGAGTCGACGTATGGAAGCACATTTCATCTTCTGTTCATCAGACTGACCAGACAGTTGACATATGAGAGCACATTTCATCTTCTGTTCATCAGACTGACCAGACAGTTGACATATGGGAGCACATTTCATCTTCTGTTCATCAGACTGACTGGATAGTTGATGTATGGATGCACATTTCATCTTCTGTTCATCAGACTGACTGGACAGTTGACATATGGGAGCACATTTCATCTTCTGTTCATCAGACTGACCAGTTGACATATGAATGCACATTTCATCTTCTGTTCATCAGACTGACCAGACAGTTGACATATGGGAGCACATTTCATCTTCTGTTCATCAGACTGACCAGACAGTTGACAAATGGAAGCACATTTCATCTTCTGTTCGTCAAACTCACCAGAGAGTTGACGTATGGAAGCACATTGTGGAGAATGAGTAATGAGGTGAAGGTATGGAGGCAGTTTTTGTGCAGAATGTTGAGAATATCATGGAAAGAGAAGAATGTTGAGAATATCATGGACAGAGAAGAATGTTGAGAATATCATGGACAGAGAAGAATGTTGAGAATATCATGGACAGAGAAGAATGTTGAGAATATCATGGACAGAGAAGAATGTTGAGAATATCATGGACAGAGAAGAATGTTGAGAGTATCATGGACAGAGAAGAATGTTGAGAATATCATGGACAGAGAAGAATGTTGAGAATATCATGGACAGAGAAGAATGTTGAGAATATCATGGACAGAGAAGAATGTTGAGAATATCATGGACAGAGATTAATGTTGAGAATATCATGGACAGAGAAGAATGTTGAGAATATCATGGACAGAGAAGAATGTTGAGAATATCATGGACAGAGAAGAATGTTGAGAATATCATGGACAGAGAAGAATGTTGAGAATATCATGGACAGAGAAGAATGTTGAGAATATCATGGACAGAGAAGAATGTTGAGAATATCATGGACAGAGAAGAATGTTGAGAATATCATGGACAGAGAAGAATGTTGAGAATATCATGGAACAGAGATTAATGTTGAGAATATCATGAAAAGAGATTATTGTTGAGAATATCATGAACAGAGAAGATTGTTGAGAATATCATGAAAAGAGAAGAATGTTGAGAATATCATGAAAGAGAAGAATGTTGAGAATATCATGAAAAGAGAAGAATGTTGAGAATATCATGAACAGAGAAGAATGTTGAGAATATCATGGACAGAGATTAATGTTGAGAATATCATGGACAGAGAAGAATGTTGAGAATATCATGAAAAGAGAAGAATGTTGAGAATATCAAGAACAGAGAAGAAAAACAAACACTAAGGTTTTGAGTGCTGCAGGTGTGACAAGGTTACTCTCCAGAACTATAAGGACAAGGACACAGGAAATGTATAGCATATATCAACAGAACAGGTGGAGTAGGGAGAGGAGGGGTCATTCTGGGCCAGGGAGACAGAGAAATGTTTACAGCAAGTTGAAACAACTGGACAATTAATTATTACTCTATAGTTCAGTGTAACTAAACAATTCACTATAGCTAAACAATTAATATACAAGTAAATGGGAATATTCTTCAACAAGTGAATCAGTACAATTATCTCGGAACAGTCATAACATCTGATGGGAGATGCCTTGAAGAGATTAGAACAAGAATTGCTATGGCGAAAGTAGCCTTTAGCAAGATGAAAAACATTAAAAAGATGTCAAATGAAACGAGAAAAAGAGTGTTGAGGTGCTACACAGTACCTGTACTTTTGTATGGATGTGAAACTTGGACAATGAGCAGTCAAGGTGAAAAACATCTGATGGCTGTAAAAATGTGGTTTTTGAGGAGAATGCAAAGAATACCATGGACAGACAGAAAAACCAATGACCAAGTAGTACAAAAAACTAATGAAAATTGTAAATTGATTAGAGAAATTAGACGTCGATAGTCAAAAATTTTTGGACATGATTATGAGAAGAAATGCATTGGAGAACTTAGTGACAACTGGCAAGATCAAAGGAAACAGACCGAGGGGAAGAGCGAGAAGTAAATACCTGGATGGCTTGGCCACATGACATGGTTGAGACAGGAACACTGAGTTGATCCACAACTCTGGTGATCGAGTGAAATGGCAAATCATGATCGCCCACGTTTTCCCGCATGGCACATGATCCATCCATTCATCATGATGGATGGATGGAAACAATTAAGTGTTACTGGATAGTTCAATGCAACTAAACAATTAAGTGTTACTGGATAGTTCAATGCAACTAAACAATTAAATGTTACTGGGTAGTTCAATGCAACTAAACAATTAAGTGTTACTGGATAGTTCAATGCAACTAAACAATTAAGTGTTACTGGATAGTTCAATGCAACTAAACAATTAAGTGTTACTGGATAGTTCAATGCAACTAAACAATTAAGTGTTACTGGATAGCTCAGTGTAGCTAAACAATTCAGTATCACTGGATAGTTCAGTGTAACTAAACCATTCTTTGTTGCTAGATAGTTCACAGCACTTAAACGTTCAGTGTTACTAAATAGTTCAGTTACTAAATTCTTCAGTGTTACTAAATAATTTACATTTATTAAACAACTCAGTGTTACTATGTGCTATTTAGAAATGCCTTACACACTATAATGAGGATGATTTTCTCCACCAGGTGTCACCACTTTAGGTTTCCGCCCCCGCAGTCGAAGTGGCATCAGCTCGGATCAGTACGGGAGACTGTCCTCCATCTCTGACATAGAAATGTCCTTGGACTTCCATCTGGAGGAGGCAGAGGCCAGGGTATGTAATGGTGGAGTGGCTGAGGGAGAAACAATGGAGACAGAATCAGACATGAATGGAAGTGGCTGTCAACGATTGTTTGATTGCTGATGAGTGTACTAAAGATTGTATGATGTGTGTGAGTGTACTATATATTGTCTGATGAGGTACAATAGATTGTCTGATGAGTGTACTACAGTTGTCTGATGTGTGTGAGTGTACTTTATATTGTCTTATGTGTGTTAGTGCACTATAGATTGTCTGATGTGTATGAGCATACTATAAATTGTCTGATGTGTGTGAGCATACTATAAATTGTCTGATGTGTGTGAGCGTACTATAAATTGTCTGATGTGTGTGAGCATACTATATGACATGGATGAGTGTACAATTCTGAATGTACTGTTTCAGACACATCATGCGGAGTCCCACTTCCCGGACCCACACAGGGTGGATCTTCCTGTAAGTATGTGGAATGGAAGGAGACAACGGGGGTTAAGGGCAAGGATATTCACTTCAGCACACTGGATGTTATCCCTTTTTGTCTCAGTCTCTTTCTACTGAGCAGCCTGTCAAAAGTGTCACACACTGTACTCACCTGTCTGTCATTCGTCTGTCAGTCACTCATCTGTCAGTCAATCACCTGTCAATCACTCATCTGTCACTCAATCACCTGTCAGTCACTCATATGTCAGTCACTTGTCAACCACTCATCTATCAGTTGCTTGTCAACCACTCATCTGTCAGCCACTTGTCACCACTCATCTGTCAGCTACTTGTCAACCACTTATCTGCCAGCCACTCATCTGCCAACCACTCATCTGCCAGCTACTCATCTGTCAGACACTCATCTGTCAGCTACTCATCTGTCAGACACTCATCTGTCAGCTATTCATCTGTCAGTCACTCACATGTCAGTCACTCAGCCACTCATCTGTCAGCAAGTCACCTGTCAGTCACTCAGTCACTCATCTGTCATTCACCCACCTGTCAGTCACTCATTGTCAACAGCTCACTCTATCACTCACACAGCTCTTCCTAAGAATACACCCAATGTTATTGCTGAAAAGAACTGCATTTCATTCAACATTTTAGATATTTCTACATTTATATTACCCTCTTTGCAAAAATCTTTTCTATTATTCTTCTTGCATCCTTCATCCCTGAGTAGAGCATAGGTGCTCAACGTCCTTCACCCCTGAGTAGAGCATAGGTGCTCAACGTCCTTCACCCCTGAGTAGAGCATAGATGCTCAACATCCTTCACCTCTGAGTAGAGCATCAGTGCTCAACCAACTGTTTGATTGGTTGGATTCTACAGCTCAAGTTTTCTCTGGAATCGGGTTGCCAATCCCCTGCCAACCCTTGGTGACCACCCCTTACCACATGCCAACCCTTGGTGACCACCCCTTACCACATGCCAACCCCTGGTGACCTCATCTTACCACATGCCAACCCCTGGTGACTCATCTTACCACATGCCAACCCCTGGTGACCCCATCTTACCACATGCCAACCCCTGGTGACCTCATCTTACCACATGCCAACCCCTGGTGACCTCATCTTACCACATGCCAACCCCTGGTGACCCCATCTTACCACATGCCAACCTCTGGTGACCACCCCTTACGTCATGCATGATAGATGACAAAGTGACTGTTCTTTGTTTCACGTCTGGGCTCTGCTAACATATGGATAACTAAAATAGTTGCATATCCTTTACAGCACATCGCAGTCAACCCCAGGCATTTTTTGGCTGTTTGTGATTTCTTGGCAAGTTTAAGTTCAATAGTTTGCCATTGCTTTCTGAATGACCAGCACTCATACAATTGTATGAAAGCCAACACAATGCAGTCTGCTTCCAAATTGCCAGCTGATGTGTTTCAAATTTGGTATGTAGGTTTATGAATTGCATCTGTAACCCCTTCACCACAGCTGGAAATGTTATGTTTTGTTTCATTTCCTTATGAAATGAATTTTATATTTCACGTTCATTTGCCATAAATATTAAACCATTTTTTATCTTACATATTCTATATTTTGTGTTCCCTATTCCATTTGTTTTTACAGATCCAACATTTGTTGCTCTTAATTCCCTGTGTTAAACAGCGTAATCTCTGTATTATTCTGTCCCACGATACATGTAGATTCATGTGTATTCTACATTACTTTATTACCTTGTCATGCTTTATTCCTTATTCGTTTTGTATTTTTGGTACGCATTAAATTATGTTTTAACCAAGTATATGAAGCAAATATTTTGTATTGTCTTTTGTTTTTTGTTCTCACTTTTTACTACTTTTATTTCGGTTGAATAATTGTTTTCTCATGTTAATACTTTCATTTCTAATTCCCCAGTTTGTATTTTCTATTTTGTCATTTATCACTGACTTCTGTTTTTCATGCCATTGTTACAAACCCTGTTTTTATCTTCCACAATTTTTCTTTCTAACATTTTCTCTTCAACAGTTCCTTCCATTCTAATTATCTTGAACATTGGTACATCCACCTGTTGTTTATTTATTGTGTTGATTCTGGTCTGACAACTCCTTCACCACCACTCCCTTACCCCCCCCCCCCTTTTTTTTTTAAACCCCCACCCCACACACACACAAATCATATCTTGACAACAACATAACCTTGTCACCTTTCCCATCAGGCATTTGAACCAAAACTGGACCCTTTGGGTGTGACCTTGATAGGTGACCTTTCAGAATCGGACATGTGGAGAATAAAAGCCCTGGCCCACATTGAACTGACGGCCTTGTTTGACGAATACAACATCATCTACTCCAGGACCAAACACAAGAAGAAGGTCAAAGGTCAGGTTTGAATCATCGAAATAAGTTATAATGTCAACTGTATGATATATTCTTTATTTTGTTGCCTCTCTTTTATTTAGATATCATTTTGTGTTAACTTCTGTTGTTGTTTTTTATTTTATGTATATTGTTTGTCTGTATTTGTATGCATGCATTTGTGCATTTTTTTTACTTCAAACATAGGTCAAAGGTTTTTAAACTCTAGACTTCTGATCTGTTTCTGGAATATTGCAAGGTCAAGGATGTTCCTGTTCTATGGGTCAGGGCACTTTGTCAATGTTCTAGACTTCTGCAGGAGAGCTGTTTCCTATTGCAAATATCATTTCCTGTTTCACTTTTCTGTTTGCTCATTCTCTCTCTCTGACTGGCTAGTCAGTTGGTTGATTGATTGGGTGGCTAGTAGGGAGGCTGGTTGATTGGTTGGTTTGTTAGTTGGTTGAGTGTCTGGTTGGTTGGTTAGATGTTTAGATGATTGGTTAGTTGGTTGGATGGTTGGTTGGTTTGGTGTGTAATGCTTAGAAAGACTGAGCTTTAACTGTGCAGTCCTAAGCCCTGAAAAGATCATGCTTGCATCTATCCCAGTCAGGCTTATGTAGAGATGTTCCTGCCCATCCAGTGCCAAAGCCCCATCTCCACAGGATCTGTGTAGCAGAGCTAACCTTCCCCTCTCGAGCAGAAGCCAGCAATATATACAAGATCTGTGCTACAGCTTCAAGTCTGCAGAGAGACAGAGAGTGTAACCAGGTCATGACACAGCACAGCACAGACGCGGGGAGTAGGCCTGGATGGTCATTTACTCCAGTTTTGGGTATTTCACTTACACAGAATCAACACCTGTGAGATCAGATGCTTGAGACGAGCTGCCAACTTAATATCCTAGACCAAGTAAGAAATGATGTTATCAGACAGACAGTGGGATCAACACCTTGTGCTGAAAGGCAGAAGATCTAATGGTTTGGCCATCTTGTTAAATTGCAACACCATCAACTACCAGCACTGGCTCTACAACAAAGAAAATCTGCTACGAGAGCAAGAGAACGCCCGAGAAGAAAATGGAGTGAGGACATCAAAGACATTGTACAGTCACACCAAATGACACTATCCAGTGCCACCTACTGGGCGCTGGAACGTCAACTATTCCTCTCCATAACGTTTGATGGTAAAAGTTGAAGGTGATGACGATGATAATGATTGTCAAAACACTATTACTCAGTACCAAGAGTAAAATCAACATAACCTGATCATGCATTATCCACAACAAACCTCAAATATGAAACAGTTCAAGAGAAATTTCACTGGAAACTTCACAAGAGGAAGTGTGTTTCCACATAAACTTGGTGGCTGCAAAAACATGGCCGCACATGACAGTGAAGGAGAGAGAACATTGTGTGACAATCTGTATGTGCAATGACAATATTAGAGTTTGATGATAACAGCAAGAACATCCTCACAAAGTTGTCCTCAATATTTTCCAAGCGTAGACCATACACACTACTTTGAAGTAGCACTGAACTGAATTTTGCGTGTGGATTAGTTTTCCCTAATACCAGTGTCCCTCGCCATCAGGCGAACCCACTGCAACTTCAGAGGTACTTGTAATTTACATCCCCAAGTCAAGGGCGAGAGGTCGACATTTAAGTCCAGCTGATCAGTGTAGGAATTGAACCCTCTACCTCGGCATCAGCACACCAGATGTTTAAAAACAGGCGTTCTTTTCCATTCGGACATACTGATCTCCTATCCTCAAAAAGTGTGTGGGTGGGTGTGTATGCATGTGTGTGTGTGTGTGTGTGGGTGGGTGTGTGTGCATGTGTGTGAGAGAGAGAAAGAGAGAGGTATGTGTGCTTGCTGTCCCCAGATCTTGGAATGTATATGCATGTGTGTGTATTTGTGTAAAGCATGTGTGTTTGTGTAAAGCATGTGTGTTTGTGTAAAGCATGTGTGTTTGTGTACAGCATGCGTGTTTGTGTAAAGCATGCATGTGTGTGTACAGCATGCGTGTTTGTGTAAAGCATGTGTGTTTGTGTAAAGCATGTGTGCTCGCTGTCCCCAGATCATGTGTGTGTTTTGGGTAAAGCATGTGTGTTTGTGTAAAGCATGTGTGTTTGTGTAAAGCATGTGTGCTCGCTGTCCCCAGATCATGTGTGTGTGTTTTGGGTAAAGCATGTGTGTTTGTGTAAAGCATGTGTGCTTGCTGTCCCCAGATCAGTGTGCAATTGGGTAAAGCATGTGTGTTTGTGCAAAGCATGCATGTTTGTGTAAACCATGCGTGTTTGTGTAAAGCATGAGTGCTTGCTGTCCCCAGATCAGTGTGTGCTTGTGTAATGCATGTGTGTTTGTGTAAAGCGTGTGTGTTTGTGTAAAGCATGTGTGCTTGCTGTCCCCAGATCAGTGTGTGATTGGGTAAAGCATGTGTGTTTGTGTAAAGCATGCGTGTTTGTGTAACGCTCGTGTCCTTGCTGTCCCCAGATCAGTGTGTGTTTGTGTAATGCATGTGTGTTTGTGTAAAGCACATGTGTTTGTGTAACGCTCGTGTCCTTGCTGTCCCCAGATCACGGAATATTTGCGGTGCCCCTGGACATTCTGGTTGAGCAGGACCAGAAAAGGACTCCTGGAACCAAGGTGCCCGTGGTCTTTCAGGCGGTCAGTGACAGAATGTGTTCTATTGTTACTTTCTCTCCTTCTTTTGTTCATTTGAATTTGATTGTTTTTATCTGCAATGTTGTCTCTTGTATAAACTTCACTATTTTGTGTGAGTTTCTTTTATGATAACAGAAAGGGAGACAGTGAGAAAGGGAGATAGATGGAGATAGACTGACAGAATGTTTTATTTTTACAGTAGAAAGAGAGAGAGACTGACCGAATGTTTTTTGTAACAACAGAATGGGAACAGAGAGAGAGCTGTGAACTAACAATGCAAATTTTGTTTTAGAACAACATGGGAAAAAGAGAATGGTAGATGGACTGACAGAATGTGATTTTTGTGTGTGGTGAAAACAGAATTGGGAGAAAGAGAGGGTAACAGACTGACATAATGTGTTTTTGTGAGAACAGAACTAGAGAAAGAGAAGGTGGTAGACTGAATGTTGTCAGAGATTGACAGAGAAAGAGAGGGTGGTAGGGGCGCAGAGGTGTTTCCAAGGCACCAGGGCCAGGTTCTATTCTGGCCAAGACCTACTAACACGTCCTAGTCGTGCGTTCTGGGCAACAGGTCCCTTCGGGGTCCTGGCTAACGTAGAAGGATCGCTGATTCTTCCGAAGTCGAGGAACGACCGGTCTTCACGCCAGTAAGCCAGACATGGGACAACGGATACTCACGCAAACCTCATGTCCTGTAGGACATCAGATCGATGTTGGACAACAGGATGTCTTCATCCGACATACAGGACTTCACGCTGGAGTTCACAGCCAGCGAACACAAGCAAGCAAGCAGAGGGTGGTAGACTGAATATTGTCAGAGATTGACAGAGAAAGAGAGAGTGGTAGACTGAATGTTGTCAGAGATTGACGATGTAGTGAGAGACATGTTGGACTGATGGTAGCACTCAAGCCTACAGTCACAGACACCTGGTCTATAGCTTCCTGTCAGATAAATAAAGTAACACTCCTTGAGGCTTATTGGGTAAATGGGGCTAGCTAGCCTCATGTTTATAGACCAATCTCACTGGATGGGACACTTTCAGTGTCCTGCTGGCCGCCTGTACTTGCGCGGACATTTTGTGGTTGCAGTTTGTACAACTCCACCTCAGTGAGGATTCAAACACAGGAGTTCCGAGCTGGCAGGCCGGCATGCTAGGCAATGCATTACCATGGCGACCATGTGGGGCAGCTACCGAACCTTATTTCCACAGATCATGATATACTGTGTGTCTGGACATATGGAAAACAATACTCTAAAGTGCGTACACCCCCATGCTTAAGTGGCATGTGCCTGCGGAAAGATATAAACATTCTGTTTCTAGTTGGTACAGCAGCCAGCTTCATTTTCAGCATGATCAAGGAAGAACTTTATAGTAATTTTCATTCTATTTTCATAATTTGTTTTTATATTTTGTTTTGAGATTTTATTTTTATATTTTATTTTCAGGTTTTAATATTTTTTAAGATGTTATTTTCACATTTCATGTTTATATTTAATGTTTACACTGTTTTATATTCTGTTTTCACATTTTATGTCCACATTTTGTTATAATTTATTTTTTACACGATCTGTTTACATTTTTGTGATCATTTTGATTCACATGTTATGTTCAGACAGTGTCATTTTTTGTGGTGTGTTTTACATTGTATTTATGTTTCTTTGTATTCACATCTTATTTTCACATTTTGTTTTCACATTTTGTATTGACAGATGATCAACTTCCTGGAGAAGGAAGGTCTGAGAACTGAAGGGATTCTGAGAATGTCCGGCTCAGAAACCAGAGTCAAGGTACCAGCCGTCAGAGTTAATGTTCTTGAGTCACACAAAACTTGCCCACTTGTTCCACCAGTATCTACGGTTAACTTTTGTATGTCAGACACGGAGTTTAGATGTTCAATGGTTTCTTTCATTTGTAGAAACTAGTATTTGAATACACACTGAGAAAACCTGAAGACAATATAACTAGACACTCTCTTGTCTGGAATCCTCAAGGCAAATGAAACATAGGGAGACCTAATATCACAAGGAGAAGATAATTACAGAGAAGAGGTGAATAATATTTGGAACACACAGAGGAAGCTGCAGGAGATAGCAACAGACAAGATGGCTGGGCGTGGTTTGGTTGATGACCTGTGTCCCAATTGGGCATGGAGGGTGGGTGAAGAAGAAGCATTTGCATATTCTGTGAACAGAGTAGTCAGCCCTGTCTGTGCTAGAAATGTCAACAAATGGAGGATGGCATCAGAGAACCGCTGCTGAGTTGTTTGCCTGGCAAAGATGGCAGGAGTTTCACCGACACATTGTTTTACCTTTGACATAAAACTATCATTACAGCATGCAGTACCATTTCTTGAGTTTGTTAAGCGCTTTAAAAAATTAATTTTCTCCATATTCTTTCATATATATTAAACATTGTTACTAGTTAATTTAATCTTATTTGGTTGTACTTTAGACACATAAGACAGTGGTCAGTCTCCTTTAGCAGATGTTGTAGGAACATGCTACATGATATGTTACTCTTCTAGAATTTGTGAGAGTAACACTCCAGACCTGATCTTTTTCTTTCTGCAGCAACTTCGCCAGGAGCTGGAGGAGAAATTCTACCACGGTATTTTCTCTTGGGGTGATGCTGGTCCTCACGATGTGGCTGTCTTGTTGAAACAGTTTCTCCGGGAGCTTCCTGTGCCTCTTCTCTCTTACAGTTACCTGGACGCATTTCCTCAGATTAGCAGTGAGTATAAGTATCGGCCTTGACCTCAACAATCACTTCCTGTCTCCACAATTGTCTCAGCGCTATAAGTCTCTCAATGTCGATCACATTCACCCTTTACCTCTGACCCTGGACTTGTTGCCATTGACCCCTAGACTTGTGTCTCTGACCCCTGTGTCTTCTCTGTATGTGTCACTTGACCTCAACTTGATCATTTTGCTTTTAGGTTTCCAGAATGTTCTTGCTTGAAAACAGACTATCTCAGCCACTCCAGCGTTATGGATGTGCTTACTGATTGAACTGTTGCTGACTGTAGTTACTGACTAAAAAGTTACTGTTGTATATTATTGATTGCAATTACTGGTTGACATTACTGATTGTAGTTACTGATTGTTATTACTGATTTCATCACTGAAAGTAGTTTGTAGTTACAGATTGTGGTTACTGATTATAGATGCTGACTGTAGTTATTGATTGAAAAGTTACTGTTTGTAGAAAGTAATTGAAAAAATTCTGATCTTAGCTGCTGATTGATGGTATGGTGACCTCAGTCACAGGCATGGGGGAAGGTTAAGGTTGTTGTTATGCATATAAATGGATATCCTGTACCAGTTTGCTTGTTGTACAGAACTCCTTGTAAGACTTCCGCCATTCGTCCACATCGTACACCACAGATAAATGACTATTACTAGCCTAAACCGAACTGGCACGGGGTATCCTCGGAATTGGTGGCCCCAAGAGAAGCAGTGTTCAGAAATGCTTCTGACAATCATCATTGCACCCTTAAATCATGGGTAAATGATGTTCGTTGAACATGCACCCTAATAAATTGACAAAATGGTTCTAATGTCTGACAAATTCAATTACTACTAGATGACAGGTTCAAATGTCCACCGAACGAAAATCCTACTAAATGTAAACAACAAGCTTCTAGTCCAATATGTGGATAGGCTGTTGAACTGTTAAGGCCTCTGGAGTGTATTTGCTTCTGGCTATGGTTTGCTTATGCATTTTGTACATGTTGGACTGGTAGTATGCGGTTCCGTTGCCCAGCTATGGAGTTAAGTGCATGGAGCGACACTGTAACTGTGGAATTAATATGGAATGCTTTTATATCTGTCCGCTGTTGTTTGTATTGTGAACTGCATGTTCAGAACAATGGCTGTGGATTTCATGTGGAATGCTGTCTGATCCACATTTCACTATGGGACAGTGAGGAGCATTTCATGTGATATTCACTGACACAGGAACGGAGCATTATAGGGTAACCCTTTGCTGTGAAGTTGGAACCATGACTAACAACTAATGTAAACAACAACTGTTGTATATTTGTTGACATCAACAGTTGCTGACAACAACTATTACTGGTTGTTATCTGTGCAGGTATTCCTAAAATCTTGGAGCAGCTGAAAGCTTTAAATTTGTTGATTCTCTTGTTGCCAAACGAACACAGGAACACACTCAAGGTTAGATACTGTTTGCCAGATAAATGTTGACATTATGTCTCTAACTTATGTAAATTTGTTGATTCTCTTGTTGCCAAATGAACACGTATGTAACAAATGACGTTGGGACATATTCTTTGTAAGGGAACGTGGACATTGGAACCACTGCATATATGTCCTGGCTTACCAGGAATCACCATTGTCACTGATACTGTGCAACATCTATCCAACAAAACTGTCCAGAATCCAACCTGCTAGAGACAATGTCCGGAGAGATGCCAGATATTTCTGGGCTTATGAGTTTCCCCTTAAGTAAACATTTTATGTTGTGTTTCCACTCTAAACATTTTACTTTAGTTGCCATAGCAGCAAACATTGTACTTTATGTTTCCACTGAACTGAACATTCTACCTTGTGTTTCCATTTACCTAAATATTTTACTTTGTCAACGCTGATCAGCGTTGCCAGTAGTGGGTTGTGCTCAATATTTAAATCTCAAATCCCAAAACAACCAAATAAATCAATTTTACTTTGTGTTTGCATGTAACTATACATTTTACTTTGTGTTTCTACCTAAATAAACATTCTTCCTTGTGTTTCCACTTAACTAAACATTCTACCATGTGTTTGCACTTAATTAAACATTCTACTTTATGTTTTCACTACTTTGTGTTTCTACTTAACTAAACATTCTACACTTTGTTTGCACTTAACTAAACATTTTACTATGTGTTTCTACCTAACTAAACATTCTGCTGTGTGCACACGCAGGTACTGCTTCAGTTTCTCAGGAACGTGGTATCCCACAGCAACCACAACAAGATGGGGCTGAAGAACGTGGCCATGATCATGGCTCCAAACTTATTCCTAGCGCCCTCTAGGGGCGACAAGGAGAAGGTCAACCTTGAACTTGAACTAAAGAAAGCAGCAGAAACATCGAGCATTGTCAAAATGTTGGTCCATTACCAGGACGTGTTATGGACTGTAAGTGCATGCTGATTGGTTGTCTCTTCCAGCCATCTTTGTGCTGTCTTATGACTTTCAGTTTTTTATTTTAAATTGTTATTTGAAATATTTCTCATTAATTAGGTCAGCATGGCCAATTGTGCCGCTTGTAAATGCCAGTGTGCTGATGCCGAGGTAGTGGGTTCAATTCCTGCACCGGACAGTTGGACTAAGATGTTGAATTCTGGTCCTTGACTTGGGGGACATAAATTACAAGTACTTCAGAAGTCAGAGTGGGTTCGTCTGATAGCGAGGGACACTCGTAATAGGGAAAGTTAATCCACACATAAAAATCAGTCTAGTGCACTAGAGGTAGTAGCATGTGATAGGAATACACCAGCCTGACCCCCAATAGATATAAACTCTGCTCTAGGCTGAGACAAGTCTCTCTCTACACCAGCCTGACCCCCAATAGACACAAGCTCTTCTCTAGGCTGAGACAAGTCTCTCTCTACACCAGCCTGACCCCCAATAGACACAATCTCTTCTCTAGGCTGAGACAAGTCTCTCTCTACACCAGCCTGACCCCCAATAGACACAAGCTCTTCTCTAGGCTGAGACAAGTCTCTCTCTACACCAGCCTGACCCCCAATAGACACAAGCTCTTCTCTAGGCTGAGACAAGTCTCTCTCTACACCAGCCTGACCCCCAATAGACACAAGCTCTTCTCTAGGCTGAGACAAGTCTCTCTCTACACCAGCCTGACCCCCAATAGATATAAGCTCTTCTCTAGGCTGAGACAAGTCTCTCTCTACACCAGCCTGACCCCCAATAGATATAAGCTCTTCTCTAGGCTGAGACAAGTCTCTCTCTACACCAGCCTGACCCCCAATAGATATAAGCTCTTCTCTAGGCTGAGACAAGTCTCTCTCTACACCAGCCTGACCCCCAATAGATATAAACTCTTCTCTAGGCTGAGACAAGTCTCTCTCTACACCAGCCTGACCCCCAATAGACATAAGCTCTTCTCTAGGCTGAGACAAGTCTCTCTCTACACCAGCCTGACCCCCAATAGACATAAGCTCTTCTCTAGGCTGAGACAAGTCTCTCTCTACACCAGCCTGACCCCCAATAGATATAAGCTCTTCTCTAGGCTGAGACAAGTCTCTCTCTACACCAGCCTGACCCCCAATAGATATAAACTCTTCTCTAGGCTGAGACAAGTCTCTCTCTACACCAGCCTGACCCCCAATAGATATAGCTCTTCTCTAGGCTGAGACAAGTCTCTCTCTACACCAGCCTGACCCCCAATAGATATAAGCTCTTCTCTAGGCTGAGACAAGTCTCTCTCTACACCAGCCTGACCCCCAATAGACACAAGCTCTGCTCTAGGCTGAGACAAGTCTCTCTCTACACCAGCCTGACCCCCAATAGATATAAACTCTGCTCTAGGCTGAGACAAGTCTCTCTCTACACCAGCCTGACCCCCAATAGACACAAGCTCTTCTCTAGGCTGAGACAAGTCTCTCTCTACACCAGCCTGACCCCCAATAGATATAAGCTCTTCTCTAGGCTGAGACAAGTCTCTCTCTACACCAGCCTGACCCCCAATAGATATAAGCTCTTCTCTAGGCTGAGACAAGTCTCTCTCTACACCAGCCTGACCCCCAATAGATATAAGCTCTTCTCTAGGCTGAGACAAGTCTCTCTCTACACCCAGCCTGACCCCAATAGATATAAACTCTTCTCTAGGCTGAGACAAGTCTCTCTCTACACCAGCCTGACCCCCAATAGATATAAGCTCTTCTCTAGGCTGAGACAAGTCTCTCTCTACACCAGCCTGACCCCCAATAGATATAAACTCTGCTCTAGGCTGAGACAAGTCTCTCTCTACACCAGCCTGACCCCCAATAGATATAAACTCTTCTCTAGCTGAGACAAGTCTCTCTCTACACCAGCCTGACCCCAATAGATATAAACTCTTCTCTAGGCTGAGACAAGTCTCTCTCTACACCAGCCTGACCCCCAATAGATATAAACTCTTCTCTAGGCTGAGACAAGTCTCTCTCTACACCAGCCTGACCCCCAATAGACTAAACTCTTCTCTAGCTGAGACAAGTCTCTCTCTACACCAGCCCGACCCCAATAGATACAAACTCTTCTCTAGGCTGAGACAAGTCTCTCTCTACACCAGCCTGACCCCCAATAGAATAAACTCTTCTCTAGCTGAGACAAGTCTCTCTCTACACCAGCCTGACCCCCAATAGATATAAACTCTTCTCTAGCTGAGACAAGTCTCTCTCTACACCAGCCTGACCCCCAATAGACATAAACTCTTCTCTAGGCTGAGACAAGTCTCTCTCTACACCAGCCTGACCCCCAATAGACACAAGCTCTGCTCTAGGCTGAGACAAGTCTCTCTCTACACCAGCCTGACCCCCAATAGACATAAGCTCTTCTCTAGGCTGAGACAAGTCTCTCTCTACACCAGCCTGACCCCCAATAGACACAAGCTCTGCTCTAGGCTGAGACAAGTCTCTCTCTACACCAGCCTGACCCCCAATAGACACAAGCTCTGCTCTAGGCTGAGACAAGTCTCTCTCTACACCAGCCTGACCCCCAATAGATATAAGCTCTTCTCTAGGCTGAGACAAGTCCTCTCTCTACACCAGCTGACTCCCCAATAGACATAAGCTCTGCTCTAGGCTGAGACAAGTCTCTCTCTACACCAGCCTGACCCCCAATAGACTATAAGCTCTTCTCTAGGCTGAGACAAGTCTCTCTCTACACCAGCCTGACCCCAATAGTACACAATCTCTGCTCTAGGCTGAGACAAGTCTCTCTCTACACCAGCCTGACCCCCAATAGACATAAGCTCTTCTCTAGGCTGAGACAAGTCTCTCTCTACACCAGCCTGACCCCAATAGATATAAGCTCTTCTCTAGGCTGAGACAAGTCTCTCTCTACACCAGCCTGACCCCAATAGACACAAGCTCTGCTCTAGCTGAGACAAGTCCTCTCTCTACACCAGCCTGACCCCAATAGATATAAGCTCTCTCTAGGCTGAGACAAGTCTCTCTCTACACCAGCCTGACCCCCAATAGACATAAAGCTCTTCTCTAGGCTGAGACAAGTCTCTCTCTACACCAGCCTGACCCCCAATAGATATAAGCTCTTCCTCTAGGCTGAGACAAGTCTCTCTCTACACCAGCCCTGACACCCAATAGACATAAGCTCTGCTCTAGGCTGAGACAAGTCTCTCTCTACACCAGCCTGACCCCCAATAGATATAAGCTCTGCTCTAGGCTGAGACAAGTCTCTCTCTACACCAGCCTGACCCCCAATAGATATAAGCTCTGCTCTAGGCTGAGACAAGTCTCTCTCTACACCAGCCTGACCCCCAATAGATATAAGCTCTTCTCTAGGCTGAGACAAGTCTCTCTCTACACCAGCCTGACCCCCAATAGATATAAGCTCTTCTCTAGGCTGAGACAAGTCTCTCTCTACACCAGCCTGACCCCCAATAGACTATAATCTCTGCTCTAGGCTGAGACAAGTCTCTCTCTACACCAGCCTGACCCCAATAGATATAAGCTCTGCTCTAGGCTGAGACAAGTCTCTCTCTACACCAGCCTGAACCCCAATAGATATAAATCTTTCTCTAGGCTGAAGACAGTGTCTCTCTCTAACACCAGCCTGATTCCCCCCAATAGATATAAGCTCTTCTCTAGGCTGAGACAAGGTTCTGCTCTATACACCAGCCCTGACCCCCAATAGACTATAAGCTCTGCTCTAGGCTGAGGGACAAGTCTCTCTCTTACACCAGCATGACCCCAAATATATAAGCTCGGCTCTAGGCTGAGACAAGTCTCTCCACACCGCCTGACCCCAATAGATATAAGCTCTCGCCCTAGGCTGAGACAAGTCTCTCTCTACACCAGCCTGCCCCCAATAGACTATAAGCTCCTGCTCTAGGCTGAGACAAGTCTCTCTCCTACCCACCAAGCCTGACCCCCAATAGACTACTAAGCTCTGCTCTAGGCCTGAGACAAGTCTCTCTCTACACCAGCCTGATGACCCCCAATAGATATAAACTCTGCTCTAGGCTGAGACAAGTCTCTCTTCTACACCAGCCTGATCCCCATAGACACTAAGCTCTTGGCTCTAGGCTGAGACAAGTCTCTCTCTACACCAGCCCTGACCCCCCAATAGATATAAACTCTCTCTAGGCTGAGACAAGTCTCTCTCTACACCAGCCTGACCCCAATAGACACAAGCTCTTCTCTAGGCTGAGACAAGTCTCTCTCTACACCAGCCTGACCCCAATAGACACAAGCTCTTCTCTAGGCTGAGACAAGTCTCTCTCTACACCAGCCTGACCCCCAATAGACACAAGCTCTCTCTAGGCTGAGACAAGTCTCTCTCTACACCAGCCTGACCCCCAATAGACACAAGCTCTCTCTAGGCTGAGACAAGTCTCTCTCTACACCAGCCTGACCCCCAATAGACACAAGCTCTTCTCTAGGCTGAGACAAGTCTCTCTCTACACCAGCCTGACCCCCAATAGACACAAGCTCTTCTCTAGGCTGAGACAAGTCTCTCTCTACACCAGCCTGACCCCAATAGACACAAGCTCTCTCTAGGCTGAGACAAGTCTCTCTCTACACCAGCCTGACCCCAATAGACACAAGCTCTTCTCTAGGCTGAGACAAGTCTCTCTCTACACCAGCCTGACCCCCAATAGACACAAGCTCTTCTCTAGGCTGAGACAAGTCTCTCTCTACACCAGCCTGACCCCCAATAGATATAAACTCTGCTCTAGGCTGAGACAAGTCTCTCTCTACACCAGCCTGACCCCCTAATAGACAAAGCTCTTCTCTAGGCTGAGACAAGTCTCTCTCTACACCAGCCTGACCCCAATAGACACAAGCTCTTCTCTAGGCTGAGACAAGTCTCTCTCTACACCCAGCCTGACCCCCAATAGACACAAGCTCTTCTCTATGGCTGAGACAAGTCTCTCTCTACACCAGCCTGACCCCCAATAGACATAAGCTCTTCTCTAGGCTGAGACAAGTCTCTCTCTACACCAGCCTGACCCCCAATAGACACAAGCTCTCTCTAGGCTGAGACAAGTCTCTCTCTACACCAGCCTGACCCCCAATAGACACAAGCTCTGTCTCTAGGCTGAGACAAGTCTCTCTCTACACCAGCCTGACCCCCAATAGACACAAGCTCTTTCTCTAGGCTGAGACAAGTCTCTCTCTACACCAGCCTGACCCCCAATAGACACAAGCTCTTCTCTAGGCTGAGGACAAGTCTCTCTACACAGCCTGACCCCCAATAGAACACAAGCTCTGCTCCTAGGTGAGACAAGTCTCTCTCTACACCAGCCTGACCCCCAATAGACACTAAGTCTTCTCTAGGCTGAGAAAGTCTCTCTCTACACCAGCCTGACCCCCAATAGACACCAAGCTCTTCTCTAGGCTGAGACAAGTCTCTCTCTACACCAGCCTGACCCCCCAATAGACACAAGCTCTTCTCTAGGCTGAGACAGTCTCTCTCTACACCAGCCCTGACCCCCAATAGACACAAGCTCTCTCTAGGCTGAGGACAAGTCTCTCTCTACACCAGCCTCGACCCCCCAATAGACACAAGCTCTGCTCTAGGCTGCGACAAGTCTCTCTCTACACCAGCCTGACCCCCAATAGACACAAGCTCCTCTCTAGGCTGAGACAAGTCTCTCTCTACACCAGCCTGACCCCCAATAGACACAAGATCTTCTCTAGGCGAGACAAGTCTCTCTCTACACCAGCCTGACCCCCAATAGACACAAGCTCTTCTCTAGGCTGAGACAAGTCTCTCTCTACACCAGCCTGACCCCCAATAGACACAAGCTCTTCTCTAGGCTGAGACAAGTCTCTCTCTACACCAGCCTGACCCCCAATAGACACAAGCTCTTCTCTAGGCTGAGACAAGTCTCTCTCTACACCAGCCTGACCCCCAATAGACACAAGCTCTTCTCTAGGCTGAGACAAAGTCTCTCTCTACACCAGCCTGACCCCCAATAGACACAAGCTCTTCTCTAGGCTGAGACAAGTCCTCTCTCTACACCAGCCTGACCCCCAATAGACAAAGCTCTTCTCTAGGCTGAGACAAGTCTCTCTCATACACCAGCCTGACCCCCAATAGACACAAGCTCTTCTCTAGGCTGAGACAAGTCTCTCTCTACACCAGCCGGACCCCCAATAGACACAAGCTCTTCTCTAGGCTGAGACAAGTCTCTCTCTACACCAGCTGCCCCCAATAGACCCAAGCTCTTCGCAATGGACAAGTCTCTCTCTAACCAGCCTGACCCCATAGAACAAGTCTTCAGGAGCAAGTCTTCTCTACAGCTGAAAAAACAACTCTTAGGAGAAAGTCTCTCTCACACCAGCCTGACCCCCAATAGACACAAGCTCTCTCTAGGCTGAGACAAGTCTCTCTCTACACCAGCCTGACCCCCAATAGACACAAGCTCTTCTCTAGGCTGAGACAAGTCTCTCTCTACACCAGCCTGACCCCAATAGACACAAGCTCTTCTCTAGGCTGAGACAAGTCTCTCTCTACACCAGCCTGACCCCCAATAGACACAAGCTCTTCTCTAGGCTGAGACAAGTCTCTCTCTACACCAGCCTGACCCCCAATAGACACAAGCTCTTCTCTAGGCTGAGACAAGTCTCTCTCTACACCAGCCTGACCCCCAATAGACACAAGCTCTGCTCTAGGCTGAGACAAGTCTCTCTCTACACCAGCCTGACCCCCAATAGACACAAGCTCTTCTCTAGGCTGAGATGACCTAAATGCTGACCTTTCAGAGTTCAAACTCATTCTCCCAGCGGTTGAAAAACAACACAAAACAATGTTTCATGTGTTCCTTTCTCACCATTTACAAGTATATAATAATATTTAACGTGTTCCTGTCAATCTCACCATTTATACTTATAAAACAATGTGTCATGTGTTCTCTTCTCTCTCTCACCATTTATATATATAAAACAACAGGAAATATCACATGTTAGAGTCAACAGGGAGAGACAATGCTGAATGGTTTGACATAGTTAAGACGGAGACAATGCTGGATGGTTTGACAGAGTGGCGTGGACACAATCTGTGGTTGACCTTATCAAGAAAACATAGGGCAGATGTTTGTGGGGCACCGTATGTCGTTCATTTTGTGAAAATCACATGTTTTCCATCCAGATTCCAACATGCCACAAATTACATGTCACACATGGACACATTATCACCTGTGATACTTTTCTGTTCTCAGATTCCTTCATCGTTCATAGCTCAGATACGCTACCAGTGTGCCCTAGAGTACCACAGGAAAAACCGAGTAAGTTTTGTCACGATCTGAACTTGTTGTCAATATTTCACTGTCAGTTCAGGGCTGGCAGGCCCCACGTTCGGATCTATGGCTATGCTTTATGCAGTGTCAATCTACAAGTTCTGATGTATGGCTATGCTTTATTTAGTGTCAATCTACAAGTTCTGATCTATGGCTATGCTTTATTTAGTGTCAATCTACAAGTTCTGATGTATGGCTATGCTTTATTTAGTGTCAATCTACAAGTTTGGATCTATGGCTATGCTTTATTTAGTGTCAATCTACAAGTTCTGATGTATAGCTATGCTTTATTTAGTGTCAATCTACAAGTTATGATCTATGGCTATGCTTTATTTAGTGTCAATCTACAAGTTATGATCTATGGCTATGCTTTATTTAGTGTCAATCTACAAGTTCTGATCTATGGCTATGCTTTATTTAGTGTCAATCTACAAGTTATGATCTATGGCTATGCTTTATTTAGTGTCAATCTACAAGTTCTGGTGTATAGCTATGCTTTATTTAGTGTCAATCTACAAGTTCTGGTGTATGGCTATTGTAACAAAGCGAACTCATACAAAATGACTTGACTCAATTGGTTCTTTATAAAAATGGTTTATTCGTCTTGATGACAGCTGGACCTAACATGGCGTCCTTACAGTTCTGTCCTTGGATGTTCACTCCCCTGACAACCCACTACGTCACGACTTGAGCATCTCTCCTCCCATTCTCCCCCGATGCTCAATCGTGCTGTAGCCTTTTCCCACCAAATACTAATATCCTACTTCTGTTACACCTCCCTATGTTTATTAAAGAATTTTTCCTATAAAGGAAAAAATCTTTACTCCTAATCCCCTTACTCTATTCCCTCTATTTTCCTTACCTCCCACACTCTTCTAATCTTCCCCAAACCAACTTTATTTTAACCCTTTACAGGGCAGACGCTTGTCCATTTTGTAGCCCTGAACGGGCAAGATTTTTTCAGGTTCTGTAAAATTTCGGGTCGCGTTAGTAAAAACATCACAAATAAGGTGTTAGTCAACCGATTTTAGTAAAATAAACAACACAATGAAGGGAAAAGCATGCAGAATATGTTACTCACGTGATTGTTGCCGGTAATCCATATATGAACACAAATATTTACGAAATACGGCATGTTGTTTGTGATTTTCCGTCATCTATACGGTAATTTACAAACACATTTTCAGAATCATAATCACTTTCTTTAAAGTCCGACTCACGACTGCTAATGCAAAGTAACGCTTTGCACTGATATCTAGCTCCGATTAATAATCAACTTCGTGCCCTTTAATGTCATTTAAATTGAACAGAGCGAAATCTCGGCTATCACTTGAAGAATCGCCGAAATCCATTTTGAAAAACAGCGTAAAAATCCCGAAAACTATCAAAAAAAGTCCGTTAAAGTCTGTTCAAAGTCATTGTAGCGCGTTTACAAATGGCAGCCACGTTGTCAAGCTATCGGCGAAAGTGAAAGTAGCGATCGGAAGTGTCGGAAAACCGAGAGATCGCATTTTTAAAACGACTAGTCATCAAAGACGCGATTGGGCGCTACGCCTGTTTAACGCATCGAACGCTATCAGGCGCTATGCCTGTTAAAGGGTTAAGTGAAAGAATCTACTCACCACTATGAACCATGAACTTCTTGGCCATTCAAAATTTAACACAACATATATTAATAACTTTTAAATCTCAACTTTATACAATACATCATAACACATCTTCTTAAATACTTCTTTTCCACTTCATAAGCAATCCGCTTAACATTTCAAACGCTGTACTTTTCTGATACCAACTCCCTATTTTCATCACCAACCCCACTAATTCTCTACTTTTAATCAACCTGTAATCACTCTCACACAATAGAAAGACAAAGAATCGGTGGCCACCGGTATTTAAAAGAAGCAGTAGAACTCTTCCACACAAAGACCACACTCATCTAAATCACACACCCCCTTTACCAAACTCTTCTATACCTCACTCAGAATTCTCTCGCCAAAAATTTTAGCGACCCCTTACTGTCCATTTATTATGGGCAATCTATTAAAACCTCCACTTATGCCGTCATCAACAGCAACAATAAACTACCCCCAACTCCTGTCTGTGACTGCTTGCAATCAACTTTATTTCAGTCCATATCTCACGGACCCTCTAAAAACCCCATGTCATTATGTCTCCACTATGTTCATTTCTCACACTTACAACCTTTTACTATTGTACTGCTATCCACAGTGTCTACTCAAACATGGATTCAATTCATGTTTACTCTGTCTGGGGTAATCTTCTTATTCTCCCAGCAATCTCGTGTATATCATGGCTCTTTTGACCCCACGGAAACTATGTTCAAAACTTTTCTCACATTTACCCCACTGCTATATTCATTAATCTTTTCTTCTCCCATATGGCTTCCAATCCCATATTTTTTTTCAATGCTGACTTTAGTGTAACTCTAAACTTTCCCATAACCATCCCCGGTATATGTTTCTACTACTTCATAACCATATCAACCTCATTATGCTGATTATCACAGCAACATAATACCCATGAACTTATTCTTCACAAAGAGAATGTGTCTCTCTCTTAGCTCTCAGTAGTTTTATTAACTCTTTTCTGAACGAAGGTCTCAATTAAACCCCATCTATTGTTTTTATTCTAGACAAAACTATGTAAACTAAACATAACTTAATTAATTACTATTTAACACACAAAACAGTGAAATAAAATCACAACAGGATATCATACCCCCCCAAATTTTTATAACATCATTTATGTTTCCCCTCATATCAATTAAAGATATGAACTCATTCAAAGAAAAACATATATTAAAATAATACCACATACATCCTAATCTATTGTTACCTACTACTATTGGTCTCTTTTACGGACCAATAGTTTATACACAAAAGTCTAAGAACACAATAACCCTATTCTAAAATAACAACAATCATTTTACGGGACCAAATCAAGCAAAAAAAACATTATACATGATGCAATAAAACAATTGTCTTCTCGCTAAAGAGAAGGTTTTTAAAAAAAAATAACTCCCTTCAAATTAACTACGTACAGTGGCCCATCAACATTGGCCTCCTATATGAGCTATTCATTCCACTATTTCTATAACCGAGAAAACAAAACACTTCACTGCCAAGTATGTATATCTGTTAACTACAGATCATCATAACGCGGAACAATACCTGTTCCCCTCAACCAAAATCACTACTCAACCACTGACCGTTCCTTTTTCTGGAAGTCAACCATTGATTATCTCCCCTCACAACATTTTACAAAACTAACTCTTAACACATCACCATATCTAGAATATCTTAAGCAATCACTGTGAACTACAGGTCACTCACTTTATCTATCACTAATGTGTTGACTATCTCAATATTATCTCAATGTACCAGCAGTCATCCATCTTCTTATAGAACCTGTGGCTCGGCACACCAATTGTTTCCCTTGGATTTATACCAAACATCACTACTACTTCTTAATCATTATTACCGTTATCTACGGTATCTCCACTCTCCTACGTCCAACAAAACTTTGTCTATTTACTATAGACCTCCCACCAACACATCTACTTACTGTACCAATAACTAATTCTACTTTTAAGTTTCTCGTCTATCCGACGCAATTACTTAACGTATCATTACTTTCTAACATCTCACCACGACTACTCTAAGCTATCCTCAAGTCTTTCCTAGCACTCTTGTATCGTGACGACAACCAAACCGGTCACCCTCCTCCGAACACGTTTTCCAACATTCATTTAACTAAGCTTGTTTACCTCCGTATCTTTCACTCTTCGTCTTCTTTATAGGGATTCTTTCAGAACTGCAACTCACGCCACTTATAACTGACAGCAGACCTCACTTTTCTAGGCATTCCTGCTTCGATATGTCTCTGTCAAGAATACTAAACATGTTTTATGAAACGTCATTCAGAATGTTACTTCTCTTTCCGTCATCCTGTCATACAACTTCCATAATTTCTTTCCAACGTCAGATATTCTAACGAAAAGACATCACAATTCTCTAATCACGTTCTTTCTATCTCTCAATTTTCGCATACTCTATGTTCCACGTTTTATCAACTTCACTTATCAACCACTCTTCGCATATTCACACGGACAGTGATACACAACCTCGCTCTCATCTCAGGACTATTTTCGCATCGCGACAATGCTAACGTGTCCATACCATTACTTTAAAAAAAAACAACTTAGACGCCAATTCAATCTTCCAGCAATCACTCACCACAATCTAAGCGTATCGACTTCCTCTACACACATTGACACAAGATATATCAGCTTCACTCTTACATTTTATCTATGTATTTCACTTAGGCTACGTCATCACAACTCAATCCTACTTCACTCATCGCGACGAACATCTGTTTGTCTACCGTTATACTCACGTATGAACAACGCATAACCAGACGAATTACTCCACAGGACTTTCACAATTCACTACTTTCTTATTTCTACTTTACTCAATCACTCACTCCTATACGAAGGTCAGACCCTATACATTACCTCTCGCAACTTATATCGCTTTCACAGCACTATCTACTATCTCTTCAAAACAAACCTCATTCCGCTGAACCACTAACCTCGTAACTATCATTCTATACTTCTCCACACAACAACTTTCTCAGACTTAATCAGCTCCTCTTTCTCCACAAGCACGACGTAACTTGTATTCTTCAAGCGTTAACCTCTACAGTTTTTTTTTTTTCTTAATATTCTCACGTTCAACTGGCTATTTTACACACAGGATACTCAATTCCTCCTCAATCTATATCTCCTCACCAGACACTCTCGGTTCACCTGTCAACCATACTATATTTTCTTCTCAAACCAACAAGCAAAACTATCTCAGACATCGCGTCATAGCTCTGAGTCGAACCATTTCTAGTACGAACATTCATACTTAGTTTATCTCTCACCCTCTACTAATTTTGTGCTGAATCTACTCTACTTTAATCACACCATTTATACATCACTCAACGTGATTAACCTTCTGTATCTTTCCATTCCGGACAAACTCATTTTATCTAGTTTACTCTCCCTACACCGGACTCAAAAACCAGATATCCTGTATTACGTATCCACGTAAAATATCATTTTTCATAACTCTCTATCCTCAACAACACCATCGCCTACCCTGTACCATGCGATGCTACACCAAAAAATTCATCTGCCTATTTTAGACAACCCATATATCTATATGCTCAAACTGCAATTCTTTTCATAAGCCAAAACTATTCCATTTGTCTTCCTCACCCAAGGAACTTTAACCGTTATAGAGTGTGTCCAAGTTAAATAATTCATTGTCTCTCAGTACATTAGTACGTCTTTCTCTTACTATGTCATCTTCACTATCTGTTGTCAACCTGTTAAAGTACTCAGGTCTTAATTCTCTGAGTTTTCTTATGTTATCTTCTGTTGTCGAGGAGTAAATTCCCGCTATCTGTCTATTACTATTCTTCTTCTTAAATGCTTTCTTCTTATTTCCTTTATTTGCGTCGGTCTGCTCACTGTTTCCTGTATATCTTACGTAACGTTTGCACCTTCCCATCTCGTCTTCAGATGACACACTAATAATAGTTCCTTCATCACTCATTATAGTTTACTGCCAACAGCTCGACCCTATTCCCATAGTCATCTTTAGAACGTCTGACTTTCTTTCTCTTTCTCGGTATTCGTCCCTTAGCCTTCCCTACTTTCTTGTCCTATAAACTGGTATCTATTTCTAAAGAGTCACTAACCAAAACTCTGTCCGTCTGTCCACCAGCAACTATACCGTATGAGGGAACATCACTCTTCGATTCAGGATCTGTACGTAGTGCAATTCTCTCATTCTCCGAATCATCAGTATTAATATCTGTTTCAGCATCACTATAATATGCGGCAGTAGGAATATCTTCTCCGTAACCTGAACTCTGACAGTTAATATTCCTACACCATTTGGGAATTAGTTTCATGTCTATACCTGAGGAACTTGACACGGCAGTACCTCTATTTACTATCATACTACTATTCCTTTCTTCAATACTTTTTCTCTTTGGCTTTCTTTCGTCCTTGGTTCTCGTCTGTCTATCTTTCTTAACTTCAACCTTGTCTCCCTTAGTCAAATGAGTTGATTTTGACTGAGTTTCTATTAAGTCAGTTTGACTTCCCTTTGTTATCTTGCTGGCTGGTTGTATCTGAGTCTGCGTACTATTTTCTATCGTATTATCTGCCTGCGTCTGTGTCTCCCGGTTTATTTTCTCCACTAATACCGTCGTCTTCTTTTCCTGTTCAATCCTAATATCGGCAAGTATTTTAGGAGTCGTTGAATTCTTATCTTTGTGTTATACTCTGTCCTTCGATCCTGACTTCAAATATTGTCTTTGTCTTTTTTCAAACCAGTCGTTACGTCTTTTTCTAGCGGTTGCACTGTGAGAGGGCCAGCCCCATGATTTCCTTGAAAGGTTTCTCTCACGCCCATTTTTGTATTTATTACAACTATACCAGTCCGAGCTTTCACCATTACGTCTGTTCTCACCGTCTTTTACTCTATAACCATTAAACTTTGGTTCATCATAACTATATTGTCTTCTGTCTTTATCAAGCAGTGGCTGTCTCCTGTTATTCTTTCCTACTCTATTGTAATCTACCTCAAATCTATAAGGGTATTGTCTAGTCGTTCTGTTCTTCAACGTTTCTATAAAATTCTCTACCTCACTAACTGCCTCCCTTAATTCCCCCAACCATGTACCAATACGTTGTAATTCTATATATAAATAACTCATATTTCTACTTCTTCGTCTGCATATTCCTTGGTACCTGGAAAAAAAACTCGAAGTCTTGAACTCAGCCGAAATTATGCCTGTTTCTCCACTGTGCTGTGATGGTTCTGCTGTGCTGAAATATTATTATACAGACCAAGCAAACAAACAATCAATTCTTATTAATATCTAAATTAATTAACTAAAGGATGTTATCGTCCTCCTGAAATTCAATTATTTTCTATCTAATATCAAATATGTTACCCTTCTTCTTGTTGAGGTTATCTTTCCAATCGAAAATGAAGTCCTTGGCGTCTATGTCTCTGTCTACTGAGTTTGAGAAACCCGGTACTTGAGTACTTGAACCAAGATCGACAAAGCGGCTTCAGTAAGGACCAAAAATGCTCAACTGGGCTCGATAGGCACGACTGTACTCCACAGGCCTCGATAGGGCACGACAGAACTTCACAGGCCTCGATAGGGCACGACAGAACTTCACAGGCCTCGATAGGGCACGACAAAACTTCACAGGCCTCGATAGGGCACGACAAAACTTCACAGGCCTCGATAGGGCACGACAGAACTTCACAGGCCTCGATAGGGCACGACAGAACTTCACAGGCCTCGATAGGGCACGACAGAACTTCACAGGCCTCGATAGGGCACGACAGAACTTCACAGGCCTCGATAGGGCACGACAAAACTTCACAGGCCTCGATAGGGCACGACAAAACTTCACAGGCCTCGATAGGGCACGACAAAAGATCAGCTAGCGGCTCTCATATGCAGTGGAGCCCAAAGATAGTCTGACTGCGTCCAAAAAATTATAGGTCAATCAATGAAAGAACGAGGTATTTATCTACTGTCCTGATTGTTAATGGTTATTTCCATTATTTTGACTTGATGATATAAGTTGTCCGAACTCAACATGGAAAAATTTTGAATTGTAGTCACGTATGTCTTAAAGTTTTTGTTTCTTTTGAGTAACCTCTGAAATTTTGGTTGGAGGCGAGTAAATCTTAAAGTCTTTAATTAACCTTTGCAAATTTTGATTGAAGGCAAGGGCTCAACTTGATGGAGTTATTTGAAAATTCTTGCTCACCTGAAAAATTGTAGTAGCATGATGACCCAGGACCGACCTTCAGCAAAATTTTTGTTCGTTGTATCAAACTGGCTCGACTTTCAGCAAAATGATGACACTCGCAGGCACCGCACTCCTTATATCAAACTAGTCTTCATGCCTTTCTTGACAAGTACCGCCTGTACAGTTGAAAATTTTGATAGGAGGTCTGTACTTCTCACCTACAATATTGGCCATCTTTCCAAGTTCTTTGGTTTACGTTCAACTTGCGTGTAGAATCGTGCTGAAATAACTCTGTCTCCGGACAATTGGTTTGAGCAGAACAAGGACCTTTTACATTTTGAAGCTGCCTCTTCGAGTTTCTTCAAGGTGTCGACATAGATAGTGGTTTGTTATGACTCCCGCCGCGACAATCTCCAATTAAGCATCCTGGTCACGGCACCATTTCGCTATTGTAACAAAGCGAACTCATACAAGATGACTTGACTCAATTGGTTCTTTATAAAAATGGTTTATTCGTCTTGATGACAGCTGGACCTAACATGGCGTCCTTACAGTTCTGTCCTTGGATGTTCACTCCCCTGACAACCCACTACGTCACGACTTGAGCATCTCTCCTCCCATTCTCCCCCGATGCTCAATCGTGCTGTAGCCTTTTCCCACCAAATACTAATATCCTACTTCTGTTACACTATGCTTTATTTAGTGTCAATCTACAAGTTCTGGTGTATGGCTATGCTTTATTTAGTGTCAATCTACAAGTTCTGATCTATGGCTATGCTTTATTTAGTGTCAATCTACAAGTTCTGGTGTATAGCTATGCTTTATTTAGTGTCAATCTACAAGTTATGATCTATGGCTATGCTTTATTTAGTGTCAATCTACAAGTTCTGATGTATAGCTATGCTTTATTTAGTGTCAATCTACAAGTTCTGATCTATGGCTATGCTTTATTTAGTGTCAATCTACAAGTTCTGATGTATGGCTATGCTTTATTTAGTGTCAATCTACAAGTTCTGATCTATGGCTATGCTTTATTTAGTGTCAATCTACAAGTTCTGATCTATGGCTATGCTTTATTTAGTGTCAATCTACAAGTTCTGATCTATGGCTATGCTTTATTTAGTGTCAATCTACAAGTTCTGATCTATGGCTATGCTTTATTTAGTGTCAATCTACAAGTTCTGGTGTATAGCTATGCTTTATTTAGTGTCAATCTACAAGTTCTGGTGTATAGCTATGCTTTATTTAGTGTCAATCTACAAGTTCTGATCTATGGCTGTGCTTTATTTAGTGTCAATCTACAAGTTCTGGTGTATAGCTATGCTTTATTTAGTGTCAATCTACAAGTTCTGGTGTATGGCTATGCTTTATTTAGTGTCAATCTACAAGTTCATGATCTATGGCTATGCTTTATGCAGTGTCAATCTACAAGTTCTGATCTATGGCTATGCTTTATTTAGTGTCAATCTACAAGTTCTGATGTATGGCTATGCTTTATTTAGTGTCAATCTACAAGTTCTGGTGTATGGCTATGCTTTATTTAGTGTCAATCTACAAGTTCGGATCTATGGCTATGCTTTATTTAGTGTCAATCTACAAGTTCTGATGTATGGCTATGCTTTATTTAGTGTCAATCTACAAGTTCTGATGTATGGCTATGCTTTATTTAGTGTCAATCTACAAGTTCTGATGTATGGCTATGCTTTATTTAGTGTCAATCTACAAGTTCTGATGTATAGCTATGCTTTATTTAGTGTCAATCTACAAGTTATGATCTATGGCTATGCTTTATTTAGTGTCAATCTACAAGTTCTGATGTATGGCTATGCTTTATTTAGTGTCAATCTACAAGTTCTGATGTATAGCTATGCTTTATTTAGTGTCAATCTACAAGTTATGATCTATGGCTATGCTTTATTTAGTGTCAATCTACAAGTTCTGGTGTATAGCTATGCTTTATTTAGTGTCAATCTACAAGTTCTGATGTATGGCTATGCTTTATTTAGTGTCAATCTACAAGTTCTGATGTATAGGCTATGCTTTATTTAGTGTCAATCTACAAGTTCTGGTGTATAGCTATGCTTTATGTAGTGTCAATCTACAAGTTCTGATGTATAGGCTATGCTTTATTTAGTGTCAATCTACAAGTTCTGGTGTATAGCTATGCTTTATTCAGTGTCAATCTACAAGTTATGATCTATGGCTATGCTTTATTTAGTGTCAATCTACAAGTTCTGATGTATGGCTATGCTTTATTTAGTGTCAATCTACAAGTTCTGATGTATGGCTATGCTTTATTTAGTGTCAATCTACAAGTTCTGATCTATGGCTATGCTTTATTTAGTGTCAATCTACAAGTTCTGATGTATAGGCTATGCTTTATTTAGTGTCAATCTACAAGTTCTGATCTATGGCTATGCTTTATTTAGTGTCAATCTACAAGTTCTGATCTATAGCTATGCTTTATTTAGTGTCAATCTACAAGTTCTGATGTATGGCTATGCTTTATTTAGTGTCAATCTACAAGTTCTGGATGTATAGGCTATGCTTTATTAGTGTCAATCTACAAGTTCTGATGTATGGCTATGCTTTATTTAGTGTCAATCTACAAGTTCTGATGTATAGGCTATGCTTTATTTAGTGTCAATCTACAAGTTCTGGATCTATGGCTATGCTTTATTTAGTGTCAATCTACAAGTTCTGGTGTATAGCTATGCTTTATTTAGTGTCAATCTACAAGTTCTGGTGTATAGCTATGCTTTATTTAGTGTCAATCTACAAGTTCTGGTGTATGGCTATGCTTTATTTAGTGTCAATCTACAAGTTCTGGTGTATGGCTATGTTTTATTTAGTGTCAATCTACAAGTTATGATGTATGGCTATGCTTTATTTAGTGTCAATCTACAAGTTCTGGTGTATAGCTATGCTTTATTTAGTGTCAATCTACAAGTTCTGGTGTATAGGCTATGCTTTATTTAGTGTCAATCTACAAGTTCTGATGTATGGCTATGCTTTATGCAGTGTCAATCTACAAGTTCGGATCTATGGCTGTGCTTTATTTAGTGTCAATCTACAAGTTCTGATGTATGGCTATGCTTTATTTAGTGTCAATCTACAAGCTCTGGTGTATAGCTGTGCTTTATTTAGTGTCAATCTACAAGTTCTGGTGTATAGCTATGCTTTATTTAGTGTCAATCTACAAGTTCGGATCTATGGCTATGCTTTATGCAGTGTCAATCTACAAGTTCTGATCTATGGCTATGCTTTATTTAGTGTCAATCTACAAGTTCTGATGCTATGGCTATGCTTTATTTAGTGTCAATCTACAAGTTCTGATGTATGGCTATGCTTTATGCAGTGTCAATCTACAAGTTCGGATCTATGGCTGTGCTTTATTTAGTGTCAATCTACAAGTTCTGGTGTATGGCTATGCTTTATGCAGTGTCAATCTACAAGTTCTGGTGTATGGCTGTGCTTTATTTAGTGTCAATCTACAAGTTCGGATCTATGGCTATGCTTTTATGCAGTGTCAATCTACAAGTTCTGAGATATGGTTTTGCTTTACGCAGTCTCAGTCTAAAGTAAGCAAACAATGTCAGGAATTTCAGTGAGTTGCTTGCTTGCTTGCTTGTGTTCGTTGGCTTGAGCTCCAACGTGAAGTCCTGTATGTCGGATGAAGGCATCTTGTTGTCCAACATCAGTGCTTCAAACAAGGATAACAACAACCCAGGTGTCACTTGCGTCATGTGTTTTGTTTCTTCATTCCTCGTTCGTGGGCATTGAGTCTCATCTAGTTATAGACCCCACAGGTCAGCGTGCCCAACTGCTGTATGCATGTGTCAGGTTTGACATTTACCTGGGCAGTGTCCTACTCAGCCTGCTGTTTGACATGTACCTGCTGAGGGAGGTTTGGTTTATTTAAAGTGTGCGCACTTCTAGTCCTTATAGTTTGTCTCCCTCATCTGAGAAGTTTCTGCATCTGATCCACAATCCCAGGATCAAGAGGAAATATTCCATCATTGTCTTATTTTGTACAAATCTATGCCATCCACACTGCCAGCTGATGCTCTAGTAACACACACTCACCTCCTTCAAGATTTACCCAGGCCCTCGCAGAATCAAAGAGTAAACTCACTCCAACCTGGCATGTGTGCACTCAGAGGTCACTAAGGAGGGTTTGCAAAGCACTGACTACCTCATCCATGGAAAAACTTTGTTGCAATGTCCAACCATTCATGAACAAGTCTTCAGGAAACAAGAAATAAAGACCCTGAAGGAATTACAAGAGTCAGCCATGGTTAGATGGCTGGACATGAACTTATTAAGGAACTGTGATCCATCTGGAGATAAAAGGAAGGAGGAGAAGCAAGAGATGGTGAGGCAGAGGAGGTTCAAAATGAAAAGTATTATGTCCCATGGACAATTTTGTCAGAAGACAGTTTAATTAATATTGTAGCATCATTATGTTGACATATTTGTTTTTGCATGTTAAGCGGGCTTGTTGGCATAACATTATGAGCATGGTAGAATCAGGTCTTGATGCCTGCATTCATAGTCAGATACAGTGAGAGAAAGACTGGTCACATATGCCTCCATGCCTACAGAAGGTGAAGGTCGCAGCAGGCCACAAATCCACGGCAAGTTTCAGGGCTTGTTTTTGTGTTTTAGATCCACACTTTTGTATTTCTTGTATGAGAGAGTCAATATTGTTCTTCTCCCAGACGTCCAAACTCCCGTGGCGAAAGGAAAAAGACAGAGCGGACATCTACAAGAGGTTTCCAGTCGTTCCTGATCCAGCCAAGGTTGTTGTTTCCTTAATTTGTTTTGTTTCTTTGTTCTCACAAGATTAATACATGGATCACTGGCTACAGTAGTTGTGGATCTGCTGGCAGAATAACATGTAGATCCACCTGACCAACATACCACACTATCATCCTACATACCATACTGCCACTGTACATACTTTACTGTCACTCTAGGTACTGCAATACCACTCTACATACCACACTGTTACTCTGCATACCTCACTGTCATTCTGCATACCACACTGTCACTCTGCATACCACACTGTCACTCTGCATACCACACTGTCACTCTGCATACCACACTGCCACTCTACATACCACACTACCACTCTACATACCACACTACCACTCTACATACCACTGCATTACCATTCTACATACCACCTGCCACACTACATACCACACTACCACTCTACATACCACTGCATTACCATTCTACATACCACACTACCACTCTACATACCACTGCATTACCATTCTACATACCACATTACCACTCTACATACCACACTACCACTCTACATACCACTGCATTACCATTCTATATAACACACTACCACTCTACATACCACACTACCACTCTACATACCACTGCATTACCATTCTACATACCACATTACCACTCTACATACCACACTACCACTCTACATACCACTGCATTACCATTCTATATAACACACTACCACTCTACATACCACACTACCACTCTGCATAACCACACTACCACTCTACATACCACACTACCACTCTGCATACCACACTACCACTCTACATACCACTGCATTACCATTCTACATACTACATTACCACTCTACATACCACACTACCACTCTACATACCACACTACCACTCTACATACCACTGCATTACCATTCTATATAACACACTACCACTCTACATACCACACTACCACTCTGCATACCACACTACCACTCTACATACCACACTACCACTCTGCATACCACACTACCACTCTACATACCACTGCATTACCATTCTACATACTACATTACCACTCTACATACCACACTACCACTCTACATACCACACTACCACTCTACATACCACTGCATTACCATTCTATATAACACACTACCACTCTACATACCACACTGCCACTCTACATACCACTGCATTGCCATTCTACATACCACATTACCACTCTACATACCACACTACCACTCTACATACCACTGCATTACCATTCTATATAACACACTACCACTCTACATACCACACTACCACTCTACATACCACACTACCACTCTACATACCACACTACCACTCTACATACCACACTACCACTCTGCATACCACACTAACACTCTACATACCACAATACCACTGTACATACCACACTACCACGCTACATGCCACATTACCACTCTACATACCACACTACCACTCTACATACCACACTACCACTCTACATACCACACTACCACTCTAGATACCACTGCATTACCATTCTACATACCACCTCCCACTCTGTATACCACACTGCCACTCTACATACCACACTACCACTCTACAAACCACACTGCCACTCTACATACCACACTACCACTCTACAAACCACACTGCCACTCTACATACCACACTACTACTCTACATACCACCTGCCACTCTATGCTGCAGGGCACAGTGTAGATAAAAACTCAAGTGAAATGCCACCAGGACAAAGCATGGATAAAAACTCCAGTGAAATGCCACCAGGTCATGGCGTGTATAGAGTGTGAGGCATCATCCTACTGTTTAGTTTAGATTTCATAGAATGATCTTTCTCCTTCATGACTTTGATTGTCATTTGTTTGTTCTAATGTAAATTTCCTGGCACTGCCTGTCTGTCATTCTTTCTTTCTTTCTTTCTTTCTTTCTTTCTGCCTGCCTGCCTGCCTGCCTGTCTTTGTCACTGTTGTTTTTCTAACTTTCTTTCTGTTTCGCAGTCTACTTACCGTGTATACAGATGATGCAATGATCATGTTAGTTGCTCACTTACACAGTCATCAGATTATCCTCTCTACACATCAAACTATTTGTTCATAAGTGCATAGATCCCTTCCTCAGCATCTCCTTCAACATGTAGCATTTCTATGTTGGTTGACTATTCTACTTTGGCCCCCTACATACTGCTTATGTCTGGCTTCACCAATTTTGAGTTCTTGCCCTTGCAGTCAGGTCAAGGTTGCAGATTCGGTCTTCACTTCATTTATTTAGCCTTCCTGCCCCTCTGAGGGCATTCACTCTATCAGCCCACTGTAATGAATATCGTCAGACATTGATTTTCTTGTTTCAAGCTGTCTCCCCTTGTTGTCCAGCTGTCACCTTCATTAGCGTCTTTCAACATTTCTTATTATGGCAGTTTATTGTGTCAAATGTTGACAGAAAATAGACATCCAGGTTTAGAAACTGTAGCTACAAGACACTAAATTGTGACCAGATTTTGTCATGTATACCTACTCTACAGTATGACCATCAGGATGGAGTGATTCGAGTCCACGCCCCACATCTAACAAAGAGCTCTACGCTCATCCAGCTGGACAGGAACACGACTGCTGCAGACGTTGTGGCCAAGTTTAAACTGGGAGACAAGTCCCTGAGAACAGAGAAAGAGAAGGAAAGTCACAGGTGTGTGTTGGGAGGGTTTGTTGAAGAAATATCAAATGAGGTCAGACTAGAACGGCTTCGTTATCAAAATTTACTTGTTATTGTTCGTGTTGATGACATCACTTCCTGTTATCATGTCTCCGCTGACATCCTGTGTTTGCTGGTGACAGAACAAACTCTGCCACAGACTCGACTCTAGAAGAGTAGACAACAAATCTACATCAAGAGAGAAACACAAAGGTTGAAGAAAACGACCAGTAACATCACACAAATGTGTGTGCAGTAGTCTAATATGGCTACTTTTCAAATCTGCTAAAGAAAACACAACTAGCTGCCAACCTTATTTCCATAAATGATGTGATGTTGTTGGTGGTGTTGATGTTGACTTCTGTGTGTGACTTCTGTGTATGACTTCTGTGTATGACTTCTGTAGGTGACTTCTGTGTGTGACTTCTGTGTGTGACTTCTGTGTATGACTTCTGTGTATGACTTCTGTGTGTGACTTCTGTAGGTGACTTCTGTGTGTGACTTCTGTAGGTGACTTCTGTATGTGTCTTCTTAATATGACTTCTGTATCTGACTTCTGTATATGACTGCTGTATATGACTGCCATGTGTGTCTGCTGTGTGTGACTTCTGTGTTCAAGTCCAGATTCTCAAATTCCCAACCACACCATCTTGTTGACACCCAAGTGCTGCCCCAACCACACCATCTTGTTGACACCCAAGTGCTGCCTCAACCACAACAAGAACCATCTTGTTGACACCCAAGTGCTACCTTACAGAAACTTATGGATCATTCTAAGGGAAGCAGACGCTATCAAATACTCTAACACTGTTGTTGTTGTTTGTCCATCAAGAATGATGATGACCATTCATTTCATCCAGTGGGGTTGAAGGTGTGGAGCCGTGGGTTCTAAGATGGCTGATAAGGCCTATTTTGGCTCGAAATGTTCTTTGACAATGTGGACAAAGAATGCTTGACGTCTCTGGAGGAGGATTTCCTGCAGTGGTTTTTCTGTCCTGCCTTTTCTTCACAGCTCTTGCAGTCCTGGTTGCCTCACATATAACTGCACCTTTGCGCAATGATGCACGCCACGAATTTCGGTCTCTGGCTGCAGCCTCCCAGGTGTCATGATGAATTCCAAAAGCATTCAGTGAAATTTTCAGAGTGTCTTTTAAAACGTTTCCTCTGGCCACCTTGGGAGCGTTTACCACAACGCAGTTCGCTGTAAAAAATTCGTTTAGGGAGCCTGTGATCTGGCATGCGAGTCAAGTGACCAGCCCAGCGAATCTGATTCTTCATCAGTAGAGTGTGGATACTGGGCATGGATGCTCTTTCTAGGACTTCAGTATCTGGAATCTTGTCTTGCCATTTAATCTTCAGTAGCTTCCTAAGGCAGACTGTGTGGAAGTGGTTTAATTTCCTAGCGTGTCGCTGATAAACAGTCCAGGTTTCACAAGCATATAGCAGTGTGGATAATACAACTGCTTTGTAGACTTTTAGCTTTGTTTGCAGGCTTATTCCAGTTCTGTCCCATACATTCTTGTACAGTCTGCCAAAGGCTGCACTGGCCTTGGAGATTCTTGCATTCACTTCGTCATCGATTGTGGCAGCTTGTGACACGGTGCTGCCAAGATAGGTAAATTTGTCCACAACACTTAGTCTATGATCATTCACTTTGATATTCGGCACAGTGTGATTATTCCCTGGAGCTGGCTGGTACATAACTACAGTCTTCTCCAAGTTGATATTGAGCCCAAAGTTGGCACAGGCATGTGAGAAAGCTGAAACGTTATGTTGCATGTCCGCCTCTGAGTTGGCGTATAGAGCGCAATCATCAGCAAACAGGAGCTCTCTGACTGTGCCACTGTTAATTTTGGTTTTAGCTTTCAGCCTTCTGAGATTGAATAACTTTCCATCCATACGGTAGTTGATGTCTATTCCAATGTCGTCGTTCTCGAAGGCATTCATCAACATGGCTGAAAACATGAGGCTGAACAGTGTTGGTGCCAGGACACATCCTTGCTTCACTCCATTGGTGACAGGAAAGGGTTCAGACAGCTCACCATTTTCCTGTACTCTTGCCTGCATGCCGTCATGAAATAGCCGCACTATTTGGACAAACTTTCGTGGACAGCCATATTTTGCACTCTAACACTAGCTGAAGCCTGATGGCTTGGCCATTAGATACATCAAACATGGGGTCAAACACTAGCTTCACCAGAACCGCATCTCTCATCGAGGCAGAAACAGTTCCAAGAATAACACAGATCCTCAGAGATGCATAATAATTTTTTTTTACTGAGTTGCTCTAGATTATATACTGTTAAAAAAAAAAGAAAGGCCACATTATTGCGGTTTCAATTGCAAACTTGTACCAACATGTTATTGACGATGCTGATTTGCCCACTGCAGTTGGTTCTAGCAATGCCAGTCCATAATAACAGGACCTCTGTAGGATGTTCTAGCCCAAAGACCAGCGTTGTGCAGCTGGTTCTTGACTGTTTGATCTTTGGCAGCAGTTGTGATTCTGGTTCTTCCACTGTGTGGTCGGTCTGCCACTGAGCCAGTTTCTTTAAATTCCCTCCAAAGGCGACTAATGGTGCTTCTAACCACATTAAATTCTCTGGCTAGTACACTTTGTGACTGTCCAGCCTGTAAACGTTCAATGATGATGAGTCGTTGTTCTGTAGTGAGATGAGCCATACTTGTACACTGAATTTTCAATTGAATGTATTCAAGGAGCATCAATCTTTTATAGGCATTCAATAATATGGTCAGAGAGTTTTGTGTTCAGTAAGTTTCACTGGATTATCATAAACCTGTCACGATTTATTGTCAGAAATGTTGTTGTGACCTTGACCTCTTTCATGACCTCACGAATCATGAGGTGTGTACAATTCAGGTAACCACGAGAAGTTAATGACCAGATGGACACAGTCGATAGGTTGACTGATGTCCAATCAGCGAATATCTTTTATAAAAGTAACACCAAGAATTGCGTTTCTTTTTTGAACAGTATAATTAACATGTGAACAACTGTAGCCAGACAATGACCAAATAATACTTAAATAGTACATGTAGGTTTGTGACGGCCATCTTGTGTTTTCTATCACAGAACCATTGGGAAGGTGGAGGAGACCAACGGGCACACGTTCAGAAATCCCAACAATGCACAGTACGCCCACGACTCGGACTACCTGTATGAAGTTGGAGGAAATATTTGTAAGTGGCAGTTATGGTTGGTTACCTTACATACATACTATACTACTTACTGACCAAGATACTACTTACTGACCAACATACTACTTACTAAGGAACATACTACTCACCAATATACTGCTTATTTACCAACATTGACCTTTATATGTGCATACTTCGATTCATGTTTGTTTGACAGCTGTTATCTTCGAAAATGACCCTTCCCCCTACCATAAGCCAGTCTATATTTGGATGTACAAACCATTTCCATGTTGTTCTATCTTGACCATCCTGCATGTTGATATGATCTTCATCTAACAAATTCATTGAGTGCCATTTCTGATCATACCTTGGTGGTTACTACTTATTTATTTACTACTTTCTTAATTAATTTGGTAACCACCTACTACTTACATATGTACCCACTTATTGAATACTGATTAAATACTACTTATTTACTACTTTCTGACTTACCTTGGTAACCACCAGCTACTTACATATGTACCCATTGAATACTGATTAAATACTACTTATTTACTACTTTCTTACATACCTTGGTAACCACCTACTACTCACTTATGTACCCACTGATTACATACTACTTATTTACTACTTTCTGACTTACTTTGGTAACCACCAGCTACTTACATATGTACCCACTTATTGAATACTGATTAAATACTACTTATTTACTACTTTCTTACATACCTTGGTAACCACCTACTACTCACTTATGTACCCACTGATTACATACTACTTATTTACTACTTTCTGACTTACTTTGGTAACCACCAGCTACTTACATATGTACCCACTTATTGAATACTGATTAAATACTACTTATTTACTACTTTCTTACATACCTTGGTAACCACCTACTACTCACTTATGTACCCACTGATTACATACTACTTTTTTACTACTTTCTGACTTACCTTGGTACCTGCCTACGTACCTACTACTCACTCACTGATGACATACCTCAGCTGGTGTGTCACTGACTGCATCATCCTTCCAGTGTGGACTGGTCTATAAAATTATGGGCTAGCAATAAGTAAAAGAATCACTTCAAGGCATGGAAAACTGTTCTCTGTTCTCTACTTATTTTGTTAATACCTTCTTGCTGACTCCTGACCCATATACTCATTCACTGCTGAATGTCCACTGACATCTGCGGGTGCATTGAGGTAACGGTCAGGACATTACTGACAATGGAATGAGCAAGGTCAGACAAGGCTGTTACTGTCCCAGCACTCGACATATCCACAGCTGTTACTGTCCCAGCACTCAACATACCCACAGCTGTTACTGTCCCAGCACTTGACATACCCACATCTGTTACTGTCCCAGCACTTGACATACCCACATCTGTTACTGTCCCAGCACTCGACATACCCACAGCTGTTACTGTCCCAGCACTTGACATACCCACATCTGTTACTGTCCCAGCATTCGACATTCCCACATCTGTTACTGTCCCAGCACTCAACATACCCACAGCTGTTACTGTCCCAGCACTCAACATACCCACAGCTGTTACTGTCCCAGCACTCAACATACCCACAGCTGTTACTGTCCCAGCACTTGACATACCCACAGCTGTTACTGTCCCAGCACTCAACATACCCACAGCTGTTACTGTCCCAGCACTTGACATACTCACAGCAAATTCCTGTTGCAGAACATAGAAACAACAACATACACTCAAACGTTGGCCAAGCCAAGAATCTTCAACAAAACTGGTGTGGTACAATGTACACTCTGTTATATAATCAAGGCAGCCACTCCTTAATTGCGGCAATTAACCTCCGACAGGCATAGCATAACTCGTACTACAGTATATAGGCTGTAATAGTACCTTGTAACTCACACTGCAGTATATAGGCTGTAACTGTACCTTGTAACTCACACTGCAGTATATAGGCTGTAACTGTACCTTGTAACTCACACTGCAGTATATAGGCTGTAACTGTACCTTGTAACTCACACTGCAGTATATAGGCTGTAACTGTACCTTGCACACTTCACTTCACTTCAGGTGTCAACTGCTTTCTCCAACAAACTACACGTAGTGGAACATTATCTCCAACAAACTACACGTAGTGGAACATTATCTCCAACAAACATCATGTAGTGGAACATTATCTCCAACAAACATCATGTAGTGGAACATTATCTCCAACAGACTTCGTGTAGTGGAACATTCTCTCCTGCCATGGGTTGTAGTTATCATGCCTTTTGTGAAGCACAATGTAAGAAACTATTCTCCGTTAAGATGGCCAGGTGCCAGTAATTTATTTGTAACCATCTAAATTTATTCTATTACTTTCTTGCTACTGCCAGCAGCTTGTTCCTTTGATACTTCTCTGCCTGGTTGCATCCTTGCCACTGTTCTTGTTGCTAAAGTTTCCTTTCCCTTTTGATTATATTTTATAATTTTTATTATTTCATTAGCTACAGCTCGTGACCTTAAATATGCTTATTTAATTATGTCTCTAGCGGAAAGATGCCTCGATCCTCGCACCAAAGTACTGGACTTGTATCATGTGAACCCACTTGCTGATTGGGTCATCAAGAAACGAGAAGGACGGCCGCCGGTACAGTTTCACACTGCACATTAAATCTGTGAGCTTCTAGTCACTTACTCAGAGAATTATCAGTTGCTACCTTCGCAAATCTGTGCTGGTCACAGAGAAACCTCATGCCAAAATCTCCAAGTATTCTTATCTGGCAAGTTGCTGTTCCTAATGTGATATTTGTCACTGTTCATTTTCTCACTTGAAACATGACATGTCTTCTGAAGATGTTTTCATCCACATCACGATGTTTGCCAGAGATTGTCCACGCACATGATGTTTGCCAGAGATTATCCATGTACATGATGTTTGCCGGAGATGTATCAACCTAACATGATGATTGCCAAAGATGTCATCCCTCACACAGTGGTGTCTGCCAGGAATATGTTCACCCACATCAGTCATCTCATCAGTCATCTCAGTCACCAGTTCATTCCCAACTTCTGGACAGTTTTTGTCAGTGATGTTCCCCACCAACTGTTTGACATGCCTAGTTGAAATGTCTTCGGCCACATCGCAAGTTTTATTTACTAGGGATGTTTCCAGCCACATCACAAGTTTTAACAGCGATGTCTCCAGCCACATCACAAGTTTTGCTAGAGATGTTTCTAGCAGGTAGTTGTTGTGTACATCTAGATGTTTCCAGCCACATCACAAGTTTTAACGGCCATGTCTCCAGCCACATCATAAGTTTTAACAGCGATGTCTCCAGCCACATCACAAGTTTTTGCTAGAGATGTTTCTAGCAGGTAGTTGTTGTGTACATCTAGATGTTTCCAGCCACATCACAAGTTTTAACAGCGATGTCTCCAGCCACATCACAAGTTTTGCTAGAGATGTTTCTAGCAGGTAGTTGTTGTGTACATCTAGATGTTTCCAGCCACATCACAAGTTTTAACGGCCATGTCTCCAGCCACATCACAAGTTTTAACAGCGATGTCTCCAGCCACATCACAAGTTTTGCTAGAGATGTTTCTAGCAGGTAGTTGTTGTGTACATCTAGATGTTTCCAGCCACATCACAAGTTTTAACGGCCATGTCTCCAGCCACATCATAAGTTTTAACAGCGATGTCTCCAGCCACATCACAAGTTTTGCTAGAGATGTTTCTAGCAGGTAGTTGTTGTGTACATCTAGATGTTTCTGGCCACATCACAAGTTTTGCTAGGGATGTTTCTAGCAGGTAGTTGTTGTGTACATCTAGATGTTTCTGGCCACATCACAAGTTTTGCTAGGGATGTTTCTAGCAGGGTTGTCATGTACATCTAGATGTTTGCCCACAGCATGAAATATTTGCTGGTGGTATCACACAACATGATATTTTAACCAGATGTTCCCATTCAATTGATATTTTATTTATTGGAGATGTTTTATCCCACATGACATGTTTGATGGAGATGTTGTATCTGACAAGACATGTTTGATGGAGATGTTTTATCTGACATGACATGTTTGATGGAGATGTTTTATCTGACATGACATGTTTGATGGAGATGTTTTATCCTACATGACATGTTTGATGGAGATGTTTATCCTACATGGCATGTTTGATGGAGATGTATGTTTTATCCTACATGACATGTTTGATGGAGATGTTTATCCTACATGGCATGTTTGATGGAGATGTATGTTTTATCCTACATGACATGTTTGATGGAGATGTTTTATCTGACATGACATGTTTGATGGAGATGTTTTATCCTACATGACATGTTTGATGGAGATGTATGTTTTATCCTACATGACATGTTTGATTGAGATGTTTTATCTGACATGACATGTTTGATGGAGATGTATGTTTTATCCGACATGACATGTTTGATGGAGATGTTTTATCCTACATGACATGTTTGATGGAGATGTTTTATCCTACATGACATGTTTGATGGAGATGTTTATCCTACATGGCATGTTTGATGGAGATGTATGTTTTATCCTACATGACATGTTTGATGGAGATGTTTATCCTACATGGCATGTTTGATGGAGATGTATGTTTTATCCTACATGACATGTTTGATGGAGATGTTTTATCTGACATGACATGTTTGATGGAGATGTTTTATCCTACATGACATGTTTGATGGAGATGTATGTTTTATCCTACATGACATGTTTGAGATGTTTTATCTGACATGACATGTTTGATGGAGATGTATGTTTTATCCGACATGACATGTTTGATGGAGATGTTTTATCCTACATGACATGTTTGATGGAGATGTTTTATCCTACATGACATGTTTGATGGAGATGTTTATCCTACATGGCATGTTTGATGGAGATGTATGTTTTATCCTACATGACATGTTTGATGGAGATGTTTTATCCGACATGACATGTTTGATGGAGATGTTTTATCCTACATGACATGTTTTGGTGACAGTGATGTCATTCACACTGTTGAAACATTCATGATGATGTCTCGATGATATTCTCACATGACACTACGCGCACGTCTGCAGCACGGAGTGGACTTGAGGATGTTGGTAACTCTGTACGTGATTTTAACACTGTACGTGATGTTGTTAACACTGTACGTGGTCACTAATTCCACACCAGCCGTCTACATTTACACCCCTTACTTCTTCCAGTCTATTAAACTTGGGTTGCTTTCATTGTCTTTTATCTATCAGTTTTTTTTTAAACATCCACCTAACTTTACACGTAGGGTGGAAGAAAGCGATAATAAATAAATGTTATAAAATTGGTTTTGTTGAAGTTGAAGAGAATTGTATACATTTCACATTTTTGTAATGTTTTGTGGAATCAACAAAATGACAACTGACTCCTCAAACAGAAGTGGTTTGCTGTCTACAGTTTGTGCTCATCCGTTTGCTGTGAACATGGGACCCTGTTTAGAAGTCAGAATGTGTTGATGATGGCTTGACTAGTGACGTCAGACTTCATGCTGAAGTGAACTTTAACTCCTGAAACAGCTGGGGGGGGGGGGGGGGGGGGGGGGGGGGTGGAGAGGTCGAGGTGTTTACCTCAGGATCACAGCATAGGGCTGACATTTTTACAACAACTGTTGATATGTCATGATATCACACATCCCCTGATATCTTAGGTAGTGACATTGGATACCCAGTCTTCTTGAATAAAGACTATAAACTGGAGGGATAGAGTGGTATATGATAGATTGGTGTGGGATAGATTGGTGTGGGATAGAGTGGTGTGGGATAGAGTGGTGTGTGACAGAATGTAAGTTTCATTTCAGTATGAAATTGTAATATGTATGTTATTAACTCTTGTTTTGAAATGTGTATCTGAATTAATTTTTGCAGTAACCACACACAGACATTAAAAACGTAATCTTCTTTGTTCTCACAAACTCTGAACAGGAAGTTGGTGAACTGAGATGTTTATGGCCAAGTTGTAATATTTATACTTTTCGGCTGATACGCCAAATTAGTACAGCATTTCGTTAGAAATATATATATTTGCTGCACACGTACAATAAATATTCAATTGTTGCTTGGTTATATTTTTTTTTTTTGGTTTTAATACAACCATTGCAGCGGCCTATTCTGTACGTTGCCAGCCAATTATCAGGTGCACCGATGACATGCACACCGGATGTGCTATGTTCTGTGCTTCACCGACATGTTCATACATTTGATTCTCTAGCAAGACATTTGATTTACTAACCAGATATTCAGCTCACTAGCCAGACATTCAGCTCTCTAGCCACGGACATTCTGTTCTCTAGCCACAGATCAGGGAAGAGTGTAACAATATTTAGTTCCCTGGAAACATTGTTCTAAGAATATTTTCCTCAGCTAGACCTGCACCTGATATTTTTCAAGTGACAGGCAGACTTAGTGCTGCAGGCCAGTTGCCTCATGAAATCCACCGATATTTGAACATGTAAATACGATTTATGACAAGTTTATGCCTTGTCTTGGGTTGTGAATATTTGCATGTATAAATTTAATTCTTGGTTCCTTTTATTATTTCTACATTTGTTCTAACTGCATTTCCCGACCTTTCTTGTAATTTTCCTAAATTGATGGTTGGCTGTACTTTTCTCCATTGATGGTTGTTTCTACAGCTAAATTACAAGGCTGGATATTTTTAAACATAATTTTTTTCTTCCTTTGGTCTGGTTTTTATTTTTTTTAATTTTTTGGGTGATATTTGCGTTGTTTGTTTACAGCAGAGCTGCAGTAGTTGCACCTGTTGGCTGATACATCCGTCTTCTTGTTAAATGGGTTAATTTGTTAGGCAGTAACATAGGACATTCTACAACTGTCTCAGAGTGAGGACATTCTACTTTATTAGTGTGGGGACATCATCTGTTGACTGGGTTAATTTTCTAGATAGTGACTTAGGACATTCAACTGTCTCAGAGTGAGGACATTCAACTGTCTCAGAGTGAGGACAACATCTGTGTCCATTCTACCTACACCCCAATAAGTCCATCTAGACCAGGCACATACACATCCTCAAGCGTGTGTGTAACCTGTCAGTTGAACCCAACTACACGAGCTATCTAAGACGCTGACACATGGACAACACTTTGGTGAATGCCACCATCCGTTGATGGAGAGCCAATACATGATACTCTCATCCTGGGCTCACCTCAGGAATTATCCCACTCTGCATACGGGTGCTAGCTTTACTTCCACTCATTCCAGATACATGGCTCATTGTTCATCTCAGGCTGCACCTTCAGAGGCCAGGAGGATGCATTCTATGGGCCATGTTAGAATTTCAAGACTTCCTCTTAAAGAGCAGTTCAGTCCGTTGTATGGCACAATATGTGTTTATATGCAACACAATGGCCTTGACATCTCCCAATGCTTGTGATTGAAATCAGCCCACTACAGACAATGACTGTAATGTATGCCAGGTTGGCACAAGAATTTTGTAACACGGCCTATTTATGTGAGTGTTACTTGCCAAATTTATGTAACCAGGTTTACATACATTTTGAAGTCAAAACTGGGCATTTATATAACAAATTATCTTGTATGAGCATGCTTTTTGTCTCTGGTAACACGAAGAAGAATCATGTGGGAACTCCATGTTTGTCAAAATATATATCAACACCAAAGACAATGAAAACTAAATACATTAAATCATGCAAGACATGTCCAACATTTCAGTTACAGTAACCTGTGTCAGACAACACTTACAAACAATATCTGTCTGAAGGGCAATAATAGTTACACAGAACCAAGGTCGACAGTAACTTCAGCAAACAATACAGAACAAGTGTGTAACTTCAGCAACAAGACAGAACAAGTGTGTAACTTCAGCTGGTAGTGAAGGCTGTACATAAGTTTGGGCAAATAGAATGCCACAAATAGCACTGAATAATAAAACTACATACAATTTAGATAATTAATACTCAAGGGAGAGGGAATAATGGCATAAAGTCAGTAATTTACTTGTAAGTCAGATATGTGTGACTGAAGTCACCTGACATGAGCTCAAACCTGACATAAGGTCACACCTGAGGTCACACCTGACACGAGGTCACACCTGACATGAGGTCACACCTGAGATGAGGTCACACCTGACATGAGGTCACACCTGACATGAGGTCACACCTGACATGAGGTCACACCTGACATGAGGTCACACCTGACATGAGGTTACACCTGACATGAGGTCACACCTGATATGAGGTCACACCTGATATTAGGTTTAGTGTGTCTGGGGGAAGCCATGGCTGAGAGCTTCTGGTCCCTGCCTCAGCCTCAGATGGTGCCAGGTCAAATCTCAATACAGGCCCGCGGATGTGTCAAAGAGGCGCAGGTGACTAGTGACATCACATGTGACCCTGACCTCTTGGCTGGTGAGATTGGATACCTGGCCAGATCTTTACATGACTATACTTCTGGTCTCTGGTCACGTGAAGAGATCATCTGTTTATATGAATTTACTTCTGATCTCTGGTCATGTGAAGAGGTTAACAGTTTACATGACTATACGTCTGGTCACGTGAAAGGGTCACCAGCTTACATGACTATACTTTTGGTCTCTGGTCACGTGAAGGAGTCCCAGTTTACATGACTATACTTTTGGTCTCTGGTCACGTGAAGAGATCACCTGTGGGAGCTCTCCAGACAGGCAATCAATGCAGCTTCATTTAGGTATCAGAGCCAACATCAGCAGATCCTGTGTACAAGTTGTGTGTGTACACATCCCACAGCATGTGAACATCACAAACAGTAGCCCCTAATGTCGCCATCCGTACAAAATTGTGGGGAGAGTATACCTACCCGTAGATAGATAGAGGGCACGACCTTGGACGGAATCTGTCTAACGGAAGCAAACACCTGACACACATACATACCGAAGTCAAAAGTGGACAGACTGACCTTTGAGCTGCTCAGCTGGGTGTGACCCACTTACCTTGCTGGACAGACTGACCTTTGAGCTGCTCAGCTGGGTGTGACCCATTTACCTTGTTGGACAGACTGACCTTTGAGCTGCTCAGCTGGGTGTGACCCACTTACCTTGTTGGACAGACTGACCTTTGAGCTGCTCAGCTGGATGTGACCCACTTACCTTGTTGGACAGACTGACCTTTGAGCTGCTCAGCTGGGTGTGACCCACTTACCTTGTTGGACAGACTGACCTTTGAGCTGCTCAGCTGGGTGTGACCCATTTATCTTGTTGGACAGACTGACCTTTGAGGTGCTCAGCTGGGTGTGACCCATTTACCTTGTTGGACAGACTGACCTTTGAGCTGCTCAGCTGGGTGTGACCCATTTACCTTGCGAGAGAAATGAAGAAGCAAAGGAAGTGTTTTTGTTTGTTGTTTGTCAGCAGTCTCATCATAGCTTGCATCAATTATGACAACTCAAACGTTAAATGTTAGATTCATACAAGAATTGTGGCTGTTATTACTTCAAATGTTGTTAACTAAGTATCACATGGACTATGTAGTCGCAGATATATAAGGAATACTATTAATACTGTAACGGTTTGGTTATAGATCTATAAAACATTACAACCACTGTTGTCATTGTAATGGTTTGATTATAGATTTATACAACATTACAATCATTATTATCACTGTAACTTTATTCTAGTATATATATCATGGATACTGTTATTATTGTAATTGTTACATTACAGATGTATTGTGACTACTATTATTACTGTAAATGTTTGGTCACAGATGTATACAAATGTTACAACTACTGTATTACTTAACTGTTATGTGGTACATCTGTTATAATTGTTATTATTGTAATTATGTTATGGTACATTATGATTACTATTATTACTGTATGTAGAAAATATATTGATTGCAGCAGATATGGACAGTGATATAAATTATGACAAGGGTAAATCAGATTAATATCAAATCAAATCAAATCAAATCAAATCAACTTTACCCCCGGGAAGGTTAACCCGGTCAACAAATGCCTGCAGAAGTCGGATGTGTCGGCCTAACGGCGCAAGAACGCAGCTCTGCTGTAAACAGGCACAGCGCAGTCACATCCGGAAAAAAATCCGGATGAACGAAGAAGAAGAAGAAATCAACTTTATTAGGGTCACAAATTGGGCGCGCAGGCCCGTCTTGCATTCGGCCCTTCCAATCACTCGTCTTTCATTCATCAAGAGCATTATACATTTACATAGGAAGAAAAATAAACATTGTGAAATGAATGTTGTAAACATAAACAAGGCAAATTACCATGTTATGAGGCCCATCTCCCACCTACCCATCCATCACCCCACCCACACACACACCCCCACCTACCCACACACACGCACACCAAGGGACACATACATACCCCACCAACCGATCCATCCCCCACCCACACACTCCCCCTCACCTGTTCCCCCAACCAAAGCACACTCGCCACCCACAAACATTCCCCCACCAACCCACACATCCCACGCCCACCCACATACACATCCTCTCCCCATCCACACCTCAAACCACCCATCCCCCAGCCACATCTCAATTGACCACATATTCACCACCCACGCACACAATCCCCCACCAACCCACACATCGCACATCCACTCACACATCCCCAAACCATACACACACATCCCCACCAACTGACATCTCCCTACCCCCCCCCCCCCCACACACATCTCCCTAACCACCCATACATCCCCAATCCACTCACACACACACCCCACCACCCACACATACATCCTCCACCCACCCATACATGCCTTAATCCAATCCCCCACTACACAATCCCCCACCCGCACATCACATACATCCCCTACCACGCAATATTCCCAACCCACACACCGCACACACACATATCAAATAGGATAGGTTGTCACTACCCAGAAAAACAGCAAGCAGGGTAGTTTGACATTACCTAGAGAAACAACAAATAGGGTAGTTTGACATTACCGAGAGAAATAACAAATAGGGTAGTTTGACATTACCCAGAGAAATAACAAATAGGGTAGTTTGACATTACCTAGAGAAATAACAAATAGGGTAGTTTGACATTACCCAGAGAAATAACAAATAGGGTAGTTTGACATTACCCAGAGAAATAACAAATAGGGTAGTTTGACATTACCCAGAGAAATAACAAATAGGGTAGTTTGACATTACCCAGAAAAACAGCAAAGACAGATACCAGATCTCACAAAGACTATAGTGGCTCTCTTACAGAAAGGAAACATTCAACACTTTGTTTTGTCTTTTAGTTGTCCTAATGTTCTCATGTGTTTTCTTATATATATATTTACTTACATATTCCTGTCTTTTGCCTTTACATATTTTTTTGTGAGTTTATGTTAGCCACTATAATCTAGTGCCTTCAATAAGCTGTCAAACATCTGGAAGTCAAAGACACTCAGCAAACACACAAAACTTAAAATCTTCAACTCTTGTGTGATTCCAGTGTTAACGTATGGATGTGAAAGTTGGAAATCAACGGTAGCTTTAGACAAAAAATTAGACAATTTTGAGAACAAATGTCTTAGAAGACTTCTAAACATCCACTGGACAGACTTCAGAACCAATTCGCAAATAAGACAAGAGACTAAGCAAGATACAGTATCCAATTTCATAAGAAGACGCCGTTGGAACTACATCGGCCATGTACTCAGAATGGACAAGTCAAGACTCCCCTACCAAGCCCTCATATGGTCACCAGTAGGGAAAAGAAAACGGGGAAGACCAAGAGAGACCCTGCGTAGAACCATCATTAGAGAAGGCTCATTCAATGGCCAAGTAAATATCCAAGATCTACAACAGGTAGCAGCGAACCGCCAAGCATGGAGAGACAGGACTTCTGCCCTATGCGCCGCCTTAGGCCCAAGAGGAAAGACTAACTAACTATAATCTTTGTGTGTTAACCACTATAATCTTTGTGAATGTGTTAACCACTATAATCTTTGTGTGTTAGCCACTATAATCTTTGTGAGTGTTAGCCACTATAATCTTTGTGTGTTAGCCACTATCATCTTTGTGAGTGTGTTCCACTATAATATTTGTGAGTGTGTTAACCACTATAATCTTTGTGAGTGTGTTAGCCACTATAATCTTTGTGTGTTAACCACTATCATCTTTGTGTGTTAGCCACTATCTTTGTGTTAGCCACTATAATCTTTGTGTGTTAGCCACTATCATCTTTGTGAGTGTTAGCCACTATACTCTTTGTGAGTGTGTTAACCACTATAATCTTTGTGAGTGTGTTAGCCACTATAATCTTTGTGAGTGTGTTAACCACTATCATCTTTGTGAGTGTGTTAACCACTATAATCTTTGTGTGTTAGCCACTATCATCTTTGTGAGTGTGTTAACCACTATAATCTTTGTTGGCCACTATCATCTTTGTGAGTGTGTTAACCACTATAATCTTTGTGTGTTAGCCACTATAATCTTTGTGAGTGTGTTAGCCACTATAATCTTTGTGTTTTAGCCACTATCATCTTTGTGAGTGTGTTAACCACTATAATCTTTGTGTGTTAGCCACTATAATTTTTTGTGAGTGTGTTAGCCACTATAATCTTTGTGAGTGTGTTAGCCACTATCATCTTTGTGAGTGTGTTAGCCACTATCATCTTTGTGAGTGTGTTAGCCACTATCATCTTTGTGAGTGTGTTAGCCACTATCATCTTTCTGAGTGTGTTAACCACTATAATCTTTGTGTGTTAGCCACTATAATCTGTGTGTGTGTTAGCCACTATAATCTTTGTGTGTTAACCACTATAATCTTTGTATGTTAGCCACTATAATCTTTGTGTTAGCCACTATAATCTTTGAGAGTGTTAGCCACTATAATCTTTGTGTGTAAGCCACTATAATCTTTGTGTGTTAGCCACTGTAATCTTTGTGAGTGTGTTAGCCACTGTAATCTTTGTGAGTGTTAGCCACTGTAATCTTTGTGAGTGTGTTAGCCACTGTAATCTTTGTGAGTGTGTTAGCCACTATAATCTTTGTGAGTATGTTAGCCACTATAATCTTTGTGTGTTAGCCACTATAATCTTTGTGAGTGTGTTAGCCACTATAATCTTTGTGAGTGTGTTAGCCACTATAATCTTTGTGAGAGTGTTAGCCACTATAATCTTTGTGAGTGTGTTAGCCCCTATAATCTTTCTGAGCACATATACAAATGAAATGGGTTCAATCGTGGTAAGTTGTAGAAATGTAAACAAGAATAAAACACAGAGTGTAGGGTGGCTCTACAAAATTAGAATTACAAAAAACAGTGGATGTTGTGGTGACAAGCCTTTATCAGCAAACAAGAAGAAAGAAATCACAACACAATAAGAAAAATGGAAAGGATACTAAAGTAACTACAATAAAGCTTAGTAATAATATGCAACAATGTAAAATTAAAGATAAACAAGGATAATGAAATGAAATATGTAGTGCTTAACTCAATGGATCCAAATATGACAAGGATGAACTCAGACAGAAGCCGCAGTAGACAGTGGGGAGAGGGGCAGTTGTTTGGGTGGCTGCTGTCACATGTGAGAAGCCACAGTATATAGTAGACAGTTGTGTGGGGATGTGGGTGGCTGCTGTCATGTGTGAGAAGCCACAGTATATAGTAGACAGTTGTGTGGGGATGTGGGTGGCTGCTGTCATGTGTGAGAAGCCACAGTATATAGTAGACAGTTGTGTGGGGATGTGGGTGGCTGCTGTCACATGTGAGAAGCCACAGTATATAGTAGACAGTTGTGTGGGGATGTGGGTGGCTGCTGTCATGTGAGAAGCCACAGTATATAGTAGACAGTTGTGTGGGGATGTGGGTGGCTGCTGTCACATGTGAGAAGCCACAGTATATAGTAGACAGTTGTGTGGGGATGTGGGTGGCTGCTGTCATGTGTGAGAAGCCCCAGTATATAGTAGACAGTGGGGAGAGGGACAGTTGTGTGGGGGTGTGGGTGACTGCTGTCACATGTGAGAAGCCACAGTATATAGTAGACAGTGGGGAGAGGGACAGTTGTGTGGGGATGTGGGTGGCTGCTGTCATGTGTGAGAAGCCACAGTATATAGTAGACAGTGGGGAGAGGGACAGTTGTGTGGGGGTGTGGTTGACTGCTGTCACATGTGAGAAGCCACAGTATATAGTAGACAGTGGGGAGAGGGACAGTTGTGTGGAGATGTGGGTGGCTGCTGTCATGTGTGAGAAGCCACAGTATATAGTAGACAGTGGGGAGAGGGACATTTGTGTGGGGGTGTGGGTGACTGCTGTCATGTGTGAGAAGCCACAGTATATAGTAGACAGTGAGGGACATTTGTGTGGGGGTGTGGGTGACTGCTGTCATGTGTGAGAAGCCACAGTATATAGTAGACAGTGGGGGACAGTTGTGGGGGTGTGGGTGACTGCTGTCGCGTGTGAGAAGCCACAGTATATAGTAGACAGTGGGGGACAGTTGTGGGGGTGTGGGTGACTGCTGTCGTGTGTGAGAAGCCACAGTATATAGTAGACAGTGGGGGACAGTTGTGTGGGGGTGTGGGTGACTGTCACGTGTGAGAAGCCAGTATATAGTAGACAGTGGGGGACAGTTGTGTGGGGGTGTGGGCGGCTGCTGTCCCGTGGGAAGCTACAGTATATAGTAGACAGTGGAGACAGACAGTTGTGTGGGGATGTGGGTGGCTGCTGTCCCGTGGGAAGCCACAGTATATAGTAGACAGTGGGGGACAGTTGTGTGGGAGGCTGCTGTCCCGTGGGAAGTCACAGTATATAGTAGACAGTGGAGAGAGAGACAGTTGTGTGGGGGAGTGGGTGACTGCTGTCACGAGTGAGAAAAAAGAAGCATAAACTTGGTCCAGTGAAAGAGTTGGAAACTGAGGGGGGGGGGGGGGGGGGGGGGGAGTTGTCAATGACAGGAGAGGACAAAGCAGGAAGAGCCAGGAGAAGTGGAAATATAGAAGGGAGGAAAAAAAATTGATAAAGGGAGATTGAATGCTGGAGGAGTCCATAGGTGACGTGTCCACCTTGTGACAGTACCAGTGGTCATGGTGCAGTTAGACTGGATGACATGTCACTGATCCATCTCCATTACTCTCATGTTGTGGATAGATCTGCCGTGAACTCCTCCAAGGTTCCCACTCTATCATTTGTATTTCTTCTTCTCATTCTGTGCTATACATTTCCACTTCTTCCCACTTGCCATACTCCATTATTGGCAACTTCTCTCTCCTCCTCTCTGTCTTCATCCTTTTCTCTGGACTATGTTCATGTCACTCTTCTCAGATGTGTCAATCTCCCAACCTCAACATAACTGCATCTTCTCACTGTCTGCTGTATCACATCATCTCGCTGCCTGCGGTATCACATCATCTCACTGCCTGCTGTATCACATCTTCTCACTGCCTGCTGTATCACATCTCACTGTCTGCTGTATCACATCTTCTCACTGTCATCTTAAATTTGGAGCCACATTTTATTTCATTCTACTTTGTTTTGCATATCCTTTACAGGACATCGCTGTCAACATCAGCATCTTTCAGCTGTATGTTGATTTCTTGGCAAGATTACGCTCAGTAGTTTGCCATTGCTTTCTGAGCGGCCGGCTCAGTTATCCCGCAAGTCACCAGCGGGGGTCGAACCGCTCCCAGCTCTCGCCCTGCTACGAGACTCTGCGTGATAAACGGGATTACGGAGAAAGTGTTGTAACCCCTCGGCCAGAGAGACCGGCCATTCTACTTACTTATGTTTATTTCATACGGTCCCAAATGTTTATGAGGTACAGGAAAACGAGTTTATGCCCGTTTCTTTGGGAGGTCTCATATGTAGAATGTTCAAGGTGATAAAAATAAGAAAGGGACCTAGAATTTATGAAGCCCCCAACTGGAGTATCTGCTACGAGCGGTCTTTACCTGTAGAAGTATATGTAGAGTTTGTGTGTTATATCTCTGTGTGATCATAGCCTAGCGCAGTTGTTATATTTGGTATTATCGCTGGAACTATTCAATGCCACACCTTCCACAAGTGCTGTCCGCTATGACAATCATATGTGATTTCTGTAACGTTTGCGACATTGTATTTTTATTGTATTTCTGACAGTTTTATCCTCATTCTGAGATTATTGTCCAACATTTGTTCTACATCTGGCTAAAGACCTGTCTGACCAAACACTGTCACTGTCTGACCAAATGCTGGCCGAGTCTGGCCAGAGACCAAATGGCTGAAGCTTGAGATATTTACTTGGTTACAAACTGAGTCCATGCCTGCCCCTATCATGCCAGCTGTTTGAGTTCCCAGTTTCTGTCAGTGTGTGACCAGTCAGTGACACATAAAATATGTGACAGATGGGAGCACCGATCACATTCTTCCTAGTTTAATTGTCACATTTTAAGAGGTCATCCGCAGGCTCGTGAACATCAAATTGGCTGCTCTTTTGGTGGAGACTGATACTGGTTTTATTTTGTAGCAGAATCAATGTACAATGTGAATTTGAGTGACCAGATATGCTGCATGTGTGAATCTAGGTGACCAGACAAACTTCATAAGTGAATCTTGGTGACCAGACAAACTTCATATGTGAATCTAGGTGACCAGATATGCTTCCTATGTGAATCTGGGTGAACATATATGTTTCTTGTGTTAGGGCAACTGTTTACTTCATATGCGAAACTGGCTGACCATGCCTCTCATGGATGATTCGTGAAACGGGCTAGTGGCAGAAATCAAATGTCAGTGATAAGACTGTCTTATTCTGCAGTTTTTCTTTGTTCATTCAAACAAGAGAACAGAGTCTTGTTAGCGGCGAAGAGGGCCATACAAAGCAGATAGACAAGAAACATGACACAGGCCACGCTGTCTTTGTGATAACCAATTGCCATTACAAATAAAGAAATGAAATAATTTAGGACCATGTTCCTTTATTACTAAATATTCCTCCATTCTTTTTTTCCTGTTGTATTCATGCTGTCTTAGATTGATGTATTGTATCACTTCGTGCTGTCTTAGATTGATACTTTGTATCACATCATGCTTTCTTAGATTGATATTTTGTACCACGTGCTTTCTTAGTGCTGTCACTGTCTGACCAAAGACATGTCTGTGCAGCAAAAGGACACTGTCTGACCAAACACTGTCACTGTTTGCCCGAGTCAGTATCTGGCCAATTTTCATTTTGTATATCGTGCTTTCTTAGGTTGATATTTTGTATCACTGCGGGATAAGGCTGAACGTCTCTAAGCCATGTCCCGAGGATGTGTGGGTCTGGCCACCACTCACCTCCTGTTCTCAGAGGTTTGATGCTGAGCCGCCAGCGTCTGCAGCCTACCTTGTTCCAGACGTACTGTTTATCCTTTCCTCTGGAGTAAACAAGGCAAGGCCGAGAGAGGAAACATGCTGCATGGGAAACATGTTCTCTGAATCCATGCCCAGGCATTCTCCGATGGGGTTTTCGCGAAATTCCAATCCACATACATTTGTCTGTCAAGACGGCAAGGTGCCACTCACATTTTGTATCATATTGTGCTTTCTCAGTTTTCTTATTTTGTGTCACATCCGGAAATCAGGAGCCTTGGAATGTGATATCACATCACGAAGATTTTGCTACGAATTATCATGCAAAGAGTGAGGAAGAAAATACAACCTGAAATGGGGTTTGTAGAAGGAAAGGGTACAGAAAATGTTGTGTATATGCTGCGATCAGTTATTGAACTTACTTCTAAAAGTAAACAAAGATATACATCTTTGCTTTATTGACTACACAAGGCTTTCGATAAAGTAAGGCATGTCAACATGGTGGATATGCTTGCAGATCTACAAATTGATGGGAAAGACATTTATAAAAAATATATTGGAAACAAGCTGCCATAAGGATTGATAATGAAGTGGGACAATATCAGCCTATTAAGAGGTGTGAGACAGGGATGTGTAATGTCTCCAGATCTTTTTTCCCTATACAGTGAAAATATTTTCAGAAATGTAGAAGGCATAAATGGAATCATCACTGGAGGATAAACATCTATAACATTAGATATGCAGATGACACAGTATTGATTGCAGACAATGAACAGAATCTGCAACAATTAGTAGATGTGGTTGTTGTACACAGTGAACAACTAGGGTTAGAATTAAACTGTAAAAAGACACAGATTATGGTCGTCACTAGGAAGACTGAAATACCACAATGTAATATACAAGTAAATGGGAATATTCTTAAAACAAGTGGATCGGTACAATTATCTCGAAACAGTCATAACATCTGATGGGAGTTGCCTTGTAGAGATTAGAACAAGAATCGCCATGGCGGAAGTAGCCTTTAGCAATATTAAAAACATACTGACCAATACAAAGGGTGCCAATTGAAACGAGAAAAAGAGTGTTGAGGTACTACATAGAGTCTGTACTTTTGTACAGATGTGAAACTTGGACAATGAGCAGTCAAGCTGAAAAACATCTGCTGGCTGTAGAAATGTGGTTTCTGAGGAGAATGCAAAGAATACCATTTACAGGTAGAAAAACCAAACCAAGTATTACAGGAAACAAATGAAAATAGTAAATTGATTACAGAAATTAGACGTAGACAGTCCAAATGTTTTGGACATGTTATGAGAAGAAATGGATTGGAGAACTTAGTGACTTGACAACTGGCAAGATCGGAGGGAACAGACCAAGAAGTCAATACCTGGATGGTTTGGCCACATGGCATGGTCGAGACAGGAACGCTGAGTTTATCCACGACTCTGGTGATCAAGTGAAATGGTGAATCATGACCGCCCACGCTTTTCGGCATGGCGCATGATGGATGGATCACACCATGCTGTCTTAAATTGATATTTTGTAGCACATCAGTAGTAATATAGGTACGCCATGGTCCACAAACGAGGAGCCGTTCCGCATTTGTTTTCTTCTTTGCGCTTATGTGATGTCACAGGGAAAATGTCACGTGGATGCTCCTCAATTTTCAAATTTCGTGGAATAAAGGACTTGATTATCTACGGTGGTAACCGAGCTGGCTAGTTAAGTGGGGCTAATTATATTCTGATGATGGTCATGCCTGTATGGCATTGGGTTAGAATAATGGCAGTAAGGTTTTTTTCCTTTATAAATCTTTTATACAAGTCAACACCGGGCAGAAATAAGCAACCAACAACACAGCGTGTAGCACTGAACAAGACAAATTGTTTTAATGCAACAAATAAGACATGCCACACTGTGCACGCAACACAATTGATGATCAACTTTACAATAGCTCACACATCCGCTGATGATCCACGAGAGCCAGACTCGTGCCATCAGCAACATATCCGAGACACACTGGCACTAATTTCGGAGGGACAGTCCAACAATGTACCAGTCTACAAACACATCACACACGTCTTTTACTTGTCCAGAGACACACAAAAGTACAGATATGATAACAAACCTAAAAGAGATTGGTTAAACATAGGTTTAAAACAAAAGGGATTAAACAATTTAAAACAAACCCAAATGGTCAACAAAGCACATTAACGTGTCAACGTGTCCGATATATTGCCAATATGCACTATTGACTGATACATTGCCAATATGCACTACTGTTTGATACATTGTCAATATGCAGTACTGAAAACCTGTCAAGTCTCAGCCATCACTCTTATGTTGAGAGATTAGTATTCCCTGTTTCAACCATCACACACTATGTTGAGCGATGAGTATTCATTGTCTCAACCATCGAACACTATGCAGAGACACCAGTTTCCGAAGATTTGAAGTCTCAAACATTGCCTACAGTGAAATTATATGTAGATGGACAAACTGGCATTCATAACGTTTACAAGGTTTGTGACAAAAGCCAGTAGACAGAAGTAACAATTACTTTTCTGTCATCAGACAACAGTGTCGGTCAAACATTGTCTTACTTGGCCTTGAAGAAACAGTCAAGATTACATTATGTCAGTCACAAATATGTGCTGCTTACATATATTAACCAGTGACACAGTCAGTGTCAGACACAGACGTGCGTGCAACAACAGAAAGATGACCATCAAGCTTGACCACGATGCACAACCAAGACGAGACATTTCTATCAAATGGTGACAGCAACACAACAATCACACAAATGCTCAATGACAGCAGACAGCATCAACATTTATCTACGAGAAGTAAAACAAGCAAAATAAACTATCACCATGAGTCAAGCCACACCTGACCGTCTACGGCTGAGATAAATAATTTCATGTGCACTAGAACTGGCTAACTAAACCAAAAAAAATTGCAATTTGTCAACAAAGATAAACTGGATGTGAAGGGATTAAAAAGCTGCATCTGATCACCTCTCCTGGGTGTCCAAGACTCATCACTTCTCCTGGGTGTCCAACTGACCACCTGTTTCTAAGACTGACCACCTCTCTTGGGTGTCTAAGATGTCTGTTTAGATGAATATCCAAGTCCCATCCAGCAGGTACAAACAATAATCTCACAGACATGCTATCCAGTGTCACACAACACAGACGAAACAAGTCAACCACAGAGGCTGGGACAATCTACAAACAATCCACACACAGGAACATTCTAGTGAAAGCTGGCTGGTCTCAAGTGTACTAAACCCCCTGTATCACTCACGATGTAGTAGTTTACAAGTGGCTAGAACTGCCTCTGTCCGTCACGGTGTGACTCACCAGCAGACTACAACTGTGTCTAACGCCAGTGGTCTGTGACTGGATGATGTCCGCCTGCTGCAACTTTCAGCACAGAGACATTTCCAACCATTCAACAATCAAACAGTAGAAAAGATGTACAAATATACGAGTGCTGTACACACTGCATACAAGTACACATGTATAAATAAATCCAGCATGTGTCAACATGCACAACAGATATCAGACATGGCCACGTCACGTACTGCCACACATCCAGTTACCCTCCCCTCGTGGTCACCCATCAGCTAACCACAAGTGGACCGCCTGTCGAGGTTTGACCCATGCCCCTGCCACAAGGGCAGATCTGTATGCAGACCATAGTTCAGTGCTGCCCACACCTCTATCCCTTGATTCTCTCCCACACCAGGTATCAGGCTGTGGACAACAATCGAGGCCAGCTGACAGCTTCACGAGCAAGTCTAGCTCCTAAGCTACCAAACTAGAACATTCTAGGCACGCAACTGTCAAATATCCAGATTACACTAGGTCATGTGATAGCCACAGGAACGACCCAACCTGGCCAATACAAACCGAAGAATCAGATTAAATGTCTGACCGAAGAGCGATAACTGAAAGTGAAATGGTTATAATGTACAATATGAGACGACAAACAACAAATCCTGGCACACCTTCAGCAGAAGAGAGTCACACACAAAACAAACCACATGCTGTAACGACCTTCACCCACAGTGAAAATGCCGTTAGTACCATCTGCGTTCATCAACAGCCTACAAACTATACAGCTGGTATAAAGAAAGCATATATCGGCTCCAGGCATACAGACCAACCAGCGCTAGGATTTAAACCAGCTAAACAAGACTTGAACATTGTCTAACCTAAACCTGGATTAGTTAACCAAGATTTCAACCAACTATCCTAGATCTGAACTAGGCAAAAAAAGATTTGAACTGGCTAACCAAGATTTGAACAGCTATTCTAGATTTAAGCTAGTTAACAAAGATCTGAACCGCTAACATAGAATTGAACCGGATAACCTAGAATTGAATTGGCTAATCTAGAATTGAACCGGCTAACCAAGATTTGAACCAGCTACCCTAGATCATCTAGCGCTGGCTGTCTAGCCATGGATCACCTCCTGTTTGCCGATGAGACAAGAAGAAGAAAACAACAGTTTGCTGCCTTGGTTAAGTATTCTACAAGTTAAGATAGGCCCCTGTTTAGGCACTGCCTAACAAGCCGCAGCACTCTGGCTGCCGGAGCCAGGAGGGGGGGAGGGGGAACAGGTACTGCGTCTAGACAAATGTCAACCTAGATGAATTAGCCTGCCCCACGCTAATCACAGACACAGCAACGAGTGACGACAACAAACGTGATCAGTAGTAGTTGTGGGGACCCTGGCTGCCAAGCCGGGCTGGGTTCATTGAATATGCTTCTCATAGTCTCCTATATGTGCACACATCTCAAGACCAAGAAATGAAAACATGACAACTGAATTAACCACTGAATGAACAAGCCATGGATAGTTGTATGATCAGAACACAACACGGGCTACCACCAAAGTCCATGTCACTAGCACAAGTACGTCTATGGCTAATTGGTCGGTCGCTGCACATCTATCTCTGATCCCCTCTGCCCACACAAGGCTAGTGAGGATGACGGAAGTCACTTCCGCGGTGGTTTGCGCTGGCCTCTACAAACACATAAGAATAAACAAGATGAGGTTGTCCCATACACAAACCACCAGAGATCCTCCTCTCCATTCTTCTTCTACCTGAAAGTGGAAAAATAAAACAAGTTTTCCACCATTCTTTTCATAACAAAGCATTTTCTAATACACACCTTTGCTTCTATTTTTATTTTTAAAATGATCGAACTACAAGTAATGATCAATCCAATATGAGGAAGTCTGGTTGGCTGGCTTTGAACTGTACAAGCTTGAAGTGTAGCCCGTATACGTACTACTGCCTCTAGCTTCCACTCTAGGGAGCACGCACAACTGATGACTGCATGTGGATTAGCTCTCTCTAGTACCAGTGTCCCTCACGCACAACTGATGACTGCATGTGGAGTGTCCCTCACGCACAACTGATGACTGCATGTGGAGTGTCCCTCACGCACAACTGATGACTGCATGTGGATTAGCTCTCTCAAGTACCAGTGTCCCTCACACACAACTGATGACTGCATGTGGATTAGCTCTCTCATGTACCAGTGTCCCTCACACACAACTGATGACTGCATGTGGATTAGCTCTCTCTAGTACCAGTGTCCCTCACGCACAACTGATGACTGCATGTGGATTAGCTCTCTCTAGTACCAGTGTCCCTCACCATCAGGCGGATACTCCAGAGGTAATATGAGGAAGTAACTTATTTAACCTAACATGAGGAACTAACAGGAGGGAATGTGAATATTTCACAAACATTTTTATGCTAACTAACAGGAGGGAACGTGGATATTTCACAAACATGTTTATGCTAACTAACAGGAGGGAACGTGGATATATCACAAACATTTTTATGCTAACTAACAGGAGGGAACGTGGATATTTCACAAAATTTTTATGCTAACTAACAGGAAGGAACGTAGATATTTCACAAACATTTTTATGCTAACTAACAGGAGGGAATGTGGATATTTCACAAACATATTTGTGCTAACTAACAGGAGGGAATGTGGATATTTCACAAACATTTTTACACTAACTAACAGGAGGAAACGTGGATATTTCACAAACATTTTTATGCTAACTAACAGGAGGGAACGTGGATATTTCACAAACATTTTTATGCTAACAGGAGGGAACATGGATATTTGACAAACATTTTTATGCTAACTAACAGGAGGGAACGTGGATATTTCACAAACATTTTTACGATAACTAACAAGATGGAGCATGATTATTTCACAAACATTTTTACAATAGCAGGATGAACATGGATATTTCACAAACATTTTTATGCTAACTAACAGGAGGGAACGTGGATATTTCACAAACATTTTTATGCTAACTAACAGGAGGGAACATGGATATTTCACAAACATTTTTATGCTAACAGGAGGGAACATGGATATTTCACAAACATTTTTATGCTAACAGGAGGGAACATGGATATTCCACAAAAAAATTTTTTTGCTAACTAACAGGAGGGAAAATGGATATTAAAAACATTTTTATGCTAAAATTGCAGGAGGGAACATGGATATCCCCAAACATTTTTATGCTAACTAACAGGAGGGGATGTGGATATTTCACAAACATTTTTATGCTAACTAACAGGAGGGAACATGGATATTCCACAAACATTTTTATGCTAACTAACAGGAGGGAACGTGGATATTTCACAAACATTTTTATGCTAACTAACAAGAGGGAACATGGATATTTCACAAACATTTTTATGCTAACTAACAAGAGGGAACATGGATATTCCACAAAAATTTTTTGGAACTAAAGGAGGGAACGTGGATATTCCACAAACATTTGTAGGGGAAACCCCAGGAGGGCTGGTGGGGTGGAAAAGACATGTAAACTGCAGCAGTGTAGTGGCTGTCAGTCTAGAATGGGTACCAGGTCATGTGTGGGGCAGTCAGGGCGGCCGGCGGGACACTGACCAGACTTGACTGGGTGACAATTGGTCTGAACCCTGTGAGGCCCGGGGAGGGCCCCCCCGACACTGGACCCACCACCCCCCCCCTTTTAAAAAAAAATTTTTCCCCTTTTTTTAAAAAAACCCTTTTTTTTTAAAAAAGGGGGGAAATTTTTTTTTTTTTTTTTTTTTTAATTTTTTTTTTTTTTGGTTTTTTTTAAAACCAAAATTTTTTTGGGGGGGTTTGGGTTTTTTTTGGTTTTTTTAAAAAAATTTTTTCCCCCCCCCTTTTTGGGGAAAAAAAAAAAATTTTTTTTCCCCCCTTTTTAAAAATTTTGGAAAACGGGGGGGCCCTTTTTTTTTTTTTCCCCCCCCCTTTTTCCTTTTTCCTTTTTTCCCCCCCAAAACTTTTTTTTTGGGGGAAAAATTGGGTTTTTTGGTTCCTTTTTGGCCCTTTTTTTAAATTTTTTTCCCCTTGTTCCCCTTTCCAAATTTCCCCCGGCCCCCCCTTTTTTTTAAACCCCTTTTCCCCCAGGGGGGTTTTTTTTTCCTTTTCCCCCCTTTTTTTTTTTTTCCCCCCCCTGGGGGAAAAAAAACCCCCAAAGGGGGTTTTTAAAAACCAAATTTTTTTTTTCCCCCCCCCCCCTTTTTTTTTGGGGGGCCCTTTAAATTTTTCCCTTTTTAAAAACCCCCAGGGGTTTTGCCCCCCCCGGGGTTTTTTCCCCCCCTTTTTTTTTGCCCCTTGGCCCCCGGGGGTTTTTTGGGGTTTTCGGGGGTTTTTTTTTTCCCCCAAAAAAAAACCCCCCCGGGGACACCCCCTTTTTTTTTTTTTCCCCCCTTGGGGGGGGGGGGCCCCCCAAAAATTTTTCCTTTTTAAAAATTTTTTTTAAAAAAAATTTTTTTTTTTTTTAAATTTTTAAAAACCCCAAAATTTTTTGGGGTTTTTTTTCCCTTCCCCCCCCCAAAAAAAATTTTTTGGGGTTTTTTGTACCCCCCCCCGGGGGGTTTTTTTTTTCCCCCCCCCCCAAAAATTTTTTTTTCCCCCAAAAAGGGGGAAAAATTTGGGGGGTTTTCCTTTTTTGGGGGGGAAAACCCCTTTTTGGGTTTCCCCCCCTTTTTTTCCCCCAATTTTTTTCTTTTTTCCTTTTTTTTTTTTAAAAATTTTTCCTGGGATTTTTTTTTTTGGGCCCCCCCTTTTCCCAAAATTGGGGGTTTTTTTTTCCTTGCCCCTTTTTTCCCAAAAATTTTTTTTTTTTTTTTTTTTTAAAAAAATTTTTTTCCTTTTTTTCCTTTTTTTTTTTTTTTTGGAAATTTTTTTTTTTATTTTTTTTCCCCCCCTTTTTTTTTTTTCCCTTTTTTTCCATTTTAAAAAAATTTTGGTTTTTTTCCCCCTTTTTTTTTTCCCCCCTTTTTTTGCGGGGTTTTTTTAAAAAAGGCCCCCTTTTTCCCCTGGGGGTTTTGGGGGTTTAATTTTTCCCCAAATTTGGGAATTTGGGGGGTTTTTTTTTTTTTCCCCTTTTTTTTGGGGGGGGGTTTTTTTTTTTTTTTGGGGTTTTTTTAAAATTTTTTGGGGAAAAAAGGGTTTTTTAAAAATTTTTTTTCCGGGGAAAGGGGGGTTTTTTTTTTTAAAAAACCCTTTTTTCCCTTTTTTTGGGGTAACAAACCGGGGGAAAAAAATTTTTTTTTAAAAAGGGGGCAAAATTTTCCCTTTTTTAAAAAAAACCGGGGAATTGGTTTTTTCCCCCTTTTTTTTTAAAAGGGGGTTTTGGGGTTTTTCCCAAATTTTTAAAACCCCGGGGGTTTTTCCCCCCCTTTTTTCCCGGGGGGGGGTTTTTTAAAAATTTTTTTTTTTCTTTTTTTGGAGGGGGGTTTTAAAAAATTTTTTAAAAGGGGAAAAATTTTTTCCCCCCAAAATTTTTTTTAAACCCCAAAAAATTTTGGAAAAAAAAAAAATTTTTTTGGGGGGGTTTTTTTTAAAAAAAATTTTTTTTTGGGGGGGGCCAAAATTTTAAAATTTTTTTGGAGGGGGGGGGTTTTTTTTTTGGGGACCCCTAAATTTTGGGGGGGGGTTTTTTTGGGGGGTTTTGGTTTTTGGGGTTTTGGGGGGGGGGGGAAAACCTTTTCCCCCAACCCCGGGGAAATTTCCCGAAAAGGGGGGGCCCCCAAAAAGGGGGGGGCCCCCCCAAAGGGGGGGCCCCATTTTTCCCCTTTGGGGGGGGGGCCCCCCAAAAAAAAATTTTTTTTTAAATTTTTTTGGGGGGGGAAAAAAGGGGCCCCCGAAAAATTTTTTTTTTCCCCCTAGGGGGGCCCCGGGCCCCGGGGGAAAACCCCCCCCCCCCCTTTTCCCCAAAATTTGCCCCAACCCCCCCCCCAAAAAGGGGGGGGGCCCCCCCCCCCCTTTGCCCCCCCCGGGGGGGGCCCCCGGGGGAAAAGGGGGCCATTGGGGAAAATTTCCCCGGGGGGAACAAAAAGGGCCCCCTTTTAAAATGCCCTTTAAAAAATTTTTCCCAAAAAGGGGGGAAAAAGGGGGGGGAAAAAATTTTAAAAAAAAGGGGGGGGAGGGGGGGGGGGGGGGGGGGGGAAAAAAGGGGAGAAAAAAAAAGGGGGAAAACCCCCCCCTTTCATGTTTATTTAAAATTAAAAAAAGGGGGGCCGGGAAAACAAAAATTCCCCAAAACCTGGTGGGGTTTTCCCCCCCCTTTTTCCCCCCCCCCCCTTTTTTAACCCCCCGTTTCCCCCCCCCCCCCCTTTTCCCCCCCGGGGGCCACCCAACCCCCCCCCAAAAAAAAAGGGTTCCGGGGGCCTGAGGGGGGTTCCGGGTTTATTTTGGGTTCCCCTTTTAAAACCCCCCAAAAAAAAAGGGGGAAAATTTTTTTAAAGGGAAAAAAAAAAAAACCCCCCCCCGGGGGGGGCCCCCCCCCCAAAAAAACCCCCCAAAGGGGGAAAAAAAAGGGGGGGGGGGCCCCCGGGGAAAAAACCCCCAAAAAAAAGGGGCCCCTTTTTTTCCCCCCCGGGCTTGACTTTTGGGGGGTTTTTAAAAAACCCATTTCCCTTTTTTTTTAAAAATTGGAAAAAAAAAAAAAAAAAGGGGGGTTTTTCCCCCCCCTTTTTTTTTTTTTTTAAAAAAAAAAAAACCCCAAAGGAAAAAAAAAAAAGGGGGGAAACCCTTTTTTTTTAAAAATTTTTTAAAAAAAAAACCCAAATAAAAAAAAAAAAATTTTTTAAACAAACCAAACCTAACACTTGTCTGAACAAATGCCATAAACAACACCCTTGGTTCTGGAAATGAACAACCGCAAAAACGGAATGAGACAGCAAAATCTACAACAATGCAGGGAGAGACACATATACATAAACATAATGGATGGAGAATATATACATAATAAATATATTACATTGAAACACACACACACACATATATCATCATCAAGTGCCATGCCACTTGCGTAGGCGTTCACGACTCTCCACAGATCTCTGTCCTTGGTTTTCTGGATCAACTCTGTCATTGATATTCCTCCATGCCACCGTCGCAATCCATCCAGCATCATTTCTCATGGTCTGCCTCTGCCTCACTTCCCCTCGATCTTTCCAGTTGTCACGATGTTCTCCAATGCCTCTCTTCTCATCACATGACCAAAAATTGTATATAATGTTCTAGTTTCACCAGCCTCTTTAAGGCATTCGTCGTTAGTTACTTTGGCAGTCCAAGGAATTCGCAACATTCGTCCAAGGAACCACATCTCTATTGCTCCCAATCTCTTCCTAATTTGTTCACTTACATTCCAAGATTCACAGCCATACAGCAAAACAGGTTCTATATAGCACCTCAGCACTCTCTTTCTTACATTCAATGATAGCGACTTATTGCATAAGATATTCTTCATTTTCTGAAATGCAGCCTTTGCTTGCCCTATTCTGCTCTTGATCTCTGTTGTGCATCTTCCATCTGATGTTGGATGCACCTAGATATCTCCCCAGCCAGACACTTATCGTGATCTCCCCATGCAGATAAAACCCTGGAACATGCACTGATCTCCCCACCTCAACAGATATCTACTCATCCAGACAAAAGCCATGGGACATACCTTGGACTCCCCATCCAGACAAAACTCTGGGACATACTTCGATCTCCCCACCTCAAGAAATATCTATGCATCCAGACAAAGCCATGGGACATACCTTGATCTCCCCATCCAGACAAAACCTGGGACGTACCTTGATCTCCCCATCCAGACAAAACCCTGGGACATACCTTGATCTCCCCATCCAGACAAAACCCTGGGACATACCTTGGTCTCCCCATCCAGACAAAACCCTGGGACATACCTTGATCTCCCCATCCAGACATAACCCTGGGACATACCTGATCTCCCCACCAGACAAACCCCTGATTCTCCCCATCCAGACAAAACCCTGGACATACCCTTGATCTCCCATCCAGACAAAACCTAGGACATACCTTGGTCTCCCATCCAGACAAAAACCCTTGGACATACCTTGATCTCCCCATCTAGACATAAACCCTGGGACATACCTTGATCTCCCCATCCAGACAAAACCCTGGGACATACCTTGATCTCCCCATCCAGACAAAAGCCCCAGGACATACCTTGATCTCCCCACCCAGACAAAACCCTGGGACATACCTTGATCTCCCCATCCAGACAAAACCCTGGGACATACCTTGATCTCCCCATCCAGACAAACCCGGGACTACCTTGGTCTCCCCCCCCAGACAAAACCCGGCATACCTTGGTCTCCCCCCCAGACAAAACCCGGGGGAAACCCTTTATCTCCCCTCCAGAAAAACCCCAAAATACCCCCGGTCTCCCCCCCCCCAACAAAACCCGGGACTACCTTGATTCCCCCCCCACCCAGCAAACCCTGGGCAACTTGGTCTCCCCATCCCAAAAATGGGAAAAAAACCCGGGCCCCCCACCCAGGCAAAACCCTGGGACCTACCCCCGGGCTTTCCCCACCCAGGCAAACCCCGGGGCATCCTTAACCCCACAATAAAATTTGGGGAACTCTTTGGGGGCCCCCACCCCCCAAAGTAAAAAAGGAAAATGACCTTTACTCCCTTCCGGGGCCCCTGTTGGGGGGGAAAAATGTGAACTTGGGTGATAATTTGAAATTGGAGAAAGAAAACCCCACCCCCACCTAGGCAAAAAGGGGGTTTTTTTCCCCATGCCTCAAAAAAAGTTTCAATCAAGGGCTCCGGGGACGGGAAAAGTTCCCAACCCCCAAAAAAGCAAGGGTTGTGCAACCCTCCGGGTTGGAAAACCTAAAAAGAGAAAAAGGACAACCCCCGGAGGTTGACAACCTTCAACAAAGTGGGAGGACAAATTGAAACTTGAGAGAAAGTGAAACTTCCCCGAGAATTTAGGAATTACACCCAAAAAACCTTGGGGGTGACAAAATCAAAGGAGATTTAAAAATGTACAAACCCTTTACAACAAGAATTGCAACCCTCAAAAAATGTGCCCAAACCCTACAAAGAGATGTGACAAACCCTACAACAAAAGACTTTAGAGATGTGACAACCATTCAACAGAGAGATTTACAACCATACAACAGAGAATTTAGAGATGTGACAAACCCTACAACAAAAATTGAGAGATGTGACAACCAAAACAACAAAAAGGAAAAATTGAGAGGTGTGACAACCATACAACAAGAGACTTGAAGATTTGACAACCAAAAACAAAAGACTTGAGAGATTTGACAACCATACAACAAGGACGAGAGATTTGACAACCCTACAACAAAGGGAGAGAAATTGAGAGATTTGACAACCATAAAAAAACCAGAAGAGAGTTTTACAACCATACAACAGGAAACGAGAGATTTGACAACCCCTACAACAGAGAACTTGAGAGATTTGGGCAAACCCTACAACAGAGAGACTTAAAAGATTTTACAAAACCCTACAACAGAGAACTTGAGAGATTTGGGCAACCATACAAAAAGAGAAAAAATTTACCCAAACCCTACAACAGAGAACTTTAGAGATTGACAACCATACAACAGAGAACTTTAGAGTTTGACAACCATACAACAGAGAGATTTTGACAACCATACAACAGAGAGAGAGATTTGGGCAACCATACAACAAGACTTGGAGATTTGACAACCATACAACAAAAGAGAATTTTACAACCATACAACAAAAGACTTGAGAGATTTGAAACCATACAACAGAGGACTTGAGAGATTTGACAACCATACAACAGGATTGAGAGAATTTTACAACCATACAACAGAGTAGGTTTTGGGGGAAACCTAAAAAAAAACTTGAGGGATTTGAGACCAACCATACAACAGAGACAGGCGGGGCACCTGATCTGACTACTTGAGAGATTTTGACAACCATACAACGAGTAGTCCTGGGCACCTGATCTGACTACTTGAGAGATTTGACACCATACAACAGAGAGACTTGAGAGATTTGACAACCATACAACAGAGTAGTCTGGGCACCTGATCTGACTACTTGAGAGATTTGACAACCATACAACAGAGAGACTTGAGAGATTTGACAACCATACAACAGAGAGACTTGAGAGATTTGACAACTATACAACAGAGTAGTCTGGACACCTGATCTGACTACTTGAGAGATTTGACAACCATACAACAGAGATTTGACAACTATACAGCAGAGAGACTTGAGAGATTTGACAACCATTCAACAGAGAGACTTGAGAGATTTGACAACCATACAACAGAGATTTGACAACCATACAACAGAGAGACTTGAGAGATGTGACAACCATACAACAGAGAAGGCTGGGCACCTGATCTGACTACTTGAGAGATTTGACAACCATACAATAGAGAAGTCTGGGCACCTGATCTGACTACTTGAGAGATTTGACAACCATACAACAGAGAGATTTGAGAGATTTGACAACCATACAGCAGAGAAGTCTGGGCACCTGATCTGACTACTTGAGAGATTTGACAACCATACAACAGAGATTTGACAACCATACAACAGAGAGACTTGAGAGATGTGACAACCATACAACAGAGAAGGCTGGGCACCTGATCTGCCTACTTGAGAGATTTGACAACCATACAATAGAGAAGTCTGGGCACCTGATCTGACTACTTGAGAGATTTGACAACCATACAACAGAGAGACTTGAGAGATTTGACAACCATACAACAGAGAAGTCTGGGCACCTGATCTGACTACTTGAGAGATTTGACAACCATACAACAGAGATTTGACAACCATACAACAGAGAGACTTGAGAGATGTGACAACCATACAACAGAGAAGTCTGGGCACCTGATCTGACTACTTGAGAGATTTGACAACCATACAACAGAGTAGTCTGGGCACCTGATCTGACTACTTGAGAGATTTGACAACCATACAACAGAGATTTGACAACCATACAACAGAGAGACTTGAGAGATTTGACAACCATACAACAAAGTAGTCTGGGCACCTGATCTGACTACTTGAGAGATTTGACAACCATACAACAGAGAAGGCTGAGCACCTGATCTGACTACTTGAGAGATTTGACAACCATACAACAGAGAGACTTGAGAGATTTGACAACCATACAACAGAGAGACTTGAGAGATTTGACAACCATACAACAGAGAGACTTGAGAGATTTGACAACCATACAACAGAGAAGTCTGGGCACCTGATCTGACTACTTGAGAGATTTGACAACCATACAACAGAGAGACTTGAGAGATTTGACAACCATACAACAGAGATGTCTGGGCACCTGATCTCACTATTTGACAACCATACAACAGAGATGTCTGGGCACCTGATCTCACTACTTGAGAGATTTGACAACCATACAACAGAGAAGTCTGGGCACCTGATCTGACTACATGAGAATGTGACACAGATGCTAAAAGTGCCCTACTTTCTCCATCCTCATCACCAGATGTCTTCTGCTCCCCATCACTGCCAGAGTGGTCACCGCCACCTCGATTGTCCCTGCGACTGCCACCCTCAAAGCGTCGCCTGCGCTGGAAGCGGCGTCGGTTTGGGTATCTGTAAAGTGTCAGATAAGAACAGTCTGTCTACAAAAGGCATCAAACAACTTTATGTGTCAACAGTTACACGCAACTTGATACGTCAAGTTACATCAAACATTTTAATGTGTCAATAGTTACATCAAATATCTTGATATGTCAATAATTACATCAAACAATTTGATACATCAATACCTACCACACAAGTCCCCAAAATGTGTTTATTACATAAAAATCATAATGAAGATGCTTGCAGACCTACAAATTGACGGGAAAGACCTCATACTTGTGACACACATATAGTGGAAAAAACAAGCTACCATAAAGATTGGCAATAAAGTAGGTCAGTATCAGCCTATTAAGTGAGGTGTGAGACAGGGATGTGTAATGTCTCCAAATCTTTTCTCCCTATACAGTGAAAATATTAGAAATTTAGAAGATATGAGAGGGATCACCATTTGGGGTAATATGAATAACATTAGTAGATGTGGATGATACAGTATTGATTGCAGACAATAAGCAGGATCTGCAACATTTGTAGATGCAATTGTTGCACACTGAACTAGGGTTAGAATTAAATTGTAAGAAGACATTATTGTCATCACTAGGAAGAACAAATTACCACAATGTAATATACGGGTGCCGGCTTTCTGGCCTAGAGGTTAGCGACTTTTCTCCGTAATCTCGTATACTCTCATAAGTAACATGACGACGGTGAGAATCAGCAGTGGTTTTAATCGCGTAGGTAACTTACGGGGTATGTGAGCCGGTCGCTCAGAAAGCAATGGCAAACTACTGAGCGTAATCTTGCCAAGAAATCAACAATCAGACAGCAATGTCCTGTAAAGGATATGCAAACAATATATGGGTAAATGGGAATATTCTAAAATATTTACATCTGATGGGAGATACCTTGAAGAGATTAGAACAATAATCGCTATGGCGAAGGTTGCCTTTTGCAAGATAGAAAACATACTGACCAATAAAAAAAATATCAACTGCAATGACTTGTAAGTGTGTTGAAGTGTTACACAGATCCTATTTTGAATGGATGTGAAACATGGACAATGAGCAGACAAGCTGAAAAACATCTAATGGTAGTGGAAATGTGGTTTCTGAGGAAAATGCAAACAATACTATGGACAGACAGAAAAACCAATGAACAAGTCCTACAAGAAGCAAATGAAAATAGTAAATTGATTAGAGACATTAGACGCAGACAGTCAACATTGTTTGAGCATGTTATAAGAAGAAATAAACTGGAGAACTTGGTGACAACTGGTAAGATTGAGGGGAAAAGAACAAGGGGAACGCAGAGAAGTAAATATATGGATGGATTGACCAGATGGCATGGCTGAGACAGGAACAAAGAGCTGATCCATGCCTCCGGTGATCGAGTGAGGTGGTGAAACATGACTGCTCATACTTATCAGCATGGCACATGATGATGATGATAAAATCAGTAACAATGCAGCCATGGACACTAAGATACGACTGTGTAACCAGAAGGGATCAATGCGCTGTCACGCAGCAGAATACAACTGTTTCAGCTCTATTTTTCATAGAAACTTGTGCCACTCAAAACTGGTAATTTCTTCCCAGCAACACCATCACATGCTTTCTGAAGTAAAGTGAATGCCTGTGGCAAGACACATGAGTTTAATCTCTGATGATGTGACGTGCACAAGACAAATTACCTGTCACTTTGGTTCACGGGTAAATGAAGTTACGGCATTTTCCCTTCCTCACAGCCACTACCAGCTTATAAAATTACAATTTCTAACTCAGTAACTCAAGCAGACTCTCTTCCTGGAACATGCATCACGTGACAGCTTTCCCTTACCTCCAAACATGTCAATACAACATAACACCAAAAAAAAAAAGAATGCCTGCCACACATCAAGCGTGAGACCACTCAGGAAGTATTACACTAAACCATCATCACACATTAACCCTTTACAGGGCATAGCAGCCATTACCGGCCGATCGCATAAAACGAGCGTAGCGTCCGATACTATTATGCATTGTAAAAACGCGATCTCTCGGCTTTCCGGCGGCTACTTTCACTTTCGCCGACAGCTCGACAACGTGGCCGCCATTTGTAAACGCGCTACAATGAATTTGAACGGACTTTTTTTGATAGTTTTCGGGATTTTTACGCTGTTTTTCAAAATGGATTTCGGCGATTCTTCAAGTGATAGCCGAGATTTCGCTCTGTTCACTTTAAATGACATTAAAGGGCACGAAGTTGATTATTAATCGGAGCTAGATATCAGTGCAAAGCGTTACTTTGCATTAGCAGTCGTGAGTCGGACTTTAAAGAAAGTGATTATGATTCTGAAAATGTGTTTGTAAATTGTCGTACAGGTGACGGAAAATCACAAACAACATGCCGTATTTCGTAAATATTTGTGTTCATATATGGATTACCGGCAACAATCACATGAGTAACATATTCTGCATGCTTTTCCCTTCATTGTGTTGTTTATTTAACTAAAATCGGTTGACTAACACCTTATTTGTGGTGTTTTTACTAAAAAAAAATTTACCCGAAATTTTTCCAAACCTGAAAAAATCTTGCCCGTTCAGGGCTACAAAACGGACAAGCGTCTGCCCTGTAAAGGGTTAAGCATGACACCACTTAGGAATATCACACAATCAACCATCAATGCACACTTCAACAGATCCCTACCTGCGTTCACCGCCCTTATCATCCCCATCTCCCTGCCCGGCGTCCCCGCCTCCATCACTGTGCTCGGACTCTGAAGCACGAGGTTTGCCCCGGTTGTTAAACCGGCGGTTGCGGAAGTTCCTGCGCCTGCCCCTGCCTTCATTATCTCCGTCAGCCCCGGATTCATCACCTGTCTCCACGTTCTCCTTGTTGCTGTCATCCTCAGTCCTACGTCTGTCTCCGCCACGTCTGTACCTGAACAACCACACACACAGATTATGTTTCATAGCTACACACACACACACAGATTATGTTTCATAGCTACACACACACACACAGATTATGTTTCATAGCTACACACACACACACAGATTATGTTTCATAGCTACACACACACACACAGATTATGTTTCATAGCTACACACACACACACAGATTATGTTTCATAGCTACACACACACACACAGATTATGTTTCATCGCTACACACACACAGATTATGTTTCATTGCTACACACACACACAGATTATGTTTCATAGCTACACACACACACAGATTATGTTTCATAGCTACACACACACACAGATTATGTTTCATAGCTACACACACACACACACACATTATGTTTCATAGCTACACACACACACAGATTATGTTTCATAGCTACACACACACACAGAGATTATGTTTCATAGCTACACACACACACACAGATTATGTTTCATAGCTACACACACACACAGATTATGTTTCATAGCTACACACACACACACATTATGTTTCATAGCTACACACACACACATTATGTTTCATAGCTACACACACACACACAGATTATGTTTCATAGCTACACACACACACACACAGATTATGTTTCATGGCTACACACACACAGATTATGTTTCATAGCTACACACACACACACAGATTATGTTTCATAGCCACACACACACACAGATTATGTTTCATGGCTACACACACACAGGTTACACGAACCAAGTTAGTGTTATAATTACATGCAAAACACAAGTTATGTTTCACAGCTAAACACATAAGTTTGTACGCTAATTTCACACAATACACAAGTTATGTTTCACAGCTAAACACATAAGTTTGTACGCTAATTTCACACAATACACAAGTTATGTTTCACAGCTACACACATAAGTTTGTACGCTAATTTCACACAATACACAAGTTACACTTGACAGCTACTAATCAATCTTCTTTATTTTCCCAAAATAATGAACAAATATACTGGAGAGACCTGACAACAGACATCCAACAGAGCCTCATTCAAGTCTATGATGATGATGAAACCTAGCTGGCGTCCTGGTCGTCTGAAGCCCTAAAGAGAGCTAGCATCTTTTGGAGTATGGTACCAGGCAGGCACATTCCTCCACTCCAATAATCCTTGTCAGTGATTACTCAGTGAACGTGGGAAACCTCACGTAGCACATGGTGTGATGTCTTCAGCCGTGGGCGTCATGTTTTCTCAAGCTCAGGAAGCTGCTAAACTTAAACCAATGACATGTCTAGACAGACAAAACCCTGGACAAACAAGTGTAACTGACTGCCCTGCCCTACCAATCACGGCAGACTATCGGATTCCAGCAACTGGGTTCAGTCTAGGCAAAGATAGTATCAATGAATGGAGATCAAGAACAGAACTAAGGCATTAGTTAGTAACATTATGAAGTTCAACAGCCGAAGGCTTGATGGGTTCCAGGACATGGCAACGGTTGTGTTCAGAACAAATGTGCAAGGACAGGATTAGAAGTGAGAAAACTTCACCAACAACAGATGTGGACACAGGCAGAGCTGATGGTTGTCCAGTCAGTCCTCATTACACCCCAGAGAAGACACAAAGTCAAACCACAGATGGCTGATAGCACAAAGCTGTGTGACCACAAGCTGTATGTGGAGGCACAAGGCACACAGATGCTATCAGGACAATTCAAGAAGGCAGCCCAAACTAGAACAGGTGAAAGCCTACAGGACCTGGCATCCATGCCATATTGTGGACCCGGAGTAAGGCCATCTACTTGATGACGCGACTCTCAATGGCTGGTGTAATCAGTTGACCATGAGAATGTTCTGGTACCCATGAGATGAGGCTGGGCCACACCCACAGCCATGGCTGGACTGTATTAACCTGCAAGTCCACTAGACACTGTCCTAGCCCAGCTGGGGAGACACAAAATATACGTCCACAATTCACAGCTGGAAACTGAAGTGAACATATGGTTTGCAACCGATCACACAAGAGGGAACTATTACAAACCTGAAACCACCACCACGAAAACGTCCTCTGTAACCGCCACGTCCAAACCGCCTGAAGCGACGAGGCCGAGGAGGCTCAACCTTGTCCAGGGGGTCATCCTCTTCATTCTCCTGTCCCTTCAGCAAGATATTGTTGCCAGCCTCATGCTCCAAGTCTCTCAGCTGTTTCAGCACAGGAATCTGCAGACAGAGATACATCTCTCATCTCATCTCACACATTAACCGTACTGGACTGTCACATACCTTAATGTATGTGTGAATGTTTAAGTAAATACGTTTATAAATGTATGTCAGACAACTGTCTAGGGCAGTTCTTAAACCATGATTAAAGTTAACAGACAACAAGATCAAAAGAAGTTAACAAAGACAGACAAAAATTGCAGGTCAGTGCGGTCGCATGACGGGACAGCTAGCCACTAGGGAAACACAGGGAAATGTGATGCTGAAACACAAAGAGCTTCAAAGAAGACATGACACTCAGGGTTGGGCCTCGACTGAGACGTATTTGTTAGGTACAGAAATCAATAAATTCATCATGTGCCATGCTGGAAAGCGTGGGCGGTCATGACTCGCCATTTCACTCGATCACCAGCGTCGTGGATCAGCTCACTGTTCCTGTCTCGTCCATGCCATGTGGCCAAGCCATCCAGGTATTTTCCTCTCGGTCTTCCTCTTGGTCTGTTCCCTTCGATCTTGCCAGTTATCACTAAGTTCTCCAATCCATTTCTTCTCATAACATGTCCAAAAAATTTTGACTGTCTACGTCTAATTTCTCTAATCAATTTACGATTGCCATTTGTCTCCTGTAGTACTTGGTCATTGGTTTTTCTGTGTGTCCATGGTATTCTTTGCATTTTCCTCAAAAACCACATTTCTGCAGCCATCAGATGTTTTTCAGCTTGACTGTATTGTCCAAGTTATATAGTCCAAGAGATAATTGTACCGATTCACTTCTTGAAGAATATTCCCATTTACTTGTATATTACATTGTGGTACTTCGTTCTTCCTAGTGACGACCATAACCTGTGTCTTCTTACAATTTAATTCCAACCCCAGCTGCTCACTGTGTACAACAACTGCGTCTACTAATTGTTGTAGATCTTGTGCATTGTCTGCAATCAATACTGTATCATCTGCATATCTAATATTATTGATGTTTCGTCCTCGAATGTTGATTCCATTTATATCTTCTACATTCCTGAAAATATTTTCACTGTATAGGGAAAAAAGATCTGGAGACATCACACATCCCTGCCTAACACCTCTCTTAATAGGTTGATATTATCCCACTTCATTATCAATGCTTATGGCAGCTTGTTGTTTCCAATATATGTTTTTTATAAGTCTAATGTCTTTCCCATCAATTTGTAGATCTGCAAGCATATCCACCATGTTGACATGTCTAACTCTATCAAAAGCCTTTGTGTAGTCAATAAAGCAAAGGTGTATATCCTTGTTTACTTCTATAGCACGTTCAATAACTTCGCAGCATATACACATCATTTACTGTACCCTTTCCTTCTACAAACCCACATTGTTCTTCCCCTATTTCAGGTTGTATTTTCCTCCTAACTCTTTGCATGATAATTCTTAGCAAAATCTTCGTGATGTGACTCATTATACTAATTGTTCTATGTTGATCACATTCCAAGGTTCCTGATTTCTTTGGGATTGCAATAAATATAGAGTTACATAATTCAGGAGGTATATCTTCAGTATCATATAATGTGTTCAGCAGTCTGGTGACTTGTTCTAGTCCAAATTCTTCTAAAGCTTTAATCATTTCTGTTGTGATGTTATCTGCACCGGGGGCCTTGCCAGCTTTCATATGCTTAAGAACATTTCGAACCTCCATCTGCAAAATTGACGGCCCTTCATTATTAAATCTAATAGCATACTGTTCCTCTTTGTTAACAGAAATAGTTGTAGTGAAATCTAATGGTCAACAATTAAATGATAGACGTATTTGTAGTGTTAAAAGCAGACTATCGAGAAACTACAGGATAGTTTTTTCTTCATAGACAGCTGTAAACAATGAGCAAAAAGAGCTCTCTTGAGCCACATGTGTCAGACAAGGACAATGACGGCAGTGCCATCTCCACATCATAGGGAGAATATTGAGCTGACTGAACAATGTGTGGGGAATGTACAGGCATGTCTGCTGACAGAAATGTGATGTCACATCTGTCTAGTAGTTGTAGTAGTGTCGGGCAGGAGCATCAAACACCCCAAAGATTACAATTACAGACATGATTACAATTACAGACAAGAATACAGACACTACAATTACAGACACGATTACAATTACAGACACGATTACAATTACAGGCATGATTACAGACAATTAAAAAATTTAGTTGCATGCCCTTCACAGGACATAGCAGCAAACCCCAGCATTTTGGCTGTTTGTGATTCCTGGGCAGGTTTTATGTTCAGTAGTTTGCCATTGCTTTCTGAATGACCGGTATCTATACCTTTTCCAAACAAAAACCAGCACCGCTGTGTTCTGAACGTGGGTAACCGGGGTTATGAATAGCATCCGTAATCCCTTCGCCATGGAGACAATTACAGACTTTACAGACATGATTACAATTACAGACATGATTACAGACAATTAGGATTACAGACAATTACAATTAGTCATGATCACAGACAATTACAGACATGATTACAATTATAGACATGATTATAGACAATTAGGATTACAGACAATTACAATTAGTCATAATCACAGACAATTACAGACATTATAATTACAGCAGAATACAATTACAGACATGATTACAGACATGATTAAAATTACAGACATGGTTAAAATTACAGACATGGTTAAAATTACAGACATCATTACAATGACGGACATGATTACAATGACGGACATGATTACAACTACAGACATGATTACCTGGAAGAATTTATTCACTTCCAGATGGCTCCAGGTCACTCCGCTGGGCTTTGGACGGGTGCACTTGGTCTCAATGACCTCAGTTGGGGTCAGGATGAAGTCCACAGTCAAATCGTGCTCTCCAACCTGTAGGGTTGTAAACAGTCCAACATACATCAATACCCGCCATACATCAATACAAGTCACACATCAATATATGTACCTACATCATCTGCTTATGTTAACAACACTTTAAATGTTGCACTCTATGAATATCTCACACTGCATCTGACAAATACATCACATTCTGCAACTAATAAATATATTAAATATTACACCCTGTAATCGGTTTATTTTCACATCACATTAAATATTTTCTGCAACTGCTAAATATATTCTTCTTCTTCTTCTTCTTCGTTCATCCGGAGTTTTTTTTCGGATGTGATTGCGTTGTGCCTGTTTACAGCAGAGCTGCGTTCTTGCGCCGTTAGGCCGACACATCCGACTTCTGCGGGCATTTGTTGACCAGGTTAACCTTCCCGGGGGTTTCTTAGGACGTTTGAATCTCACTGTTGTGGTGTTATCTCCCATCCTAGCTGGCCCATATAGAACAGCCAAAGACATCCTGGTCAGCCCTCAAGGGAAGGCAGGGGCAGACCATGGGCATTCCCCGCCATCCAAGGAGGCTTCCATACTTGCAGAGCCAACACTCAGTGCTCTGGTACTGGGCTCACCCAAGGAATCGTCACGTCCTGCACATGGCTGCTTAGCCTCACTTCCGTATATTGGGCCATCCGTTCACCATAGGCTGTTCTTCCGGAAACCAGAAGAATGCAGTGTGCAGATGACACCCACACAGTGAGCTTTCGATTCGGACTTTCCGCACAATGGATTTGCTATACGAGCAATATTCCATTTCGTGCCACTAGGACACTTTTTCCACCTTTTTTGAAAGCCCACACAGTGAGCTTTTGATTCGGACATTCCACATAATGGATTTGCTATCCAAGCAATATTCCATTTCATGCCACTAGGACACTTTTCCACCTTTTATGAAGCTCACACAGTGAGCTTTTGATTCGGACTTTCCACTTAATGGATTTGCTATCCAAGCAATATTCCATTTCATGCCTCTGGGAGGCTTTTGTAACCGACATACCTGTGGTATGAAGTGTGGCAGTCTGAATACTTCTTCATACACCTTTAAATGTCAACCTGTATGTAGTTAAAGTAAGCTGCGGTCAACTTGAGCTTGTTGATATCTCCATAGAGCTTGTCCTCAAATGAAGCAGGTGTGGGCCAAAATATCTTTCTCTGTTCTGCATATATTGGGCAATCCTGAAGCAAATGTTTTGCTGTCATTTTACCAGTTCCACAATTACATTCATCGGTATCTCCTATCTTTAGTTTATTGAACAAGTGGTATTTCAGCCTGTTATGTCCTGTGCGGAGTCTGAAGATTGCTACTTGTTCTCTTCTGTCGAGTTTGTAATATGCATCATCCTTCTGGTGGCCTGGATGCTCTGATTCCCATTTGGTTCTATAGGTGTTTTTTATCAACCTCTTTGCCTCATTATAGGTTATGTCTATGTCAGGCTGTGGTAGTCGTCCGCCCTCTTTTGCCAGTCTGTCGGCCTCTTCATTTCCAGGTATACTGCAATGTGATGGGATCCACTGTATTACAACATGTTTGGATTTCTGGCATAGACCATGGAGTGCTGCTCTTAGGTCAGCTATTTCTGTGCTGTTATTGCTCTTCAGTATTGAGACAGCTGACTTTGCATCTGTGAAGATAGCTATTTGCTTCTCTTTATTTTCCTCCATCAAGAGCATTTCTGCTGCAGTTTTCAGAGCCTCTACCTCCGCTTTGAAGTTACTTGAAAACTTTTCAGTTGCCACTGAATGTGTTTTTTTCACTCCATTTTTTAAATTTAGGAGAATTCCTCCTCCTCCATTCTCTATTGAATTTTTTGCTGATCCATCTGTATATGCATGGGTCCAATTGCTGCTTGGGTAATGTTCTTTTATGTAGTTTAGGGTTATTTCTCTTCTTTCGGTTTCATGCTGAGTGTTCTTTTTCTCAATACCAGGAATGTTTTCTATCATCTCAGGCAGTTGCTGCTGTCTCCAAGCTGGGAACTTGTCTGCATTGTAAATAGGTTTCTTCTTCTTCTTCTTCGTTCATCCGGAGTTTTTTTTTCGGATGTGATTGCGTTGTGCCTGTTTACAGCAGAGCTGCGTTCTTGCGCCGTTAGGCCGACACATCCGACTTCTGCGGGCATTTGTTGACCGGGTTAACCTTCCCGGGGTAAATAGGTTTGACTGTTGATATGTTAAGTATGGGATCTGCCCTAATCTTTCGTTTTGCAGTTTCTACAAAGTTGCTACGCTTCAGTCGTCCCTTTCCAAAACCACTAAACCTTTTATACATAGGGTGGTCTGTCAATCTTCTAAATTTTTCTGCTTGTTGCTGGGCTCTGCTATCTCTTCTATCCTGCATTGGTTGTAAACAAGTGATCTTTTCAAGTTCATTAATAGGCGTTGTCTTCAGGCTTCCAGTTATGATTCGCATTCCTTGATTTTGGACTCTACTTATTTTGTTAAAGTTTGACTTAGCTGCTGTTGCCCAAGCTGCAATGCCATATTCCAGTACTGGCCTCACCCGTCCAGTATATAACTTCTTGAGAACTTTCTCATCTGCTCCCCACGTTGTACCAGCAAGCTTTTTCATGATTGCCATTCTTTGCCTTGCTCTTGTTCGATTTTTCTCAACCTGTGTTTTCCATGTCAGGCGCCGATCAAAGGTGACTCCGAGATAGTTTGGATTTTCTTCATGACGCAATATTTTTCCATTCAATACCAGCTTAGGTTGTTGAGTTTTATTTGAGAGAGAACACTGTGCATGTTGTTTTCTCCTCACTTATCTTCACTAGCCATGATTTTGACCAGTCCTCTAGTGCTAATAAGGCTTGCTGTATTCTGCTGTTAGCTGTACTAATATATTCTTCAGATGTCCATATGGCTAGGTCATCTGCAAAGGATGATGTGTGTACTCTGGCTGGAAAATTTTCTGTGATGTCGTTTATATATGCTAGGAATAATGTTGGTGAAAGAACTCCTCCTTGGGGGACACCTTGCTCCAACAGCATCATTTTGCTGGTTTGTCCTTGTACTTTTGTCCTGGCAGTTCTGTTCTCAAGGTAGTGGCTGATCCATTTGTACATTTTCCCACAAACATGCATTTTTTGCAGTTTTACTTTCAGTCCTTCCTTCCATACTTTATCAAATGCTTTTTCTAAATCTATCCAGACCGCTAGTGTGTGCGTTTTCTCTTGGAAGGCATCCTCTATTTCCTGAGCTATATAGGTTATTTGATCTTCAGTGGATCTGTACTTTCTGAATCCTGCTTGGTGTGGTGTTAAGAGTTTGTTTTCTTCCAGATGGCATGTTAGCCTGCCATTGATAATGCGTTCCATTAATTTTCCTACACAGCTAAGTAGACTGATAGGTCGATAGCCATTTGGTTCTTCCAGGTCTTTTCCTTTCTTTGGGATTGGTATTAGTATAGCTTCCTTCCATGCCTGTGGGACTATTCCCCTCTTCCAGCTGTAATTTAGGACTGCTAGTAGTTTCTTTTTTGCCTTAGTGCCTAGTCCTATCAGCATTTCATTTGTGATTCCATCCTTTCCTGGTGATTTCTTCTTTTTTAGGGTATTCATTGCCTGTTCCATTTCTTCCATTGTTAGATTTGCCATCATATATTCTGCTGCTGTCTCTGTATTTCTATGATGTATCTGTTTGTCTTTGATTGCTTTCTTCTGTTCGGTTGTAATATCAATGTGGTTTGCATTTGCACAGTGTTCCATTAGTGCATTTGCAGCCTTTTTTCCTGTAAGCAAGGCATTTCCTTGTTTAATTGTTATTTGTTTGTTGCTAGGTCCTTCATTGTTCATGGCTTTCACTAGTTTCCATAGTTTGTTTCCATCCCTGTCAAAATTCAGGTTTTCTGTTTTTTCCCTCCAACAATCTCTTGTTGTTTGATTTACTGTTCTTTTATATTTTGCTGAGATGGCTTTGAGAGAGATGTTCGCTTCAATTGTTTGTTCTCTCTCTGCTGTCTTCCTGGCATCTTCAACTTTGTCCTCCAAACTTTGTAGTTCTTCAGTCCAGTATGGTTTGTAATTTTTCCTCGCTCCTCTTGGAATGGACTCAGTGGCTGCCTGTATTATCGCTCTGTTTAGACTTTCCACCATTTGCTTTATGTTGCCATATCGTGTATTTATGTTTTCACAATATTTGTCTGTTAGTATGGCAAATCTGTCCCAATCTGCTCGTTTGTAATTCCAGCGAGGCAAGGGCTTTTGCTCCTGTGGAACATACTACATATTCATTACAAGCTTGATTGGTCTGTGGTCACTACCTGCTAATTGGTCCAGCACATGGCGATCGATTTTGTGGTGGATGTCTCCTGTGCAGAAAGCTAAGTCTGGAGTAGAAGTGGTAAGCCATCTTCTGGAGTAGAAGCTCGGTGTGTCATCCGCTTTGTTGAGTAGATGGAGATTTGAGTCTATTTCCCAGTCCTCCACTTCATCTCCTCTTTTGTCAGTATCTGGGTATCCCCATCTTTCTGAATGGCTATTAAAGTCTCCGACAATAATGCAGTTTGTGTCAGTTATTTTCATGTTTGAGAGTGTAAGGTCCTTATCTGCTGGGCTATACAGATTGTAGATTCTTATTTTCACGTCCTTTATCATTATATCAACACCTATAATTTCCGTTTGGTTGTCAGAGATCACAGATACTTCACTGCAAGGTATTGTATTTCGTGTAAGTATTAGAACTCCTCCTTTGTGTCCTTCGCGGTCGAAACGTGTGGCCTGATATCCTCTGACTGAGAATTTATGATTGGCGTTGAGGTGTGTCTCTTGAATGCATACCACATCTATTCTATCTTTATGAAGACGCTGTGTTAGGGAGTCTTTCTTCTTGTAAACTCCTTCGGCATTCCACTGTAGTATGTTGAGTGTCCGGGGTATTTGGTCAATAGCTCTTAACCTACTCCTCTGTGCCTTGACTCCACAGCACAGGGGAAGGTGACCACCAGTAGTCATGGGTGGACCCCCTCGAGGCAGGGGGCCCGGCACTATCGCCGCCTGATGGGACTTCACGGGATTAGCACCATAACGATTAATTTTGATTTGTGACATCATGAATTAAGTTATGTTGCACTGCTTTGTCAAGCCTGTGGCTCAGTACATCCGATTTCGACAAGCATTTATTCGGGATGCTTTCCCCAGCCTTTGACTGTCCCCAGTCTACCTACAAGGCAGCAGGTTTTACGTTGCACTGCTTTGTCAAGCCTGTGGCTCAGTACATCCGATTTCGACAAGCATTTATTCGGGATGCTTTCCCTAGCCTTTGACTGTCCCCAGTCTACCTACAAGGCAGCAGGTTTTACGTTGCACTGCTTTGTCAAGCCTGTGGCTCAGTACATCCGATTTCGACAAGCATTTATTCGGGATGCTTTCCCTAGCCTTTGACTGTCCCCAGTCTACCTACAAGGCAGCAGGTTTGTGTGTCTCTTCGTCTGGTCCCTCTCCCTTGACCAGTCCGACATGGGTGGCCCTACCAGTAGCTGTGCTACTGTCGGCATAGCTCTTGGGGTCATTGGGACGCACAAGCCCCTCTACCTCGTCACGGTGGACACACAGCAGAGGGGCTAAATATATTCCATAATAACATTACATTTTGTAACCATTTTACTTTCACCTGACATAAAAAATTACACTCTTGGAGCTACAAACCATATCAAGCATTGAACTTACAAATCTAGACCTCATAATCGTGAGGTTCTAATACCCCACAACTGAAAATCTACAAGTGCAACCAACAGAGACACCATGAAATGCTCACTCAATTCTAGTGCAAGACCAGCATTGTACAACTCACCAAGTCTGCAGGTATATCCACAATCTGCGAGTCGTGCACCGAGGTAATCACGACGGTGTCCGCATCTATGGCTCCCCATGTCCTCATCATGGCATATTCCAAGTCTGCAAACCCTTTTCCTTTCCCAATGCGGAATCCTAAGTCACAGACAGCAGCATGGATAAATACAACTTATGTGCAGGTATTTGTTCAGCAATTCCCACACAAAAAACAACAGTACAAGTAAGGATATGTAGATGACTCAGTTGTGTTTATGTTAATCACCAGTCAAGGTCCACACAATCTCAATTGCACACAAAGTTGCTTAAGAGTCGCCAGGGTCGACTTCATTGCACCGGGTTTTTATCCCATATGGCTCCTCTTTCTGCAGCGCGGAAAGTGTCGTACAAAGCACGAACTCCGTAGCTCTAGTGATGAGCCTCAGGAGTCTCCGGGAAAATGCACTCATGAACAAAAGGACGCGGCCCGGAATCGAACCCACAACCTTCGGAGCCCGAGTCAATCGGCTTGACCAAATTGCACACAATCTCAACTACACACGCAATCTCAACCACATACGCAATCTCAACTGCACACAGAATCTCAACTGCACACATTATCTTCACGAGGACACCTGTGCTTGCGCTGAGTGAACACTTGGCAGTCAAGTATATGAGTGGATACACCCACTCACTATGGCAACCGCAGTTAGTATATGAACAAATGTCTGGCTGGCTAAGTGAGGTCACGAATCTGTACACTTAAGCCTACAAAATGTCACGGCCCTATCACATCTCAGACATACAGAATGGATGTTATGTTATGGGACTACATGTGGCTTAGAGAACAGTCAAATAGACCTACAGAATGGACATATGTTATAGGACTACATGTGGCTTAGAGAACAGTCAAATAGACCTACAGAATGGACATATGTTATAGGACTACATGTGGCTTAGAGAACAGTCAAATAGACCTACAGAATGGACATATGTTATAGGACTACAAGTGGCTTAGGGAATAATGACACATTCACAATTCCTCGCCACTGTGTCAAAGTTTCAAAATCAGCTGGAGGTGATTTGGAGGTCGCTGCCCTGCAGTGATCTCGATGGTATTGAGGTATCGGCCGTTCAGAAAGCAATGGCAAACTACTGAATATACAATTGCCTAGTCAATCACAAACAATAGATACTGGGGTTGATGGCAACATTTTGTAAAGGATATGCAATGAACTTGTTTGATATGACTACACTCTACATCGAACTCAATATGGCAATTGGAGTCATGTTTATGATTATATTATATGTTCGCATATCCTTTACAGGACATCGCTGTCAACATCAGCATCTTTCAGCTGATTGCTGATTTCTTGGCAAGATTACGCTCAGTAGTTTGCCATCGCTTTCTGAGCAGCCGGCTCACATACCCCGTAAGTTACCGACGCAATTCGAACCACTGCTGATTCTCACCATCGTCACGTTACTTACGAGAGTATACGAGATTACGGAGAAAAGTCGCTAACCTCTAGGCCAGGAAGCCGGCATGTTTATGATACTAAGTACAAAACTACTTCAAAATAATTATACTGTCAAGTATGTTTATGAGTCATACAACATACGTCAAGCTCAGTATAACAACTGCAGTCAAGTATGGTGATGAGTCATACAACAAATGTCAAGCTCAGTATAACAACTGCAGTCAAGTATGTTGAGTCATACAACATACGTCAAGTTCAGTATAACAATTGTAGTCAAGCATGTTGAATCATACAACATACGTCAAGCTCAGTATAACAACTGCAGTCAAGTATGTTTATGAGTCATACAACATACGTCAAGCTCAGTATAACAACTGCAGTCAAGTATGTTTATGAGTCATACAACATACGTCAAGCTCAGTATAACAACTGCAGTCACGTATGTGAGTAGAGTTTCAGTTAAGTTTGAGTCAACTAGAGGAAGCACACACGTGGAAGGCGGTGACTTCAAAGTTGCAGTCAAGCTCAGCTGTGAGACAAGTCCAGACAAGGACACCTACCATTCCTGGACACAGCCACACTGCCTACCACCAGCAGGTCAATCTTCACCTTGTCGTCCAGGCCGATCTCAGAGCTGCATTCCTTCACACCCTGAAATATAGCACAAGTGGACATCAGCTGCCTGGCTGCTGGAACTGTTCTATCTAATGTAGTCACAGACAGCATGTGCTGGCTACCCTGGATGTGACTGCACCATATTTGATGTGCTATGAAATTGTCAACACTTCTGCTGAAATGCTTCCTAACAACAGAAAATGTAGACAGGATTCATGCACCATATTTGATGTGCTATGAAATTGTCAACACTTATGCTGAAATGATTCCTGACAACAGAAAATGTAGACAGGATTCTTGCACCAATAACATCTGTAATACTTTACCTACAGTAGATACAATTGCTGTTGTTGTTTGTCCATCAAGAATGATGATGAACATTCATTTCATCCAGTGGGGTTGAAAGTATGGAGCCGTGAGTTCTAAGATGGCTGGTAAGACCTATTTTGGCTCGAAAGATGAAGAATGACTTGCGCAATGAATAGGATTAAAGTGAGGAAGAGTTGCGCAATTCGTCCACCTCACTCTCTCGCATGAGTCCATCCGAGTCCAGTGGCAAGACAAGTCAAGATACAATTAATGATCTCTTGAAATGCCTCAACTCTTTTTTTTCATGAATAATATTTATGTTCGTCTACTTCCTCAGTACAAGTTGTAATCCCGCACACCGCGTTCGATACACAGCTGCTGGCGATTTGCAAGCAGATCACCTAGAATTGTTTTCATACAATGGTATGAGTGCCAGTCGTTCAGAAAGCAATGACAAACTACTGAACGTAAACCTGCCAAGAAATTACAAACAGCCAAACAATGCAGGGGTTGACTGTGACATCCTCTAAAGCATATGCAACTAACTTTTCTTTTAACTTCCACAGTAAAATGCCCTGTGGCCTGCATCCTTCCTGTGGCCACATACTTATATCAGTCGTGTACCATTTCGCAATCACTAAATTAGAAAATCAGGCTTTTCAAACTCAAATGTTACAGAACCATTCATAGAATCTTCCACTAACGTATTCAAAGGTGGCCCAAGACCACTGACAACAAGAAGAGCATCACATATTATAGCATGCTAGCGAGGACAGCCTACCTGCGATGTGCAGCAGTGTCTCAGCTTCTCCTTGTCCGCACCTTCTGGTGGAACCACCCGGTTCAGCAGCCCAATCCGCTTCTGGGAGGAGGCCAGTGGGTACTTCTAGAGTGGGACAAACATTAAGCCCATCAATCAATACAGGAGGCAAACACACATCTAGACAAAAACACATCTAGGCAAACCAAACATCTAGGCAAAAACACATAGGCAAATACACATATAGGCAAACATATGTAAACTAATGTGTATGGCAACAACATTCTACAACCTAACATACACAGCTTATGTACACAGGTTCTGTACGCACATTTCAGCTCTAACTTTACACAAGTATGTGCACACATTTCAGCTGTAACTTTATACAAGTACACAAATTTCAGCTGTCACATCCAAGACTTGTTGCCAGACCAATATGTCCAAGCAAGTCCTGTGACTTGTCCAGTGTGGTGACGTCTGCTAGGACTTTGTCATAGGACCCAAATGTGTACGCATTTCCCTGATATGTTCAGTGTAGTCACGTCTGCCAGGACTTCTATGTTATAGGACCTTCTTCTTCTTCTGCATTCATCCGGAGTTTTTTTCCGGACGTAATTGCGTTGTGCCTGTTTACAGCAGAGCTGCGTTCTTGCACCATTAGGTCGACACATCCGACTTCTGCGGGCATTCGTTGACCGGGTTAACCTTCCCGGGTGTTATAGGACCTAAATGTGTAAACATTTCCCGTGAGATTAGAATGTGAAAATCTGGAACATTCACCATGAGACCACACTAACACAGGATGAGACAATAGATAAACGTAAGAAAGAGGTCAAATATTAGTTATGATGAGAGAGTCAACCAACCATGAATAGCGGCTGGCCGAGTGGCTAGAACGCCGGACTCTCCTTTGGGAGACCAGGGTTTGATCCCTCTGTAAGGTGTGGGATATTTTTCTGTCGGGGGCACACAAAAAATCCTAACCTGCACAGTTCGCAGCGACTGCACTAGCCAGGTGGCCTTAATTTCTCAGGCTCAAAGACCCCTATGCCATACACCGTAAGGTACTATATTGGCAGTAAATGACAGGTTTTTTGACAGTCAACCAACAATGGCAGACTTGTGAGACAACATTCCAGCAGAAAGAAGGATCAGAAAGGCCACCACCAGTGTCCCGCAGTCAGACAACAATTTAAGGTGTTCTTTGAGATGTGAGCTTCCCTCACTCCTGGCCTGGTACTGACAGACTGTAGACTACATTGTGTTTGTTGTTCATCTCATTGCACATATCCACCACTATCATCAGGTTCCTCTTACCCCACAAACAGAAAACCTCCAGCCGCTGCTACATGACTACCTCTAACCTGATCAAACACTCCACAGAAATTAGTCACGTTCTTCTTCTTCTTCGTTCATCCTGAGTTTTTTTTCCGGATGTGACCCATTTACAGGAGAGCTGCGTTCTTGCGCCATTAGGCCGACACATCCGACTTCTGCGGGCATTTGTTGATCGGGTTAACCTTCCCGGGAGACAATATCTAACATTTACACAGCAACAAACCTGACTACAAATATAAAAACTGTTGTTAGATCGGTAATGTCAGGGTGATTAGTTCAACCCCAAACTTCAGCTACCCAACATTTACTGTACCCTTATTTACACTGGCAGACAACCTACAACAGGCTGCTGCCAAACCATAAGGGGGATGTCACGTTCTAGAATTCAAATCAAATGAAAGCTTCATACCTGATTGAGTAGCACAAGCTCCTTGCCAGCCTGAAACAAACAAAACAATCATGGTCAATATAACGCAAGTGGAACTACACAACAGGAGCTTACTACTTGACACAGATACAGTCTTGGTTACAGTGAACAGAATCAGCAACAAACAGTGGATGTTATTGTACACAGTGAACAGAATCAGCAACAAATAGTGGATGTTATTGTACACAGTGAACAGAATCAGCAACAAATAGTGGATGTTATTGTACACAGTGAACAGAATCAGCAACAAATAGTGGATGTTATTGTACACAGTGAACAGAATCAGCAACAAATAGTGGATGTTATTGTACACAGTGAACAGAATCAGCAACAAATAGTGGATGTTATTGTACACAGTGAACAGAATCAGCAACAAATAGTGGATGTTATTGTACACAGTGAACAGAATCAGCAACAAATAGTGGATGTTATTGTACACAGTGAACAGAATCAGCAACAAATAGTGGATGTTATTGTACACAGTGAACAGTAATCAGCAACAAATAGTGGATGTTATTGTACACAGTGAACAGAATCAGCAACAAATAGTGGATGTTATTGTACACAGTGAACAGAATCAGCAACAAATAGTGGATGTTATTGTACACAGTGAACAGTATCAGCAACAAATAGTGGATGTTATTGTACACAGTGAACAGAATCAGCAACAAATAGTGGATGTTATTGTACACAGTGAACAGAATCAGCAACAAATAGTGGATGTTATTGTACACAGTGAACAGAATCAGCAACAAATAGTGGATGTTATTGTACACAGTGAACAGTATCAGCAACAAATAGTGGATGTTATTGTACACAGTGAACAGAATCAGCAACAAATAGTGGATGTTATTGTACACAGTGAACAGAATCAGCAACAAATAGTGGATGTTATTGTACACAGTGAACAGAATCAGCAACAAATAGTGGATGTTATTGTACACAGTGAACAGAATCAGCAACAAATAGTGGATGTTATTGTACACAGTGAACAGTAATCAGCAACAAATAGTGGATGTTATTGTACACAGTGAACAGTAATCAGCAACAAATAGTGGATGTTATTGTACACAGTGAACAGAATCAGCAACAAATAGTGGATGTTATTGTACACAGTGAACAGAATCAGCAACAAATAGTGGATGTTATTGTACACAGTGAACAGAATCAGCAACAAATAGTGGATGTTATTGTACACAGTGAACAGAATCAGCAACAAATAGTGGATGTTATTGTACACAGTGAACAGA
>JACEFZ010018599.1:0-7500 GCA_014155875.1 Cepaea nemoralis
GTACAGTCTTTGATTTTATTTAAATACATCCAACCAAAGCATTGAAATTCATCAAAAGATTTCAACCACTTTTCTAAGTAACTAATGCATGCTTCATACACCAACCTAAAGTCTGCCATAAAACTATTACACTCTTCTTCTCGACTACTTTCCTTAAGTCTTCTCAACATCTCCCTGACTTTCAGTGAAATAAATGTCTCCTTCAGTCTGCTTTTCAAAACTTTCAAGGTTGTGTGAAGAAGGCTCATAACCTCTAATACTGATGTTTCTTCTTTTTCAATGGCCGAAATATTTACTTCGAAGACAGGCATCAAAGAATGCACAAACCAAAGGTAACCTTCTGAAAAATCGTTCTCCAAAAATTATGTTATCATAACAGGTGGTTGGTTTACAGAAAGAAAATATTCTTTCAAAGCAGTAAACAACCTCTCAACAGCTGGAAACACACTGAGCCATCTAGTTTTAGAGTGACTAAGTCAGTGTTTCCCAACCTTTTTTGTGCCATGCCCCACTTAAGCCTTTCTAAAATTCATATTGCCCCCCTCCCCCCGCCCCACGCCCCCCCCCCCCCCCCCTTCAACATATACATTATTTTTAATATTCAAAAATTGAAATGTTCACTAAAGAAACTTGAATGATAGGTTTTAGGAAGCAATCACTAAGTAATTATTGAGCAAACGCAGTAAGTAAATTTTCAAAACATATAATGGAGAACTGAAATTCAAGTACAAAATAATTTTAATGAAAGATTTTTCTATATTATTTTAATTATTAGTAATTATTTATTATTTAAATTTAGTGAGATCCTTGCGCTTGATGCTTGCTGCAAAGAGATCTTATGTCAGGTTCCAATTTAGTTAACTTCAGTCTCAAGTCTCCCAGTTTTGTTATATTCAGCCGATTTCTTCCATTTTCGAATTGCCCCCCTTAACAGTCAAATTGCCCCCCTGTGGGGCGTGGGCCCCACGTTGGGAAACACTGGACTAAGTAGTTGCTGATAGTTAATGTTGACATAGTCACAAACATCCTTTAAAGTTTCTGTTTTGACAGTATATATAGAAAAGTAATTGAATGTCTTCAAGACAATAGATTCAACGTCAATCTGCATTAAATCTACGTCGTGTTGGATGCAGTTGTGCGGAACATGAGCAGAACATCCAACGCCACCTAATGGCTTGCTCAAGGCTTCCTTCAAATGCGAGAACACATTTTTACATTCTGTTCTGTTAATGCCTCCAGAATTGAAATTGGCATTGTCACCAGCAAAAGCAACACATTTGGAGTACAAATCATGTTTTTGGAGTGTTCTCAAAATATACTGTGATATAGTTTCTGAGGCTTCATCTGGTGTGTTGTCTAACTCGAGAATCTTAGTTTGGATTCCACCTGCCTTCCAGTCAAAGTATTGAACAACGATCGGAAATATTTTCTGCGAGCCGTGATTGCTAGCATCTGTCGAAAGACCGAAACATGAAATACCACTTAAAGATTTATCCAATTCATTAACAGTGTGGGGGAAATTTATCTGGTTTATTATTGCTTCAGTCTTTGTTTTTGCACAAGCATATTTTGAGCAATTTCCGAATCTTCAAATAATGTGTGCATCCAAACCAGCTGTGCAGGTCATCCAGTTGTAAGACTGATGATGACAAACTATATAAAATGTCAAAGCTGCTTCATCCGCATGCGCTTTTAGCAAACACATGAGTACTTAGGCTGAAAAAAAGACGTCAATGTGCTAGATGACGCGGACACTTTGATTAGGTTTCTATGTCTCTCACTGTCAAAATTGCGTTCCAAGTCAGTAGTTCCTTTGTTGGCAACGGACAAGTAACTATCGCAAATCGTACACTTTGCCTCATTCTCGTTGCGTCCTTCAACGAAGCATGGAAACTTATTTTTCATAGTGTTCGAGAATTTGCATATTCTCTTTGTAGAAGCCATTTTCATAAACATAGACGGCAAAAATTACAAATTAAAACAACAATTTTAAGTGGCGTCTCTGCTACCGGAACCGGAAATAACATTAACATTTTGACCATTGAGACTACAGCATTGTTAGTGTTGCCGAGTAAGCAACAGTTAGATTCAAATTATACAAATAATTGGTGTTTCGCATTTGGTATAAATAGGAAAATTAAATAAATATTATTAAGCAATGGGCTTTAATAAAGAATGTAACCACACTGTAGAGTGTAGATACGTTGTAAGTTGTAACAACAATACATAAAAAATGATAACATAAAATATTTAAAAAGCCGGACATTTTAAAGGTATTTAGCTTTGCCTGCCGGACGGAGGATACGAGGCTAAAAAAGGAGGACATGTTCTCTCTTTGCCGGACGTCTGGCAACCCTAGCCCCGGTTAACGTCGGGGTTACGTTCTTGGAAAACGCGACGTTACGTGAAATGACGTATAGCGCTATAGAATTAAATGAAATACAGTGCATTGTGTACCACAGTAATGTTTATTTTGATGGTTGTTGATATTTATTGGCTAAATGGAGGTGGGTTGGGGGGGGGGGGGTAGAGTTATTCGGACGTAGAGGCATTAAATTCTGCCTCTTCATCTGAGGATGAAACTGTAACCTTTTCCTGCCTCTTGTCCTGGCTCTTCTTTGCTTGAACAAACGTTAGCTAGTTAGTCGAGGTTCCAACTTCACGGCAACGGGTCGTCCCCATTATGCTCCATTCCTGTGCCAGTGAATATCACACAAAATGCTCCCCACTGTCCAATGTGAAAAGTGGAATAGACAGGAGTCTCGGCAATCCAACAGCCCGCACAGGAGGTACACTGTGCATAATGCCGTCGCCAGAATGCCAACACGCCAATCACAAATTCTCAGTCAGAGGATATCAGGCCACACGTTTCGACCGCGAAGGACACAAAGGAGGAGTTCTAATACTTACACGAAATACAATACCTTGAAGCGAAGTATCTGTGATCTCTAACAACCAAACGGAAATTATAGGTGTTGATATAATGATAAAGGACGTGAAAATAAGAATCTACAATCTGTATAGCCCAGCAGATAAGGACCTTACACTCTCAAACATGAAAATAACTGACACAAACTGCATTATTGTCGGAGACTTTAATAGCCGTTCAGAAAGATGGGATACCCAGATACTGACAAAAGAGGAGATGAATTGGAGGACTGGGAAATAGACTCAAATCTCCATCTACTCAACAAAGCGGATGACACACCGAGCTTCTACTCCAGAAGATGGCTTACCACTTCTACTCCAGACTTAGCTTTCTGCACAGGAGACATCCTCCACAAAATCGATCGCCATGTGCTGGACCAATTAGCAGGTAGTGACCACAGACCAATCAAGCTTGAAATGAATATGGAGTATGTTCCACAGGAGCAAAAGCCCTTGCCCCGCTGGAATTACAAACGAGCAGATTGGGACAGATTTGCCATACTAACAGACAAAATATTGTGAAAACATAAATACACGGTATGGCAACATAAAGCAAATGGTGGAAAGTCTAAACAGAGCGATAATACAGGCAGCCACTGAGTCCATTCCAAGAGGAGCGAGGAAAAATTACAAACCATACTGGACTGAAGAACTACAAAGTTTGGAGGACAAAGTTGAAGATGCCAGGAAGACAGCAGAGAGAGAACAAACAATTGAAGCAAACATCTCTCTCAAAGCCATCTCAGCAAAATATAAAAGAACAGTAAATCAAACAACGAGAGATTGTTGGAGGGAAAAAACAGAAAACCTGAATTTTGACAGGGATGGAAACAAACTATGGAAACTAGTGAAAGCCATGAACAATGAAGGACCTAGAAACAAACAAATAACAATTAAACAAGGAAATGCCTTGCTTACAGGCAAAAAGGCTGCAAATGCACTAATGGAACACTATGCAAATGCAAACCACATTGATATTACAACCGAACAGAAGAAAGCAATCAAAGACAAACAGATACATCATAGAAATAAAGAGACAGCAGCAGAATATATGATGGCAAATCTAACAATGGAAGAAATGGAACAGGCAATGAATACCCTAAAAAAGAAGAAATCACCAGGAAAGGATGGAATCACAAATGAATGCTAATAGGACTAGGCACCAAGGCAAAGAAGAAACCACTAGCAGTCCTAAATAACAGCTGGAAGAGAGGAATAGTCCCACAGGCATGGAAGGAAGCTATACTAATACCAGTCCCAAAGAAAGGAAAAGACCTGGAAGAACCAAATGGCTATCGACCTATCAGTCTACTTAGCTGTGTAGGAAAATTAATGGAACGCATTATCAATGGCAGGCTAACATGGCATCTGGAAGAAAACAAACTCTTAACACCACACCAAGCAGGATTCAGAAAATACAGATCCACTGAAGATCAAATAACCTATATAGCTCAGGAAATAGAGGATGCCTTCCAAGAGAAAAAGCACACACTAGCAGTCTGGATAGATTTAGAAAAAGCATTTGATAAAGTATGGAAGGAAGGACTGAAAGTAAAACTGCAAAACATGCATGTTTGTGGAAAAATGTATAAATGGATCAGCCACTACCTTGAGAACAGAACTGCCAGGACAAAAGTACAAGGACAAACAAGCAAAATGATGCTGCTGGGAGCAAGGTGTCCCCCAAGGAGGAGTTCTTTCACCAACATTATTCCTAGCATATATAAATGACATCACAGAAAATTTTCCAGCCAGAGTACACACATCCTCCTTTGCAGATGACCTAGCCATATGGACATCTGAAGAATATATTAGTACAGCTAACAGCAGAATACAGCAAGCCTTATTAGCGCTAGAGGACTGGTCAAAATCATGGCAAAGTGAAGATAAGTGAGGAGAAAACAACATGCACAGTGTTCTCCCTCTCAAATAAAACTCAGCAACCTAAGGTGGTATTGAATGGAAAGATATTGCGCCATGAAGAAAATCCAAACTATCTAGGAGTCACCTTTGATCGTCGCCTGACATGGAAGACACAGGTTGAGAAAAATCGAACAAGAGCAAGGCAGAGAATGGCAATCATGAAAAAGCTTGCTGGTACAACGTGGGGAGCAGATGAGAAAGTTCTCAAGAAGTTATATACTGGACGGGTGAGGCCAGTACTGGAATATGGCATTGCAGCTTGGGCAACAGCAGCTAAGTCAAACTTTAACAAAATAAGTAGAGTCCAAAACCAAGGAATGCGAATCATAACCGGAAGCCTGAAGACAACGCCTATTAATGAACTAGAAAAGATCACTTGTTTACAACCAATGCAGGATAGAAGAGATAGCAGAGCCCAGCAACAAGCAGAAAAATTTAGAAGATTGACAGACCACCCTATGTACAACAGATTTAATGGTTTTGGAAAGGGAAGACTGAAGCGTAGCAACTTTGTAGAAACTGCAAAACGAAGGATTAGGGCAGATCCTATACTTAACATATCAACAGTCAAGCCCATACACAATGCACACAAGTTCCCAGCTTGGAGACAGCAGCAACTGCCTGAGATGATAGAAAACATTCCTGGTATTGAGAAAAAGAACACTCAGCATGAAACCGAAAGAAGAGAAATAACCCTAAACTACATAAAAGAACATTACCCAAGCAGGAATTGGACCCATGCATATACAGATGGATCAGCCAAAAATTCAATAGAGAATGGAGGAGGAGGAATTCTCCTAAATTTAAAAAATGGAGTGAAAAAAACACATTCAATGGCAACTGGAAAATTTTCAAGTAACTTCAAAGCGGAGGTAGAGGCTTTGAAAACTGCAGCAGAAATGCTCCTGATGGAGGAAAATAAAGAGAAGCAAATAGCTATCTTCACAGATGCAAAGTCAGCTGTCTCAATACTCAAGAGCAATAACAGCACAGAACTAACTGACCTAAGAGCAGCACTCCATGGTCTATGCCAGCAATCCAAAAAAGTTGTAATACAGTGGATCCCATCACATTGCAGTATACCTGGAAATGAAGAGGCTGACAGACTGGCAAAAGAGGGCGGACGACTACCACAGCCTGACATAGACATAACCTATAATGAGGCAAAGAGGTTGATAAAAAGCACTTATAGAACCAAATGGGAATCTGAGCATCCAGGCCATCAGAAGGATGATGCATATTACAAACTCGACCGAAGAGAACAAGTAGCAATCTTCAGACTCCGCACAGGACATAACAGGCTGAAATACCACTTGTTCAATAAACTAAAGATAGGAGATACCGATGAATGTAATTGTAGAACTGGAAAAATGACAGCAAAACATTTGCTGCAGGATTGCCCAACGTATGCAGAACAGAGAAAGATATTTTGGCCCACACCTGCTTCATTTGAGGACAAGCTCTATGGAGATATCAACAAGCTCAAGTTGACCGCAGCTTACTTTAACTACATACAGGTTGACATTTAAAGGTGCATGAAGACCCAGAGGCATGAAATGGAATATTGCTTGGATAGCAAATCCATTATGTGGAAAGTCCAAATCGAAAGCTCGCTGTGTGGGCTTCATAAAAGGTGGAAAAGTGTCCTAGTGGCACGAAATGGAATATTGCTTGGATAGCAAATCCATTACGTGGAAAGTCCGAATCAAAAGCCCATTGTGTGGGCTTCATAAAAGGTGGAAAAGTGTCCTAGTGGCATGAAATGGAATATTGCTTGGATAGAAAATCCATTACGTGGAAAGTCCGTATCTAAAGCCCACTGTGTGGACTTCATAAAAGGTGGAAAAGTGTCCTAGTGGCACGAAATGGAATATTGCTTGGATAGCAAATCCATTACATGGAAAGTCCGAATCGAAAGCTCACTGTGTGGATGTCATCTGCAGACTGCATACTTCTGGTTTCCGGAAGAACAGCCTATGGTGAACGGAAGGCCCAATATACGGAAGTGAGGCTAAGCAGCCATGTGCAGGACGTGACGATTCCTTGGGTGAGCCCAGTACCAGAGCGCTATGTATCGGCTCTGCAATTATGGAAGCCTCCTTGGATGGCGGGGAATGCCCATGGTCTGCCCCTGCCTTCCCTTGAGGGCTGACCAGGATCTTTGGCTGTTCTATATGGACCAGCTGGGATGGGGGATAACACCACAACAGTGAGAGTCAAACGTCCTAAGAAACCCCCGGGAAGGTTAACCCGGTCAACAAATGCCCGCAGAAGTCGGATGTGTCGGCCTAACGGCGCAAGAACGCAGCTCTGCTGTAAACAGGCACAACGCAATCACATCCGAAAAAAAACTCCGGATGAACGAAGAAGAAGAAGAAAGAAGAATGCCAACACAAACGTCATCCATGAAAACCACAGCTCATCGTAGATGACCCGGGTTTTCTCACTTGGTTCGGTCTTTCTCCGCAGGGCGACCAGCCGAAACTGTCGCACAAAGCACGAACTCCGCTGCTTCAGCGCCGACTCCCAGAGTCTCCTGAAAAATGCACTGGTGAACAGAAAAGGCAAATCAGTCAATTCACCAATGGCTGGTAGCCATTATTCTAACATACAGGTCACTGTAAAGGACAGATGTAAAAGCATTCCACG
>JACEFZ010018599.1:12500-220000 GCA_014155875.1 Cepaea nemoralis
CAGGCGAGTAACGATAGACTCTGTAGCATCTGCAATAGGGTGCTCACATGGTTCAACATACAGCATAATGCATGATTCGAAGAAAACGTCCAGGACTGCTGACTAGAGGAGTGTTGCTTCTTCATGACAATGCCAGACCACATACAGCTCGATTAACACAGGAGAAAATTAACCAACTAATGTGGGAAGTTCTGGAACATCCACCTTACAGCCCCGACTTAGCCCCTAGCGATTTCCACCTTTTTGGTCCACTGAAAACTCACCTTGGCGAGAGACATTTCGCGAATGACGCGGAAGTTGAATGTGAGGTGAAAACGTGGTTTAGAACAGTGCTTCCCACAATTTTCACTTTCGCGAACCGATATAAAATTTTCCTTTTGCACCGGGGACCGGTGCCGTGTAAAAAAAAAAATTGTCTCCTTGTGATCTGGAATTTTATATGACCTCAATATACATTTTAATATAAATATAAGATTTAACGTAATTGTGGGTGCTGTCCCGATGCGCTAAATACTGCTCCATAATATTACTGGGTGACGGTGATTTATTTAATGGTGGTCCCATTTTTATGAGTAAAAATTTTATTATAGAGATTTACACATCAAAGAATTTTTCAAATGTCAAAACTGCATTTAGGTCTTCTTGTAAAGGTGTATATACTCGTATACACCGACAGTAATGAACACCAATATAAAATAAAAATAAAATATATCTTGGAAAACGGTACCAAATCAGAATTTAAACAAGCTGACTAAATTATAGTATGTTGTAATAAAAATGATTTAATGATCAGCCGCTAACAGTAACTATTTCATGCGAGGGGTGGGCCTGTTTACTATTTACAAGCATATCAAATCGTGGCTCGATTGTAGACAGCGTTACCAGCAAAGGCGAACAAATTTCCATACTGTTTCTTTAGTTTGTCTTACTAATGCACATTGACGAAAAAGAAATATTCTTCTTTCAAGTTTCTTTATATCGATATCTCACATATACCATCAGAATCGCTAAGTTGGCAACGTCCGTGCTTTCGTCCGGCTGTAATGAAAAATACTTTGCAGATGTATCCAACACCTTCACTCGCTCAGTCGATGGCAAAACGCATTATAATCGTACAACGAAAATCACATATGTTCTGCATCTTATGACAATCAGCAAATTATAATGTGCATCTTTCTCACTTTTCATCACATAGGAAACAAAAGAAACGCACGTCGTCAACAAACAAATGTCTTCGACTTTTAGTATCGATCTCAGATGGTTACTATTTTTAACTTTCCCATTGAACCAATGAATCGCTTCTCCTTAAACATAAATACTCCTTGGGCAATACGGCTGCAGGCTCAATTTATTTTAAAATGAAATCCCCCATAAAAACGTGCGGATATCATGTTTTGAGAAAAGGACAATCTTGTTTTTAAAAAGTTCTAAACAATCCTCAAATGATAAATATTAACTTATTTCTTACTTTTTTTCAACTCACGTTGCTGACCGGCAAAGAAGAGCTCGCGGACCGCCATTTTGGGAAGCACTGGTTTAGAAAACAGAGCACGCAGTTCTATGCAGCCGGTTTGAGAGGACTGATAAAACGATGGGATAAGTGCATCAATGTTGGTGGAAATTATCTTGAGAAATAAACGGACAATGTGTGTATAAAAATAAACTGGTTTCAAGTTGTTATCATAGTTAGTTATATTTCTACAGCCATTTGTGACTTGCTTATTTACTCCCCCTCGTATGTATCTGTCTGTCTGTCTGAACAAAAACAGAAGACTGACAAACTGGACGGACGGGAAAATACCCGCAGGTACAGGCGAAGGTTTCTACCGTCTTCATCAACGCAACAGCAGACACCAGCCATGAAAAGTAGTTAGTTAGTTAGTTAGTTAGTTAGTTAGTTAGTTAGTTAGTTAGTTAGTTTGGTTGGTTGGTTGGTTGGTTGGTTGGTTGGTTGGTTGGTTTATTGGTTGGTTTGTTGGTTCGTTGGTTGGGTGGTTGGTTGGTTGGTTGGATGGTCGGATGGTTGGTTGGTTGGTTAGTTAGTCGACAGATCACACTCATTGCACATCGAACCAGTCATTCCATAAGTGCTCGGATCCCTTCCTCGGCAAATCACGACACTAGTTCTGTCTTGATTTATTACTCTTTTTAGGCTTCCCGCGTAGTTTTCTTGTTTGGCCACACCTCTTTTAACTTGCTGTTCTCGCAGCCTGACCATGGTTGTAGATTACCAGTTATCGCTTGGTTCTCGTAAACGATGACTTCTCGTAGAGCATTCAGAATGTCTGCCTGGTCCATGGCTCGTCCGCCTACCACAGTAATCCTACCTGCAAGCCTGTCAGCCTGCTCATTCCCTTGTACGCCCACATGCCCTGGCAGGAAGATGAAAATAATCTTTGCCAGCCGAGACCGCTCCATAGACAGCTGCCACTCTCTTCTGATCCACCCCATCTCCATCATCCTGAGCATACTCATTGAGTCACTAAGGACACATGCCCGATTGAATGTCTATGTCTCGAGCCATGTTATAGCTTTACTTACTGCCATGACTTCTATAGTCAGGCTGCTTGTGATCAAAGCAAAAGCGCCATACTCTTCCTTCACACTTTTCTCCCGACCTGAGCCGTAAAGGCCCATGTACGTCTCACTCATCGGAAGACCGACCCATCCGTGTAAATGACAGCTAGTTAGTTAGTTAGTTAGTCGACAGATCATCCTCGTTGCACATCGAACCATTCAGTCCATAAGTGCTCGGATCCCCTCCTCAGCAAATCCCGCAGCGTGTAGCGGCTAACGACGCCAGTTCTGTGTTGGTTTATCAATCTTTTTTGGCTTCCTGCTTTAGTGTTCTTTTTTGGCCACCCCTCTTTTAATTTGCTGCTCCCGCAGCCCTGGCCATTTTGAGATTCCAGTCATCATTTTGGTTCTCGCAAACTCACTTCTCGTAAGCTTTCAAATGTCACCCGGTCCATGGCGCGTCCGCCCTCCACAGTAGCCTCCCCTGCGAGCTTGCCCACCCGCTCTTTTCCCCTTGTCCCCCGCATAACCTGGCCAAAAGAGAAACAAAACTTTGCCAGCCGAGACCGCTTCGGGTCAGCAACCATTCTCTTCGGTCGACCCCTCCTCTATTTTTTGATCATGTTCATTGAGTCGCAAAGGGAAACAAGCCCTAGTGAATGTCTATTTTCCGAGCCATGTCAGTGAGATGACCGCGTTCACCGTCTAGCGAATTCTCGAAAATCAACGCTTGTACTTCAGCCTCAACAGCAGCCGGATTTTCTTGTCTGCATTTTCTATCTAGTTGGATGCAAACTGAAAAGGATGTGCAGAAATCTGTTGGCACTTGCACCCACTCCTCGCCAGGTTCTAAGTCCTCAAGTGAACACACCTGTGAAGAATGTCTTCGGCTTGACCCATCCACGACTTCCCTCTTTTTAACCAGCTACCCTTTACCTGTTCGCTATGCGGTGGATGTTGTGTGTTTGCATTGACTCTGAGATAGGCACGTGCTTGGCACATTTGTATTCTGTCCCTCATTGTTGGAATATCAAGAGGGTAGCGCATCGCCCTGCATGCTGTACCTCTTGTACATACAAGAATGATGCTCATGGCTTCGTTCTGTATCCTTTCCGTCCTTTCTATCTGTTTATGGCTGAGAGTCAGGATCGCCATTGCATACTCCATAACAGAAAGGACCAGTCCCTCGTAAAGAAGACATGGATGGCGCTGCTCACAGTTTGCCGCCATCATCACCCGCATCGCAGCCAAACCCAGCTTGGCCTTTGTTATCACCTGGTCTACGCTGTCAGTATAAGCTAGGCTTCGATCAAATCGTATCCCCAGGTAATTCATTGCCTGTGTTCTTTCCACCGTCTCTGAGTCCAGATTTATAGTTGGCGTTGGGGTGTTAACAATATGGTTATGTCTTTATTGGGTTGACTATTGCCCCAGCTTCAACACACCAAGTGCTTATACGATTGAGTTCGGTTTGTAGTTCTACAGCAACCTGATCTCTATCCTTACCCTGACGATACACTAAAATATAGCCTGCATACGACAATGTCCTCCCCGGTCCTATGATTTGCTCACTGGTGATTCTCACAGTATAGGCGTTGAACAGCACTGGAGATAATGGTGATCTCTGTGGTAGGCCAGGATAAACTGGTTGTGGGTTCTGAAGTCCAACTGCCACATCTAAAGACCACTTTCCGTTGGAAGATGGCAGCAGCGATCCAGCTAAGGGGGAAAGGACTTATCTTGAGTTCAAGAAGCTGAAGCATTAAGAAATCCATTGGTACTCTATTGTACGCGTCCTCAAGCCCAATCGCTGCAGCAAATGTTTCAATGCCTGAGTGGAAACCTTCATAGACATCATGGGCAAAAACTACTGCATTTAGTCCAGTTTCTCTTTTTGGACGGTACCCTCCCAGGGTAGGTGGGAAAACACCTTGCCTCTCTAGCTGGCTTGATATTTTTCTGGCAATTAACTTCTCCAGCAGCTTGCATATTATGGTCTGCATGGTTATTAATCGAGAAAATTATGTAAACACGAACAACGCAGTAGAATACTTTCCTTGATTGTGTCCAGTCCAGGAGACTGGAAACGTTAAACAGAATAATAAACGAGAGAGAGAGACAGAGAGAGAGAGAGAGAGAGAGAGAGAGAGAGAGAGAGAGAGAGAGAGAGAGAGAGAGAGAGAGAGAGAGAGAGAGAGAGAGGTACAAGAAGTGTCCTAGCCACTTCAGTTCATATCCACAAGGTTATAAAACAACAACAACAACAACAACAACAGCAAAAATAACAACAATCGATAATAATAAAGTTAATTGCATGTCTTTTACAGGCCTTCGCAATCAACCCCATTATTGTTTGGATGTTTGTAATTTACTAGGCAAGTGTAAGTTCAGTAGTTTGTCATTGCTTTCTGAATGACCTACGCTCCTACCATTGTTAATTATCAACCCAAGACGGTCTGCTTCCAAGTTGGCTGCAGCTGATTTCAATCGATGTGTGGTGGCGAATCGCATTCGTTGCACCTTCGCCACTAGACCCCAGCATATATATTTGAAACAAGGAAAACAACATGTACACAAACAGTTCTACATTCTTGCGTCTGCTATTCATCACTTTCCATAATTACAGATACCGTATCAACATTTTACATTTCTAATTTCAGTTTTTGTACCACCCATGATGTCTGCCACCTCGTACCCAACCCAGCATTGGTATATGAAATCCAGATTCGATCCCAACATATTCATCTTGACTGTCAGTTGAATCAAAGGCAACAGCTGGGCAGTAGACGCACAACTTAGCAGAGGGCAGATCTAATAACTGCTTTTCCTGCTGTTTTTTGAAGGATGTTCATAACTTCTTCTAAAATTCCCTTGAAGTTTTTATGAAACATCACCTTTTTGCAAGATAGCGCGCGCACAAGATTTATAACTGTTTTTTTTTCTCTCCATTATACCAATTCCTCGTGTATGAGACATAAGTTATGTTGACAGAATGAGAAATAACGGCTTTGTCAGATCATACACGCAACATCTTCTCTAATCTTACACTAGCTGCGTGTTGTTTAGAGGATAAAGGTACTCCCACAGCAGGCACTGCATGGAATCTTTAAAACCAGGCTTGGGGCTGGTATTTGGAAGCCATTGGCAACCCTGGCAGCGCAGAGGTTAGCTCGCTTGCATGCCGACCCAGTAATAATGTATTACAAACTCTCTCGAGACGGATTTGTTTTTTTGTTTTTTTCCATTGACCAAGTCTCCCAGGTCGAGCCAGCTTACAATGGTCACCAGAAAACTTTGTGGATGTAAAGGCGGACGGTGTGACATTGACCACCACTAAGTGCTGATTCGTCTAACAGTATGTGGCTAACATTTACCCATTAAGCCTCATGACATAAAAGTGGTTCCCTTCTCTAATGGAAAGCCATTAATCGTGCCTGAAAATTCTTTTTTAAATAATCATAAAAGTCCTTATCAGGAGAAAGTGGCTATTCCGGATCAAAGGTTGAAAAGAAAAGAGTTGAAAGAAGTAGACAACAAGTTCACTGAAAAAGACTATAACATAAAAGGACAGGACAGTGACGTAACCTGTAAATGCAGTCAAGCGACAAAATAGTCAACTACCAGGACAGACATCTGTGTTCCGGTGAACTAATACTCACAAACAAAGCTGACGTGCTAAACTGACAGTACATATTTGGTCATTCGGGCACGAAGCAGCTTAGAGTACCTTAGAGAAATGTAACACGTTAGACGCAAAAGCAGACAAGTAATTACAGAATTCCAGTATATACATTTACAAAGAGAAGTACTTTGCATCAACTAGACATTATCAACCCCACGTCCTCTATCTATATCGTTTATATCCCAAGTGTATTTTCAAAGAACATCGTTGTCATTTGAGGACGTGTACGTGTGTAAGTATGAACCAAGAGTTGGATCGGCATCAGCACACCGGAAGTTTAAGATCGAGCACTCGTATCAGTTCTGCCACGCCGACCCCAACTTTGAAAATAAAGTAACTTTATTTGTTCGATCTTCAGGTGTCTTTGGTGGAGCCGATACTGACCATCAAGCCACTGCAGTAAGTCTCTCTAATTGTAATGACGTTATTGTTGTTAATGTATTACTATATCTGACCCAACATTTTGCGTGTTCTACATGCATCTAATTTCTAATTCGTAGTCCCGCATACCGCGATAGAAACACAGCTTCCTGGCCATTTGAAAGCAGACCGTCTAGGCTTGGTTTGTATAAAATTGGTATAAGTGCTGGTCGTTCAGACAGAAATAGCGAATCACTGAACGTAAACTTGCAAGAAATCACAACAGTCAAAAGTGCCGGGGTTGACTGCGACGTCCTGTAAATGATATGCGACTAAGTAACATGCATCTGTCTCTGAACTCCGCTGCCTCCATTGGCGTGTTGGCCAGGGAAGATACAATAGATGTTTATAATTCTCTCTGCCTGAAGGTTTAAACGGGGTACAGGTGAGAGGATCGACTTCATTGCACCTGGTTTTTATCCCATATAGATGTAATTGCGGTGTGTTTCTTAGGCACCAATGGGCCGAAACCCTTAGGCCAACACATCCGGCTTTAGCGTGCATTTTTGACAGGTTAGCATTCCTGGGGAATTCTCACTTTTGTGGTGCCGCCCACATCCTAGCTGGTCAAGATAGAACAGTCGAAGACTTCACGATCAACCCTCAAGGGAAGGCAGGGACAGTCCATGGCATTTTCCGCTATCCAGGGCGGCTTCCATAGATGCAGAGCCGACACTTAGCGCTCTGGTGCTGGGCTCACCGAGGGAATCGTCACGTCCTGCTCATGGCTGCTTTAATTCCTCACTTCAATGTATTGGGCCTTTCGTTCGCTACGTGCCGCTCCCCGCACAAACCAGGGACGGTCGGATTGCAGATGGTATCCACTCAGCGATCTTTCTTTTCGGACATGTACTTAGTCGCTGTGCCCGGAAACAAAATAGTTAGAGCTGTTCCGGACACGAAGGACATTAGAAAAACTAAATAGTCAGGACTGTTCTAAGCACGGCGGACAATCGGAAAACTAACTAGTCAGAGCTGCTCCGTTACATTCCAAAGACTAGTTAGTCAGAGCTGTTCCGGGCACGATCGACATTTCACTCGGACGTAATTGCGTAGTGCCAGTTTTTATTCTCCACCCTTAGGTCGGCACATCCGACTTCGGCGGGCATTTTCTACTGAGGTTAGACTTCCTCGGGTTTCGAGGGACGTTAGACTCTTACTGTTGTGGTGTCGCCCACATCTCAGCTGGTCAGGATAGAACGGTCAGAGACATCACGGTCAATCCTCAAGGGAAGACAGGGGCAGACCATGGGCATTTCCCGCTATCCAAGAAGGCTTCCATAATTGCAGAGCCGGCACATATTGCTCTGAGACTGGGCTCACCCGAGGAATTGCCACATCCTGCTCATGGCTGCTTTAATTCCTCACTCCTATGTATTGGGCATTTCTTTTGCCACTGGTCGCTCAAGCACAAACCAGGGACGGACAGACTGCGGGTGATATCCACTCAGGAAAGCTTTTACTTCGGACTTCTACGTAATGGATTCGCTAGCCAAGCGTTCCGTTTCGTGTAAACGAGACATCTTCCACCTTTGTCTACGCTCACTCTATGAGTACAGATATAGACTTTCATCTTAACCATTGCGTGCGACTTGGGCGCATTTTCCACCATTAGTAACCGCTGACGAGGTAGGCTACACGTGCTGCCGGCTCAGCACCTTATCTCTATGCATCAGTGAGCAAGAAACGGCCAGGCCCTCTCATCCGGGGATCCCTCATATCCCCCAGCTTCGTACAGGTATCTAAACTAAGCATGTAGTGTGCTCAGCAACTCACCTCCATTTTGCAGTATATGAGTATCGACCCGGTTCTCACAACCGAGGGCTTATATCATAGAGGCGTTCAGCCATATCCCTCATCTGAGAGCCTTAGAGTATGTGTCCGGACCAAGAATTTCTGCCTTCGTACGCCTGATTTGAACTTTTGACTGCTATCCTCAGTCTACCTGCAGAGCAACAGGTTGTGTCTCGCTTAGTCTGACCCCTAACCCAAGTCCTGTCCGACACATCGTTTTGCTTCCGTCGGTTTAGCTCCTTGGGTCATTGGGACACGCAAGCCCCCCCCCCCCCCCCCCCCCCCCCCCCGATGTGTCTCCACCTTGTCGCGGGGGTGAATTAGTATTATTATTTATCATTACAATTTTTTAATTTTTTTTTTTTTTTTGGTATCGGAGCGGTGAAGCGCAGTGGTCGGTACGTTTCCCTATCGGCCCAGTAGTCATGTGTTCAAATCCTCTCAATACGGGATCTTTTAATTTACCGGGGTCCCCTATGTTTCCCATGGGTAAAAATGGTGCCGGGAAATTACTTGGAAAGTAAAAGCGGCCGAAACGATATTGTCTACATCACCGAGCCAGTGCCCAATCGTACAGAAACATAACGCTTGCACCATATATCCAATATGCACCACGAGATTAAGAAGAATCCCTTACTATACCTTATACTTACTATACCTTACAATTACTATTCTTTACACTTACTATACCTTACACTTACTATTTCTTACACTTACTACACTTTACACTTACTATACCTTACACTTACAATACCTTACACTTACTATACCTTACCCTTACTATACCTTACACTTACTATACCTTACGCTTACTTAGAATCTACAATTGTATCAATGAAAATTGATTCCTTGGGCGAGCCCAATATAAGAGCGATATATGCCAACTCTGTCCCCCTATTTGTTTAACCTGTACGCCGAAAATATAATGAGAAATGTAAGAGATGATATAAACAGGGAGCTATATGATGCCCTAAATATCGGCGGTCATGACATACCAGAGATTCGGTATGCTGATGATACAGTATTATCTATCCACAACACAGAATGGTATAGAAAACCTAATAGCCTCAACCCAATTGAATAGTGAAAATCACAACTTATATCTTAACATAGCAAAACAAAGATAATGCATACAGATAAAACTACTATGGAGAAAGACATATGTTAATGAGGAAACATTGGAGGTGGTGGAAAATTTTGAATATCTTGGGCCATTGATTACCATCGACGGTGACACAATGAAAGAAATTAAACGACGACTATCAATTGCTGTTCAAAGACTAAAACAACTGAATAAATTATGGAGTGGGACAGACAGAACTACAAAAATTAGATTTTTAAGAGTATGCATCTTTCCCATTGCAACATACGCCTGTGAGACCTGGACACTTACTAAACAAGCTGAACAGCGCATAAATGCCTTTGAATATAAATGTTATAGACGAGTTCTAAGAATATCTTGGGTAAAGAAAAGAACAAATGCATCCATACTTCAAGCGCTGAATATTGAAGAAGGTTGGGTATTAAAGACGATAAAACAAAGAAAATTGAAATATTTTAGTCACTTGAAACGCCACGAAAGTTTGGAGAGAACAATAATGGAGAAGTATATGCCTGGGAAGAGAGGAAGAGGAAGGCCAAAGAGAAGATGGGTGCAAGATGTGGCTGATGATCTCCAGATGGGTGTATCGGACGCGGGACATCTTGCCTATGATCGAGAGGTTTTCCGGAAGGTTGTTATGGGAACGAGGTTCTGCAAAGGACATGCTACTGAAAGAATGAATGAATGAATGAATGAATGACTGAATGAATGAATGAATGTGCCAACTCTGCTTTTATGGGATCCTACCTTGGAATGACAGGGAATGCCCATGGTCTGTCCCTGCCTTCCCTTGAGGGCCCTACCATCATGTGTTCGGCTGTGATGGAGGGATGAAGATCATACCACAACATTGAGAACTGAGAGTGAAACGTCCTACTGAAACACCCGGTCAACAAACACCTGAAGAATTCGGATGTGAAAGGAGCAAATATCACAACGAGTTTTAGTCACACACAAAACATTACGGAGGAACGACTACGACGAAGAAGAAGAAGAGATGAAGAAGATGAGGAGGAGAGGAAGAAAAAGAAGAAGAAGAAGAGAAGGATGAAAACGAAGGAGAAGAGGAGGAAGAAGAAGACGAGGAGGAAGATTAGGAGAAAGAAGGAGAAGATGTAGAAGATGAAGGAGGAGAATTAAAAGGGTGTACAGCTGCCGATCTTATACGTGATTTCGAAATAAAAATATGACTAATTTTCTCGAGAGATGGAAAAAAAAAACACACACTTTTCTTATTCATCGTAGGAGCTTCTTAAACATATTTTATGTGTTTCGCTACTCGTTTAAATTACTTAAATGTTTGAGCGCCATATATTCACATATTCTCCTCATTTGAAATTATATATATTATTTAACGGTTTTAAACACATGGGTCCTATTTCACCTGTAATCATTTTTTAGCATTCTATTTATCATATGTATAATGCTTTTATATTATTAAATACACTAGTTCGTTACACTTTCCCCAACCATATCGATTGCACAATACGAACCTATTTATGATTAAGGATTATTCCTGCATGGTTCAGTAAGCAACTGTACTCTAGCAGACTATGTGTAGCATGTACTTCGTATATTAATATACTAATTAATTTTTGACTAATAGTGCAAAAGTCAAGGTATACCGTATATCAATGACAAACATATAATGATCTATGTATATATTCATACGTTATCAGCCAGATGCGAAAGTGTAGGAAACAATGTAAGCTCCCCGCGTCTGTAATCATTGTCCGCCAACGTATTCGTTGTCGCTTACCGCGATATAGATTTGTATAAGGGACGGCGTGGCTGAGAGGTTAGGCGTCCACCTCAGGCTCAGGCGTGAACGGATTCGATCCCTACATAGGGCTGGGAGTTTTTCCAAGTATCACTGTTATCTAATGACGTCAAATGTCTATCTCATGGGTAGCCATCTCGGATAACGTCGAAAAATAGGAGTTCCAGTGTTGCCAGATCCAGTGTTTTTCTTCTTCTTCTTCAGCGTTCCGAGCCTTTGAGGTTCTTTGCTGCAGATATAATCCGTCTCCATTCGTCTCTCTGGTTGACCTTCTCTTGCCAGTCGCTGATTCCAAGTGCTTGTAGGTCTGTATATATATTATCAGGTCCAGTGTTGCCAGGTAAAAATTCCACGACCGTTGGAAATCGCAAATAGGAAGCCGTAAGGCCGCCGCCGTGGCAAACAATTTTAGAAAAAATAAATCAACTCACGGATAGATACAGCTTGTTACCTTGGATGGAATCTGTCTAGATGAAGTGAATCGAACACAAATGCATGCTGAAGTCGGACATACTGGCCACTGGGATGCATAACCAGGTGTGATCCCTCTAGAGAGGCATGCAGAAAAAAGATTTGCATTAGAACAACCGCACTGTCGACAAATTAAGAGGTGAATTTAGAATAAACAAAGAACCATTCTCCAGGCCTTGGTGCCTACTGGGTATAGGGTAAGTAGTAAGCACTGGGCTCTTTCTACATGTCACGTGAAGGACTGTGCCTATGATATTAGCCCGACATTGTTAAAGACCAATCAGGAGTCTATGTGTGATGAAGTAAATCACTAGCGAGCTACCATTTTTGCTTTCTAACATGAGTCCACCCGGGAAAATTAACCCGGTCAACAAACGCCCACAGAAATCGGATGTGTCGGCCTAAAGGCGCAGTATTGCAGCTTCGCTGTAAACAGGCACAACGCAATCACGTCAGAAAAAAAAAAGGCTCCGGATGAACGCAGGATAGGGAGAAGAAATATGTACTGTAACCCAATTTAGACTGGGTCGACGTGGAAGCCGAGATCAATTTTCTACAAGACCCGCCTCGCTGGGGATTCGAGCACACGACCATCGATCCCACAGGTGAGCGTGCTAGCCGCTGCACTACGTAGAGTTAAGTTGAGTTTAGTTTAGTTGAGTCAAGAACAGACATTACTGCACTCGGGAGATTCCCATACGTGCGCCGTCCTCATCTTCAACAACCAGCGAAGAGTCCCAAATACTAATTGTAACAGTAGCAGCCTGATTATGTGTCCGCCTGGCCTTTCCTTGGAATCCTGAGTGAGGGCGAGATCCTCTGATCCTCCCTGCAGCACTATTCTCTCCTGGCCGTGATGATCTGTCTGTTCTGCTGCATTATACACACGCCCCCAAAGGCAGCCCCGACCACGTCCGCCTTATCATGCACCAATACTCTCCATCCAGCGTTGTAGACCCAGGCAATCCGTCCGCCTTATCATGCACCAATACTCTCCATCCAGCGTTGTAGACCCAGGCAATCCGTCCGCCTTATCATGCACCAATACTCTCCATCCAGCGTTGTAGACCCAGGCAATCCGTCCGCCTTATCATGCACCAATACTCTCCATCCAGCGTTGTAGACCCAGGCAATCCGTCCGCCTTATCATGCACCAATACTCTCCATCCAGCGTTGTAGACCCAGGCAATCCGTCCGCCTTATCATGCACCAATACTCTCCATCCAGCGTTGTAGACCCAGGCAATCCGTCCGCCTTATCATGCACCAATACTCTCCGTCCAGCGTTGTAGACCCAGGCAATCCGTCCGCCTTATCATGCACCAATACTCTCCATCCAGCTTTGTAGACCCAGGCAATCCGTCCGCCTGCTCGTTTCCCACCATACCAGCATATCCGTAGAGTTCAGTCACATATTATACCGGCTTTGTGCCTTTCTTCTGTAGATAGAAAATCAGTAAAGATAAAGGACCTTATACTCGCCTTAAAGGGCATTTGGTATATGGTGCTAGATTAATATCATTGTACAGAATAATCGGCACACGGTGGCCTTTACTTCCCAAGACAGTCCTTCTACTCATCTTAGCCTGGGAGGGCCTGGAAGCCCAGAGCCATTTTACAAATCCCTGTTCGCCCCGATACTGATCGAACCCATGCGCACAGGCCCGACAGGCGTGTGTCTGTGGGCGGAGATGACGTGATTTTCGTGTTGACAAGACGGAGCACAAGGCGCTGTCTGTTCGTGTCTGGTTCATCTGTTAAACTATCATCTAGTGCCAATATAGTATCTTACGGTGTATGGCAGGGGGGTCTTAAACCTGAGGATCTAAGGCCGCCTGGTTAGTGCAGTCGCCGCGAACTGTGCAGGTTAGAGTTTTCGTTTTGCCCTCGACAGAAAAAGAAAAAAAAAACTCCACACCTTACTGAGGATTCGAACCCGGGTCTCCCGAAGGAGAATCCGGCATTCTAGTCACTCGGACAGCCGCTTCTCCAGTCCAATCCAATCAAATTTTTGGTACGAGTACCCCCTTTCAGCCTTCGAGTTTTCGACTTGGCTATGTAGGAGTGTTTATGGTGTAGCTTGTAGTTTCTCTTTCGTACTTGGGGATGCTTGTTGTCAGCTTCCCGGCTTCTGGTGGGTTGATAGCGTTCGTTACTTTCTTGATGATGTTTTTCATGTCTGGACAGAGTTGCGCACTTGTTGAGGTCTGGAGTAACTAGGTACCCACTCCGTCATATGATGCTGTTTCCTTCAGGAAGTTTTACCAGTTGTCGTCTCTCCTGGTGTTCCTCCTATTACCCCGTCGTGGGTTTCCTTCGGTTCTTCTCGGTGTTCGCCAATCGGATCTTGGTGGTGAGTGATATCGTCCTTCCTCTGCTGCTTCTTCTTCTGTCTGTGTTCTTGGATCTTCTGGTTCGGGTGTGGCTGTCTGGGCCTTGAGCAGTGTTAATATTTCATGTAGCATTCTTCTGTTCTTTCTTTAAAATCTTGTATTCTTAATAGCTGTTCTTTAGTCTAAGCCTTTATAGCAGCCATTTGAGCGACATCCTGCTCAATCTTCTGCTGAACTTGCTTCGTTTCGTCCAGGAGGCGCTGAGCGGCTGCTATCTGTATATCTTGCGTCTTGTTTTGCTTACTTGTTTGTGTTTGTTGGCTTGAGCTCCAACGCGAATTCCTGTATGTCGGATGAAGGCATCCTGTTGTCCAACCTCAGTGTGATGTCATATAGGACCTGAGGTTTGCGTTAGTATCCGTTGTCCCATGTCTGGCTTATTGGTGTGCAGACTGGAAGTTCCTCGCCGTACAGGCAGACACTCTCCGACTTCGGAGGAATCGGCGATCCTAATGACTTTAGCCAGGACCCCGAAGGGACCTGTTGTCCAGGACGCTCGACGAGGACGCGTCAATAGGTCTTGGCCAGTATATAACCCGGCCCTGGTGCCTTGGAAACACCTCTGCGTCCCGCATCTTGTTTTTTTTTTTTTCCTTCTTCCATGCTTGATAGCCTTTTTTCTGTCTCAGCCTTTATAGCAGCCATTCGAGCGACACCCTGCTCAATCTTCTGCTGAAATTGCTTCGTTTCGTCCAGGATGCGCTGAGCGGCTGTTATCTGTGTTTCTTGCGCCTTGTATTTTTCTTCCTTCATGCTGTTGAACTTTGATCGCAAGTCCTTCAGTTGGCCTTCAAGTTGCGCTTTGTCGCTTTTTGTGAGTCGATTTGTGGCCTCGTACTGCCTCCTAGCTGCTTTATAGGGCAGGTTAGTTTTGATGGCGATCTTCATAGCATCTTTGCTGTCTTGGTGGCAGGGGCAGCCAAGGTACCTGGCGCGTGGTTGCCGAGGCAGTTGGCGCATTTTCTGTTAGTGTCAGACCTCCTGAAGTCCTTGTCGATCTTTGTATGCTGGCACTGACTGTATGGATGAGGTCCAGAACAGTATCTGTAAACCTCAACCTCACTCTTGCAGATGGCACGGGCGTTCCAAAACTTCTGGTACTTGGAGCACTGCAGCACTCTCGGTATGTAGTGCTCTGGAACATGGTCTCTCTTGTCCCGTCTGATGTATTGAGGGATCACTCGGTCCTCCGATGTTACGATGACGACTGTGGAGGGGATGTTGTTATTTCCTATGATCACCTCGGCACTGGTGATCTTGAGTTTCTTGATCTCCCTTGTCAGCATCTCCCTGATCTGGTCATTGGTGAGATGGGTCTTGACCCATTTAATGACCCATCGTTTCATCATACTGTGTCGGGTTGCTTGTATTGTGATGCCGTGGTGAAGCTTGATGTCGGCCTTCTCTCCTTGTACGATTCTCTGCATAAGTGCTATGGTCTCTGGGATTTTGTTGATGGTGACCACTACTCCATCAGGTGTCTTGCGCAGCTGGGCGATGCTGTGTCTTCCCAGCTCGTTCTCCAACAGACTGATTATCTTGTCTGTTAGTAGCGCCGACATATTGGCTTCTCCCACGCTTGTCTGCTTGAGAAGAATTTTGCCGGTGAAGTCTACAGTAGTAGTTGTTGTTGTTTCCTCCTGTGTGGAGGTCCCTGGTATATTGGGCTGCATCGTCTTGGTGCTGGCTAGGACTTCCCGACTGCTGCTGGCTTCAGCTGTGATTTCTTCCGCAACGGGAACGGTTTAAGCTGGTGTAGGTGCAGGACTGCTGTTTGTAGAACTGGGCTCAGCAGTCGTAGCGGCTTTCCTCGCCTCTACCTTATTCTTCCGGTGGAATATAGCGAATGTCTCTGCGCGGCACTTTTAACGCGAGGCATTCTCTGCGTTATCCCATTATGCGACTTGGTCTCGATAGCGCGTCGAGACGGTATGTGTGATGAGGCAGGTGATGTGTGTGTTCCTCCAGTTCATCAACTGCAGGTATTTCAGTTCTTGAGCTGGTCGTCCAGCTACCCCCGTCTTTTCATTCTGTAGTTATGTCTTGTGCCATTGTCTTTAATTCCCTGTTATCTTTAATTCCATGTATTCTCTTTAATTCCGTTTATTGTCTTTAAATACGTGTGTTATCTTTAATTCCATGTTTTCTCCTTAATTCCACGTATTCTCTTTAATTCCGTGCATTGTCTTTAATTTCATGTATTCACTTTAATGCCATATATTCTCTTTAATTCCACGCATTCTCTGTAATTCCATGTATTCTCTTTAAGTCAGTTTATTATTTTTACATACGTGTCTTCCTCTTCTTCAGCATTCCGAGCCACTGAGGTTCTTTGCTGCAGATACAAGCCGTCTCCATTCGTCTCTCTGGTGAACCTTCTCTTGCCAGTTGTTGATCTGTATGTATATTATCTCTCCACCGTCTTCTTGGTCTACCTCGGGGTCTACGGTCATTTATTTCTTGAGTATGAGCGAGTTTTGTTTCCCTATTATCTTCCATTTTTTCTATATTCGTGTGTTATCTTTAATTCCATGTATTTTCTTTAATTCTCTATTGTCTGCAAAGACAGATATTGTGTGCATGCTTTCTTTTCTGTTCTTTTTTTTTTAATTATTTTTTTTAGAAATGTCATCCTGGGTCTACCCCTTCCTCGTTTCCTCTGTAATTCAGTTTATTGTCCTTTAAATACGTGTGTTAGCTTTAATGCTATGTATTCTCTTTAATTCCATATATTCTCTTTAATTCCATATATTCTCTTTAATTCCATGTATTCTCTTTCATCCCGTTTATTATCTTTAAATACGTCTGTTATCTTTAATGTCATGCGTTATCATATTTTCCATGTATTCTCTTTAATTCTCTGTGTCTTGCTAGATATGTGCATGCTTGTTTTATTAATGTCTTCCCGCTCAGTCCCTTCATCATTTCTTCTTTAATTCCATGTGACCTAGAAAATAGAAGGGGAAATTCCAAACCAAGTGGATAATTTTAAATACCTAGGGGCATGTATAACATCAGATGGAAGATGTACAACAGAGATGAAGAGCAGAATTGGGCAGGCAAAAGCCGCATTTAGGGAAATGAAGAGTTTCTTACGCAATAAGGCACTATCAATGAATGTAAGAAAGAGAGCGATGAAATGCTATTTAAAACAAGTTTTGCTGTGTGGCAGTGAATCTTGGAATGTAAATGCACAAATTAGGAAGAACTTAGAAGCAAAAGAGATGTGGTTTTTGAGACGCATGTTGCGAATTCATTGGACTGCCAGAGTAACAAACAACGATTGCCCGAAAGAGGCTATATACAACAATAAGAAAGAGAGAAAAAGCAACTTTCTTTGGTCATGTGATAGAAGAGAGACATTGGAGAACACCATGACAACTGGAAAGATCAAGGGGAAGAGAGGCAGAGGTAGACCAAGAGAAATGATGCTGGATGGATTGACACGTTGGCATGGAGGAATATCAGCAGCAGCGTTGACCCAGAACACCAAAGACTGAGATCTGTGGAGAGCCATGAATGCCTACGCCAGCTGGCAGGGCACTTGATGATGATGATGATGATGATGATGATGATGATGATGATGATGATGATGATGATGATGATGATGATGATGATGATGATGATGATGATGATCCTCTTTAAATCCATCTCTGCCTGCATATGTGCATGCTTGTTTTAGAAATGTCGGCCGGGCTCTACCCCCCCCCCCCCCCCCCCCCCCCAACTCTATCTTGTGTTCTTTATGTCTTGGGATGATCAGGCCATGGCATTCTACGCATTTTGATTACTTAAAGAAGTCTTCCTTTTTTTGCGGGAAGAGAACCAATTAACCAGTGCGTTGTTATCTATTGTTAATGACTAACAGGGATCAACTCCTGCACCACTGTCTGCTAGTGTCTGAAATCTTTCACGTAAATACTTTTTTTTTTCACCTTCAGATTGTATAAGTAGATGATTTGGCGCTGTAACAACTCAACAGCAGATAATAGGCCCTGTTTGTTTAGTAATTTTCCAAATAAGACCAATTTTCTGTTGGCTTGTCCTATACATTGCAACATTCTCCTTATTGTTTTGATGATTAATCTAGTAACAGCTAAAGCGATAAATACTTAAGACTTTATTTTGGTCGCTCTGTTCATTTAATTCTCAACATTTTTATTTTATTGTTTTTTAAACACACATCTCTATTGTTTGTTGTGTCCCATCATTTCACTACTCATTGTCCACCATTTGCACTAATTCCAAGGAGCAGGCCTCACAGCCATTCAGTGGTCGATATTTGTGTTTGAAGAGATCAGTCTGTTTGTTACGCCGTTACTTATTCGTGTAAGAGAACCTATGGACATGATGATTCTTTTTTTGTATTTATGTGTGTCATCTTCCATCGGATGTCACTGTGTAGCCTAGATATTGTAAAGTAACCCTATTATGACTAAAATGCATTCACTTCTTATAATCCAGCTTGGTTGAATTGAATATTATATTCGTTTACACAACAAAAGCCGGGTCTATGACGAAGGGGTTACCGACGCAATTCGTAATCCCTCATACCACGTTCGAAACACAGCTGCGGGAGATCTGGCAGCAGAGTCATAGAGTGTCGGCCGTTAAAGATGCAATGGCAAAGTACTTAACGTAAACTTGCCAAGAAATCACAAAAAGCCAAAAATTCTGGGGTTGATTGCTACGCCATGTAAAGGACATGCAACTAACTAACACAACAAAGAACAAAAAAAATTGCCATCTTAACCGGGTATGTCATTTCTGATCGTGACTTTCACTCCTGTAATCTATTCCTTCAGGGCTATTTTGTAACTCTTTCTGACCCAGAGATTTATTATTCTGAAATAGCAATTACCTGGGTTATAAAGAATTAAGACTGTAGTATAACTGCCGTCTACCCAGGCATAATGCCACGCACTGTACAGCAAGGCTCATCTCTGATAAATGCAACTCCCGTGTGTCATCAGGAATTCGAATGCTCATCTCTAGGCGCTAAAGAACGATTTCCTAACTGCTGGCGTATCCATGGAAAAGGAGATACGCCCACACAAGTGATTGATTTCCAAAGCTCTTTAACTTGCTCTTCTTCTTTGTTCACCTTTAGACATCGAGGTGAATAAACTGTGGCATCTATTATATATACTTTTTATTACCTATCCATTCACAGTGAAATAAACCAAATGTTAGCTATGTTTTCATCAAAGTTTTTATTCTCTTCGACAGGCTCGTGTACACACACACACACACACACACACACACACACACACGCGCGCGCACACACACACACGAATACTTTAATATCGTGCTTATCCAACTGAAACACAAGAAATCAATGGGGGGAACCGTTGAGGCCACTAAGACAATTATCAATGGGGTGACATTTTCAGCATATTAAACCAGCATAGGTCAAATAACAAACACACAAACACATCGGACCGTAATGCTGTTGCCGAGTATATATGAACAAACATTTAAAGAAGAGAATTATCAATTGTCTTAGTGGCCTCAACGGTTCCCCCCATTGATTTCTTGTGTTTACGTGTACAGCATTAGAACCGACCAATCATTTCTCTTCTTTAAATGTTTGTTCATATATACTCGACAACAGCATTTACGGTCCGATGTGTTTGTGCGTTTGTTATTTGACCTATGCTGGTTTAATATAAATTATGAGACCTATGGTGATATCTCAATGTCAATGGTTTGATACGAATTCTGTCCGTATTCCATAGTTGTTTGGTTCATGTGTATGATAGACATGACCAATGAAGACACTTTTTTTGGAGTGTCTAGTTGGTCGTGCGTCGAACTACACTTGTTCCTGCAGCGAGGCGTTCATTTGGAGGCGACAGGTTCGATCCCGGTCGGTAACTATAGCATTCAAATTTTATGTTGTCTAGTGCGTCTTCTAGTCTCTACTTCCTTCTTCTCACTTCTCTGAGCGCCAAATAATACCATGTGTGTTTATTTATGTAATTATCCAACTGAAATCACATCACATTTGTTACATATAAAGGTGCCTCTGTTTGCGCTTGCACAGATCACACTATGGAATTAGTTAATCGACAGATCATCCTCGTTGCACATCGAACCATTCAGTCCATAAGTGCTCGGATCCCCTCCTCAGCAAATCCCGCAGCGTGTAGCGGCTAACGACGCCAGTTCTGTGTTGGTTTATCAATCTTCTTTGGCTTCCTGCGTAGTGTTCTTGTTTGGCCACCCCTCTTTTAATTTGCTGCTCCCGCAGTCTGGCCATTGTTGTAGATTCACAGTCATCACTTGGTTCTCGCAAAAGTCTCACTTCTCGTAGAGCATTCAGAATGTCAGCCTGGTCCATGGCGCGTCCGCCCTCCACAGTAGCCTCACCTGCGAGCTTGTCAGCCCGCTCATTTCCTTGTACTCCCACATGACCTGGCACGAAGATGAAACTAATCTTTGCCAGCCGAGACCGCTTCAGAGGCAGCAACCATTCTCTTCGGATCGACCCCTCCTCTATCTTCTTGATCATGTTCATTGAGTCGCTAAGGAAACAAGCCCTAGTGAATGTCTGTGTCTCGAGCCATGTTATTGCTTTACTTACTGCCATGACTTCCATGGTCAGGCTACTTGTGGTTTCAGTGAAAGCACCAGTCCTCCTTCACAATTCTCCCTCCGGCCCGAGCTGTAAAGGCCCATGAGCTTCTCACATATCGGACGACCGACCCATCTGTGTAGATGACCGCGTCACCGTCTAGCGAATTCTCGAAAATCAACGCTTGTACTTCAGCCTCAACAGCAGCCGGATTTTCTTGTCTGCATTTTCTATCTAGTTGGATGCAAACTGAAAAGGATGTGCAGAAATCTGTTGGCACTTGCACCCACTCCTCGCCAGGTTCTAAGTCCTCAAGTGAACACACCTGTTGAAGAATGTCTTCGGCTTGACCCATCCACGACCGTCCTCTTTTTAACCTGCTGCCCTTCACCTTCCTAATTTCACTATGCAGTGGATGTTGTGTGTTTGCGTTAATTCTGAGGTAGGCGCGTGCCCTGCAAACTTGTATTCTCTCTTCAATGGTTGGAAAATCAAGAAGGTAGCGCATCGCCCTGCATGCTGTATCTCTTGTGCATCCAAGAATAATGCGCATATGGAGTTCTCAGTTCAAACACGCCATGTCTGTACCCTCAGTAGGACTGCATTGCGTATTTACTTCTGTAAAATAATAAACGTAATACAGAGCCCCGTGCATTGTGGCGTAGTTGGTATATGGTTCTAGCCCCATAATTTTATAAACCAATCAGCACTCGATGAGTCATGTGGTCAAAATTACACCGGCCGCCTACACTTCCCAGAACATTTCCTGGCACCCATGTCAGCCTGCGCCGAGCTGGGAGACAAGGTCAATTGTTTTGAAAATCCCCGGTTCAATGGAGATTCGAACTTACGTATACCGGGCAGGGAGGCAAGCGTGATTAATCTTAGCCACTGCGCTACAGCAGCACCTCTCTGTATAAATAAACGGCTGAATATAAACTTTTCTGCCCTCGCTCGTCTGACTGTTTAAAGCTTATCAAAGGTTGCCGTTTTTGGGCGCCAGGACAAATCTTAAATCCCAGGCACAACCTCTAAGCAACCATTAATGTCGAAATGTTATCCCCAACCTAATTGCTTTAGTGCTTGGTTGCATTTTTATAACAAGGTGTTAAGTTTCCTTGCCTCCATCGAGAGGGAAGCCTCAAATTCAACGCCAGCACAGGACGTATAAATGTATATAGCTGTTTTCTCCACATCAACTGTGATGGGTCGATGCGTGTAGAAGAGTTGGTAGCCAACGGCAACTGGTTGTGATAATCTATAGTGGTAAATGGGTGAAGCTGCTATCTTTATGGCACGGTGTTGATACTCGAGGCAACAGAGGTCATCCGAAGCTCTTCTGCCAAGATCGCAAGAGGGACACGAATTGCCTCTGCTGTAATCTGATACACTTGGTGGCGGATTTCATGGCGCCAGTGTAGCGGAGCACCTCAGCAAACCGTCTAGGGTTAGTTAGTGCAATACTCTAAACATAATCTCAATTAATTTATCTTGTCGCTGTCACGTTCAGAACAGCTATCAACCCCATATCCCTTATTTACCCCGCTAGCGTTTGCCTTTCTAAAATTCTTCCCCAACGGCTATCAGCGTCGCCACTTTCATCTCAGATTCCCGCCCCGGGAACAAATTACTCTATAGTCATATACACTTTAATCCCGGGTTCTGAATGGTCTCCTCTTTTTCTGTTACCTAAAACTGTCCCGTTGCTACCGGTCTCTGTTTCCTTTTCTCCAACCACAACTCATAAATGAGACTATTTATTGGGTTCATGCACAGATTTGCGTGCGTTCTTTCATTCCCAGTGGAGCTGGCGGTTTCTCTCTTGTTGGAGACTGCAGGTATCATATTTTGAACCTTGTCAAAAGTGGCTCGTAGTGTGGGTAAATTGCTGGTACAAATTATCGTGGTGGCTGTCAACCCTGTAGTATCAGACACGGCTAATTACGGGACCTGGATGTCTTCAAGTGCCCCGCTTCTATGCAGGACCGTCGCGTTCTATGGTATCCGTCCCCCGCCCACCTACCGGGGCAGCCGGGTTTCACATTTTTGTGTTGCCGACCGGGAGGCAGGGATATGTTGCCACTGATCATGATTGTATTTTTTAACTGCGTGTAAAACAAGTCGTAAACCTCGACAATTAATATTATGGATACGTGCTGAAAATCCACCATCGCCAGCGTCCCGAGGATGAATTCAGTCTTTTAATGAAAGGTGTTTTCATGTTTTCAGGGGGAGGGGGGGGGGGGGGGGGGGGGACATCACAAAATACACCAATGGACTAAATGGCAGGTTATTAAAGGTTGCAGTCGTGTTTTCTTGTCGTTCAGACAGAAGATATAATTCTTTATAGTTTAAATATGAACTTTTTTGATACGTCTCATTTTCTAAATATATGCGCACGTATTTTTCTTTTGCTTCTTTTTCTTCTTCCTATCTTCTACTATGACAACAAAATCAACTATAACTACCACTACAACTACTACTACTACTACTACTACTACTACTACTACTACTACTACTACTACTACTACTACTACTACTACTACTACTACTACTACTACTACTACTACTACGACTACTATTACTACTACTACTACTACTACTACAAATTCCATACATACTGGCGGATCAGATTGTTTAAAGGCGAAAGCGTCGACTTCATTGCACCGGGTTTTATTCCACACGGCTCGGTCTCTTCCCGCAGTCCCGCCTGCCGATAGCATCAAAGTACCAACTCAGTAGCTCCAGCAACGACCCAGACGAGTCTCCGAGAACATACACTCCTATTGCGAGGTCTAGGAACGAACCCAGGCTTTTCAGATCGCGAGGCAAGCGACTTAACCAACTTGATACGGCGATGAGTATTGTCAGTTGTTAACTGACTTTGTCTCGGGAATTGCCAACAAGCTCAAACCTTCCCTGCTTGCCGTCTTCTGTAAACATGCTCTCACTCCATATCCACAGACGTCTCAAAATATGAAGCCCATAAACGGGCAGTCTCTCGCTGTTTATGCTTCATCTCGACACCGCAAGGTACAAGAGGAACCTGGTGAGATGAGATGCTCTCTCTTTCTCTGTCTGTCTGTCTGTCTGTCTGTCTGTCTGTCTGTCTGTCTGTCTGTCTTTCTCTCTCTATCAATCTATCTATCTCTGTGTACCAATCGCTGCTTTACATATCAGAGTGTGTCTCCCCAAGACAGGCTGACCGTTTTCTGTTGATATCTTTGGGACGACTACGTGCCCCAGCATAATTTATACTCCATTTGTCATTTTGACTCTCACGAAACGTTAAACAATTTTCCTCGCAAATACAATCGTGCTGACATATGATATAATACATATCATAGTAGACATAGAACTTAAAGCATAGTGTTTCCATCCATCTATCCATCCATCCATCCATCCATCTATCCATCCATCCATCACTACCTACCTACCTACATGCCTACCTGCCTGCCTGCCTGCCTCCACCCATCCATCCATCCCTACCTACCTGCCTACACACCTAAGAGCGGACGGATAATCAGACAGACAATGTGAAATGTGCTGTGGTAGTTTGCCATTAAAATCTGTACAGACAGCTGAGATGTGGGCTCATTATATCAAATATCCCACAACAGAAAGTCAAAACTCTGACAGAATTGTCCGATTTCATTAAAATCAGTCAGAAACAGTAAACCTCCAACGGGATCACACATCCCGACAAACCATGACTCAGTGGCGACCCATGCGGGCCAGGTCCCTTCGAGTGTCATGAGAAAACAATCCGAGTTTATTAACAGACCCAGCGCCAAGCTAAAAGTAGGTTTGGAACAAACAAAAATGGGTGGCGGAAAATGGGAAGTTGGGGTTTGTCACAGTTATGACTTCAATGTTGTTAAAACTATAGCAGTTATGTTGTATTATATATCAAATTAAAGGGGGTTACACAGGGACAACTACTGTATATAACCCAATTGCAGATACGTGAAGAAGCTTAAAACCATAAATCATCCTATGACACTTGATCAGTTTAACTCACATCCAGTGTGGTGTATATTGGAGAATTAATCGGTTTGCTATTCCCTCCGTCCAACGTTTACGTGGAAAATGAACCACACACAAAAAAAGAGTCCATGGGAATATCGATATATGGAGCCCATAATCGGGCACTCTCACGAAGTTTATACTTCACCTCGACACCGCAAGGTATAAGAGGAACTTGATGAGATGAGATGAGATGAGTTGTTCCTTTTGCGACTCCGTTATTACTGCTGAATAATATCTTGCTTGTGTTGTCTCCGTGTGGATCGAAGCTGCAATTTTTGTGATATATTTTATTTGCTGCTGTGTTGTTTTTGCTGTCGTTGTTACTTTCGTTACTAGCTTAGGCTGACAAATCGCTAGCTCATTTCCGTATACTTGTCCTCTCAGCGAGTGGTATGATCAATGTCACCCCCATCCGCCTTCACTTAGAATGACATTTTCTGGCATTGATCTTAGGCTGGGTCCAGCTGAGAGCCCAGGTCGATGGGGAAAACAAATATCCCACCTCGATTGAGATTCGAACATATCACCAAACGGGACGGCACACAAGCGTGAAAACAAGTGTTCTTATGAATAACAACTGAGATACCAACTTTCCCTGGTGGCTGTAATTTACATCAACCAAATGTGATGTTGGCACAGCGTGTCCGACTTGTTAGCCGTCCGATTACAACACTTTGGGGCCTCGGTAGCGTAGTGACTAGACACTTGCCTGTCGGTCGAATCCGGGTTCGAATCCGCATCGAGACTATTTTTTTTAATTGACGTGGGCTCCAGGTTGAATCAACCTTAATAAAAGATGTTAAAAGTTAGTTGCATATCCTTTACAGGACTTCGCAGTCAACCCCAGAATTTTTTTTGTGGCTGTTTGTGATCTCAGTAGTTTGCCATAGCTTTCTGAACGACCTGCACCCGTGCCATTTTATAAAAAAAAAACAACAACTAACGCAGGACGATCTGCTGCCAAATCGCCCGCAGCGGTGTAAAATAAAAGATGAAATACCTTGGGAAGTAAAGGCGGTCAGTGAGATGCTGGCCACCGAGTGCCAATTGGGCCATTAAAAACTGTGACTAGCACCATATGTTAAGTGCGCCTTATATTGTGTTATGAACCCTTTACGTTATTTTTCCTTTGATTCCTACACGATCGTCCAAATAATAATGACGCCACCCGGGGCGAACGAAAAGCCCAATATATTGAAGTGAGGAATTAAAGCAGCCATGAGCATGACGTGACCATTCCCTCGGTGAGCCCAGTATCAGGGCGCTATGTGTCGGCCCTGCAACTATGGAAGCAACCTAGGATGGCGGAAAATGCTATGGACTGTGCCTTCCTTCTCTTGAGGGATGACCGAAGTCCTCGACTGTTCGAACTTGACCAGCTGGGATGTGGACGGTACCACAAAAGTGAGAGTCTCCCAGGATTGCTAACCTGGTCAAAAATGCACGCGAAAGCCGGATGTGTGACCTAAGGGTTTTCAACCCAAGGGTGCCTAACGCACACCGCAATCACATCTGAAAAAACACTCCGGATGAACGAAAAGAAGAAGAAGAAGAAGAATGACGCCATACACCCACGTAGTACATAATGGATTTTAAACATATCGCCACAGGCGATTGTGTAGGGTCTAGGAAAAATCAACCTGCCTTTGATCGAAGGCTTGCTAGGAACATGCAACATTTTGAAGCTCAGAGTTATCGTGATGCAAGCATTCGAGCTGCAGATTCTATCTGTATTATCTATCTCACCGCGACTTTAATTTCATCACTTTCTTCGAGCCTGTATAGCAACATGCCCTCTCTTTAATGTTTAAACTTAAGATATAATAGTTTGTAATGAAAACAAAAACACTTTGCTAGAAAACAAGACAACTTGGGGAATATGTAAAGGGATACAACTCAGGAAAAAGTATTAAAGTAATAATAATTTATGGCATACACGGGGAATCTGAATATCCTCCACTTTCATTATGTAGCAACTCTGAAATAATAATATATATAATAATAAATACTCATTGGCTGAGAAAAAAGGAGCGCAATGACAATTACCAAAAAGGTCAAACTAGTGAGTGTACAGGACTTCGGACAGGGCAAAGCAGACTGATTTAGCATATGTACAGGCTTTCTTTGAGTGACTCACCACTATGCTCATGTGGCAGTGTTATCAAGCTGCAGATCGTGTTCTTCAGGAGATATCAGACTACACACACGACTCTTGTATTTTAAAATCGGAATCTTTTATTTGTTGGAGTATCATCCTTGCACTCCGGACAAGTCCATAGGTGCTCAGATTACACCCCCCCCCTCACCCCAACCCACCCCCAGAAATGCATCAGCGCCCGACGGCCAATAGTGCCTGTTCTGTGTAGAATGACGAGGCCCCCCTGTCCTCACGATATGTCTTTCGTGTCTGGCCGTGCTGATTTTTACTTCCGAATCTCTCATTCTCGACAACGTTATGGATTCGCTGGCGTCAAAGTCATCCGATCTCGACATCTCTCTGAGGGCATTTATAACATCGGCACGATTCACGGGCTGGTCATCTGCAGGGAATGCAGAGCCAGCAATTTTATCAGCTGGTTCATCTCGCTCTACTCCCGCATGTTTCAGAACGAAGATGGTGACTATGGACAACAGGCCTCCGCCACGATTCAGTCCACTGTCTACGAACAGAATCCGAATACTAACCAAGATGGCCAACATCAAAGCTATGGAGCTGCCAGGCAAGAAGAAGAAAGAGCTTCTCAAGCAACTGGATGATTCGATCTTGCGTGTGGCTAAAGTGACAGGCAGTGCTGCAGTCAAACTAGGTAAGATCTACACAGTAGGAAAGTATATTGTCAGAGCTTATACAGTCATCAAACCGACACAGAAGGACAACCTGAGTACATTTTACCGCAAGAAAGTCCACAAGCCCAAGGATCTCCGACAGAAGAAGACGAGGGGCATGCGTCGCGCTCTCACACAGAATGATCTGCCCTGCAAGAGCAAGAATGAGCTGAGGAATATATGCTGTCATGGAATAAAGATTGTCATTAAAATGTTTTCAGAAAATAGCCAGCTAAAAAGGGAATACTAACCTTGTGAGACGGCGCTCAATTCAAAGCTGTATGAAACAACGAGGAGCTCAAAACACTGTTGACTACATCACGAGAACTAAACTCGACTATGAGTATATACATGAAAGAACAAGCGCTTGAAGAAACTGCTTGACGTAAAGTTGCTTTGTAAATAAATCCAACCTGGAGTTGGAGTTGCAACGTCCTATCTAAAACATGCAACATGCGCGCATTACAACACATTACATATGCGCTCGCGCGTGTGTGTATGTGAGAGAGAGAGGGGGGGGGGGTGGAGGAGAGAGAGAGAGAGAGAGAGAGAGAGAGAGAGAGAGAGAGAGAGAGAGAGAGGACGCCAGCGTGGCCGAATCGATTAGAACGCTCGTTCTTAAACAACAGGTGTGCTGATGCCGAGGTTCAACTCCTAAACCGGATATATGGACTAAAATGTTGGCTTCTCGACCTTGACTTGGGGACGTAAATTACATGTACCTCTGAAGTCGCAGTGTGTAGGCCTGATGGCGAGGGAGTACTGGTAATAGGGCAAGGTAATCCACTCGCAAAAATCAGCCCAGCGCTACTAGATGTAGTAGCACGTATATGGTGTACGCTTGAGTTCAAAGCGAGCTAACATAAACAAATATATATTATAGCAGATCATTTCCAGAACGTGGCTCCCATCACGTCCCGCCACATCCTGCGCCTGTGTTCCTACTTCATGCATGTTCATGCCTTGTATCATCGCGGGCGCCTTGGGATAATATGATATTTCCCTTTGCTTTCCGCATCCATATGTGTACATGTGTGCATTTATTTGTCTGTCTTTGTGTGTTTGTATGTATATATGTGTATGACTGTATCTATCTATTTGACTGCTTGCCTGCCTTCCTGTCTGTTTTTTTTTTTTTTTTGGTATGCACACGCATGTGCATATGTGCACCACTAATTGCCCAGTGCTGTAAATATTACATTTACAACGAACTAGCAATTTCTGTGATACAGAATCCTCATTTAAACAGCGGAAAGATTTACGCTATATGTGGTAGGTAGACATGACTAGCCTAATGGCTGTCAGAATTTCTGCTCCACGTATTTAACCGTTGTCTGTCGTTCCGTGTTTGCTTCTATGAATTCCCGAGAACAGACGAACATGCGCCGGTGTATAGCGATGAATTGTTGGACATTCTTGGCCGTGAGCACTCCTTGTTCGCACACCCACTGTCGTCATTAGTCTTTTAACTCTCTAATTTGCTCTCCTAAACGAGGTCTTATCTCCAGCGGTGCTAGGTGATGTGGCAGAAAACACTGAAGCTGTGTTGCTAATGGGAACATTTGCTAAGTTACGTTAATCAGTTGCTTTCTGTCATAGTTATGCAAGCGTTGCATTTTTGCTGAGGCTTGTAGGATAAAAATGTTGAAGACTTAGGGCGCCACGACTGAGGGAGGCGTCGGGCGCAAGCACACGGTTTAACAAAACAGTCGAGACATAGATTCAGTGCTGAAAGACTGTATATAGACGATATATCGCCATGCTAGGGTCATGTTATTTGTTTCGTTTTGGGGTATCATCCACAATTTTAATACTCAGTGAATGGAAATTTATATTATAATATTTCAGAAAATCAAAATGTTTTCCCGTAGTGAATTGCACGCTGCTGATTGGAAACCGGTCATGTAATTGATAGAGACAGCGCTTGTCGCGTGTTGCTTAATACACAAAATGGTCGCTGGTTGGGGTTTGCAGAGGCCATCATGATTAATCTACATGGGTCGGCGTTGTGCAGACAGAAAGATATGGTAGTCAGTTTAAAATTACAGTGGTAGACAATTGACATTATTGTGCGACCATGTTTGTATTTCAGCTTGAGGGATGCATCTAGTTATTTTACTCTATGGTGTGTGATGTATGTACCTGGCGAGATGCATCGAAATATTCCAGGCAATAAATCGTACAATCTATGGTTTGTATCTTCGTTATTCAAATTAAAATATTTGTTCATTTGAGTGTGCACCCTGTTTGGTCCAAACTTCCTGTTTTTGCTTGGCATTGAATCAGTTACAAACATACAGAGTGAGGACCGCAAACTAGGGCTAGTTCATTTCCCCTTCACGGTTCTAACAGAGCATGAGGTGGTTACTGTTGCCTTGTACACATGTGTGGATAGCGGCGGGGGGTTGAGTCTCCTATTGTGCACATGTTGTCCATAGTTCCTTGGTGATCTTTGCTATTGTTTTATCAAAATACTCTCTCTCTCTCTCTCTCTCTCTCTCTCTCTCTCTCTCTCTCTCTCTCTCTCTCTCTCTCTCTCTCTCGCTGCATATCCTATTTACAGGACATCTCTGTCAACCCCACCACTGCTGTTTTTGATGTCTTGGCAAGTTTACGTTAGTAGTATGCCATCCATCCATCCATCTCTCTCTCTTTCTCTCTCTCTCTCTCTCTCTCTCTCTCTCTTTCTCTCTCTCTCTCTCTCTCTCTCTCTCTCTTTCTCTCTCTCTCTCTCTCTCCAGTTATTATTATTATTTTTTTAATTTCCTTTCCTTAAGCTTTTTTTTTAGTATGTTTCTTTGTTGCTTTTTTCCACCCCCCCCCCCCCCCCCCCAAATCAACTACACATCATTGTCGTGTAAATATAAAGTGTTATGGTACTTGTGTTGCTATGTGTTAGCTATTTGCTACTGCAGAGACAATAATGACATTCATAATTGCTGGGAATCCAATTCCGGAACTTAGATATGCAGATGAGACACTCCCCCTCACGTAGCACTAAGGGATTAGTAGAGTTGATCCTGGCAGCCAAGAGTTAAAGTTAGTTGCATATCTTTTACAGGACGTAGCAATCAACACCAACATGTTTGACTGTTTATAGTTCCTGGACAAGCTTAAGTTCAGTAGTTTCCATTGCTTTCTGAACGACCGGCACCATACCATTGTATGGAAACCAACGCAAGGCGGTCTGCCTCCAAATATCCCGCAGCTGTGTTTCGAACCCGGTATGCGCGACTACGCAATACGCCCGTGACCCCTTAGCCACAAAGCCGGCGAGGGCTCAGTAGACAAGAGAAACACTGAAAGCTATAGACACTTTACTATAAGTGCCAATCAATACCTGTGAATACATTTCCCGCAGCTGAAGAATACACGAGGGTTATCGAGTACAAGGCCACTTGTGGTGCGCCGAAGAGAAGACAACATTTATTGCGACAAATAACCAAGGAAGGTTCTTGTCGACAGTCCCTGAAACTCAATCTAGGCTTTCAAAGAAGTCGGCGCGCCACAAAGGCGGCTGCATGCGCCCTACTGCGACAGTGCCTGATGACCAGGACACGCCCCCTTGGCGGTCGCTAGTCTCTTTCCGCGTTCAAAAATCTAAAAATGAGAAATCAGAGCCCGCTGAGTCGTTTTGTTCAGTTACCACATGACCATCTTCCCCGTCATAAGACATTTTTCTACAGAGCAAGAGTGAAGTTTAATGTCAGGAGTTTCATTGCTAAAATAAATGGCGTACGCTTTGTTAATTATTTTCATTTCAAACCCTTATAAGTGATTAGCTTGTAGTGGCATACTGGCTGGCTTAGGCGACTCCACACTACTTCCGTTACATGTGCGTATGTGTGTCTGGCTTCCTGTTTGTCTCATGATATGCTAAAATGCATTGTTCATGTTCACAACTTTCATTCGACAACGCTTTTTTCCATATTTAGCAATAGATAGTGGATGTAACAATATATGATAATTGATGTACGAAAGACGAATGATTGGAAGGGCCAAATGTGAGACGGCCCTGGGTGCCTAATTTGAGCACTTTGAAAATAAAACTTCGTTCGTTCATACTCCTGGCTTTAGCTTTATTTATACATCCTAATGCAGCATTGCAAACTACTGAGCGTAAATCTTGCCAAGAAATCAACGACAGCGGTAAAATGTTGGTGTTGACAGCCATGTCCTGTAAAGGATATGCAAAAATCAAAGTAGTATTAATGTAGCATGTGGCCCGTCTCCCTGGCTCAGGTGTTAGCGACTTTCTCCGTAATCTTGTTTACGTGAAAAAATGCAGCTGCGCGAGAATCGGTAGCGTTTCTTGCCGCGCCCGTTACTTACAGGGTATGTGAGCCAGCCACTCAGAAAGCAATGGCACACTACTGAGCGTAAGCTTGCCAAGAAATCAACAACAGCGGTACAATGCTGGTGTTGACAGCGATGTCCGGTAATAGGATAGCGGAAAAAAATGTAGCATTGCCGGTTCCTTGGCGAAGGCGTTAAGGACGCAGTTTGTAATCCCGCATAACCGTATTCGAAACACAGCTGTGGACGATTTGGCAGCAGAGTGCCTTACGTTTTTTAAAAATGAAATAGTATTGGTGCCGGTTGTTTAGAAAGCAGTGGCAAACTACTGAACGTAAACTTGCCTAAGAATCACGAACAGCCAAAACATGGGATTGACTGCTACGTCCTGTAAAGGATATGCAACAACGTAATGTAGCATTAGTGAACACGAACATTTTCCGGGCATACCGAGTTGAAGGTGCCAAATCAGATGCACAAACCACCTGGCGTTGGTTTCCATGATATGAGAGTCAGCCGTTCTGAAAGCAAGGGCAAACTACTGAATGCAAGCATTGTCTAATACAGTGTTTCTCAACCGATGGGGAATTCCCCCCCCCCCCCCCACCCAGGGGGGAATTTTAGAGTATCCAGGAGGGGGGGGGGGTGAAGACCATTTCAAGATCGCGTTAATACAGAAACCGATTACTTGATATTGTTTTTCCCTTCATAATTTACTGTTATGTATGTCTCATCCTTCTAAAATTCATTTTAAAAAGTACGTAGACCCACAAATCATGTTTTATGTGGACGTCTAGACTTGTTTTAGTATGTGCTATTAAATTTACCTTCCATTTTTACGTATACTGTGTAGGGGTGGGGGATTTTTAGATAGGAAATATGAAAGGGGGGAATGACGTTCTGAAAATACGGTGAAGGGGGGCCACGGGCCACCTTTTTGATAGGAAGGGGGGGGGGGGAATGAGGTTCTGAAAATATGGTGAAGGGGCGCACGGGCCAAAAAAGGTTGATAGCCACTGGTCTAATACATCACAAACGGCCAAAAATGTTGCGGTTGATTTCGAAGCCTTATAAAAGACATGCAGCTAACTTTAATATGGTTACCTCGGCATCAGCGCATCGGCAGTGTAAGAACGAGTTTTCTTACCATTCGGCCGTGCTGACCCCCGCTGGATCATTCATGTTCAGCTGTTTAGTGTGCCCACTAATGTTGACCTCTGTTCTAGTCATGTTCAGCTATTTAGTGTGTCCTGTGATGTTGACTTCTGTTCTAGTCATGTTCAGCTGTTTGGTGTACCCTCTGATGTTGACCTCTGTTCTAATCATATTCAGCTGTTTAGTGTGCCCTCTGATGTTGACTTCTGTTCTAGTCATATTCAGCTGTTTAGTGTGCCGTCTGATGTTGACCTCTGTTCTAGTCATGTTCAGCTGTTTAGTGTGTCCTCTGATGTTGACCTCTGTTCTAGTCATGTTCAGCTGTTTAGTGTGTCCGTCTGATGTTGACCTCTGTTCTAGTCATATTCAGCTGTTTAGTGTGTCCTCTGATGTTGACCTCTGTTCTAGTCATATTCAGCTGATTAGTGTGCCGTCTGATGTTGACCTCTGTTCTAGTCATATTCAGCTGTTGAGTGTGTCCTCTGATGTTGACCTCTGTTCTAGTCATATTCAGCTGTTTAGTGTGCCGTCTGATGTTGACCTCTGTTCTAGTCATGTTCAGCTGTTTAGTGTGCCCTGTGATGTTGACTTCTGTTCTAGTCATGTTCAGCTGTTTAGTGTTCCCTCTGATGTTGACTTCTGTTCTATTTTATGTGAATTTTAATCAACACTTGTGAATGTATTTGTCAAGTGTTCACATCTCACGACAAAGGTTACAACACTTCAACATGCACAGGGACACATGAAAAGCACAGTTAGGGCTGCTGCTGCAATCGAGTTCCTCAATATTCCGAGCCATATATTGTCATTAGCAAGCTAGTTGGGTGTCAAGACAGGATTCGGCAGACTGCGCGGAAGAAATCACTGATGATTCAACGGGCAAGACGGCGTTTACCTGCAAAGCGCTGTAGAACGTAATGAGCACGGCATGGCACGAAGAATCTGGACTTGTCTTGCCACTGGACTCAAATGGACGCAGGCGAGAGAGTGAGGTCGAGGAATTGCGCAACTCTTCCTTACTTTAATCCAATTCCTACTTCATAAAAAAACTTAATGGATAGAGCACTGGCATGAGTGCAGTCGCACGAGGCTTCGCTATCAGCCCTTGTTCGCTACGGGAGGGAAAACATTACTGCCTAATCTGACGTGCACTCAGCTTACACAAATGCGATGGTCCTGACACTATTTTCCGACAGCAGATTCCTGCAACGGGACTATGATGTTATAGCGGGCGCGTTTGTGTAACGGTTAGGAGGAAACGCTGACAATGGTGTGATCGCAGTCGAACGAGAGTTTGATGCCAGCAGTCGCCGTTCGCTACGAGAGGTAAAGACTGGCCACCTGTTGCCTCGTGCACTCAAAGCTAAAACTGTGATGGTCCTAACACTTCACATACCCACCACAGATTTTTGCTACGGGGGATTTTTTTTTTTTAATTTAAAGATTGTCATTATTATGGCGTCCTCTGCCATCAAAGTAAATTAAAGACGAGCGAACTTAGTATAAGAACGACAAAATGTCAATAGTAAGTGATGACTGGTTGGGGAGAGTCACATCTAGGCCGGTGTTGTATTTGTCTGGCTTCAGTTGTCTACAAAGACCCCTTCACATCCCTCTCAGGTTTCAGTGTTGGCTGAGCGGGCAATTACCCCCTGGACAAGATGTACAGACACAACTATCCAATGACCAAAGAAACTAGCTTCAAACGCCAATGTCGTACTAGGACGCGTTTGCACGAGAATGTGTTCCAAATGGGCGAGAATGTGGTGGATACATGTGTCTGTAGTTACCAGCAGTCGCGACTTGTTACAGATTCTGGCGTCAGATAGGATGCTTTGCCTGCCGCCGGCCCCGTTGTTGGACTGTCAGTTGTTACAATTACGTGGACAAATGAAGCCGGGAACACCGTGAGGCTGCCTGTGATCCTCGCCGGCTAATGTAGGACATGGGTGTGTGGACAAAGTAGAAACATCACGTCTTCAATGTGCTCTATTGGTATATACGTAGGCGGTACTTTGTTCTGAAACGTATCTGGAAGTTTCCATTAAATGCAAGTCGCACAACCTAAAGGTTTCAGTTTTCAGATAGAGCTCTTGGGAACTACAGAGGAAATTGAAGAAATAATAAATGATTGACACTTATAGCGCTAGACAGACAACTTGGGGGAGAGTAAACTGCAGCCCCCCCCCCCCCCCGAACATCAAACCCTCAATGTGTTAGTGCAGTGACTAGTGCGCTTACTTGCCGGTCAGGTAAATGTGGGTTAAAATTTGATATTAACCTGATAATTAAAAATTGACATTGGCTCCCAGGTCGATACAGCCTAAAAAAGGATCATTAAATGTTTGGGGAAATAAAGGCGGTCAGCGTGATACTGGTCACAACAACCTCCGAGTGCGCATTGTCTATAAAAATACGAAGCCTGGCATCAAGTGCCCAATGTGCATAACGGTGTGTAAAAAGGGGTCCTTTAATTTTTAATGCGCTTGCTAAACAACTGCAGGTGCGCTGACAGCGGGTACGGGATTCCATACACCGGTAAATCAGTTGGACTTAAACGTTGATGTCTAGTTAAGAAAACTACTGAGCGTAAACTTGCCAAGAGATCACAACAACAAAAAATGCTGATGTTGACTGCAATGTCCTGTAAAAGACATGCAACTAATTTTTTAACTTAAGCTGTTCAGAAAGCATTAGCAAACTACTTAATGTAACATTGCCTACATAATTAACCGGGAGTTGGAATAGATTGCAACGTCATGCCTAGGAAATGCGACATTTAGGACTTGTATAAAACCTACAATTACGCGGTAATGGCATCCAGAACGAATCTAAGATTAGAGGTGAGTAGTACAGAGGAAAATTTTAAATATATGAATACACTGGTACACTTAAAGCATGGACGGGAAATATGCTAGGATGAATGAGAAATAACAGACACCGTAGATAATGCTGAACAATTCAAGTTTCCTAAAGTGTGCTGGTTGTCAGTATGTGAAACAGATCTGCTGTACTCTGTATACACTCTGTAAAACTAAAGTTGTAAGCTGGTTGTATGTAGTATGTGAAACAGATATGCTGTACTCTGTACATACTCTGTAAAACTAAAGTTGTAAGCTGGTTGTCAGTATGTGAAACAGATCTGCTGTACCCACTCTGTAAAACTAAAGCTGTAAGCTGGTTGTCAGTATGTGAAACAGATCTGCTGTACACACTGTGTAAAGCTAAAGTTTTAAGCTGGTTGTCAGTATGTGAAACAGATCTGCTGTACACACTGTGTAAAGCTAAAGTTGTAAGCTGGTTGTCAGTATGTGAAACAGATCTGCTTTACACACTGTAAAACAAAAGTTGCAAGCTGATTGTCAGTATGTGAAACAGATCTGCTGTACACTCTGTAAAACAAAAGTTGGCTCGTAAAGAACAACCGCATGCACTTTGGTCGGTCCTCAAGAGAAGGCAGGGGTAGACCGTGGGCATTCCGCACTATCCAAGGAGGCTTCCATAAGTGCACAGCCGATCCATGACAATCTGGTACTGAGCTATCCCAAGGTATTATCACGTCCTACACTAGGCTGCTTAACTCACTTCCGTATATTGATCCTTCCTTTCATCGCTGGATGCACCTTCGGAGACCAGAATGGCAATCTGCAGATTGTGGACTTTGATGACTTCTGCACAGTGACCTTTCACTTCAGACTTCCCACCTAAAGCATTTCTTAACCAAGCAATTTGCCATGTGGTAGCCACAGAGACTTTTACCACCTATTTGTCCAAGTAATTGTCACTGTGGTAGCCACAGAGACTTTTACCACCTACTTGCCCAAGTAATTGTCACTGTGGTAGCCACAGAGACTTTTACCACCTATTTGCCCAAGTAATTGTCACTGTGGTAGCCACTGAGACTTTTACCACCTACTTGTCCAAGTAATTGTCACTGTGTTAGCCAAAGAGACTTTTACCACCTATTTGTCCAAGTAATTGTCACTGTGGTAGCCACAGAGACTTTTACCACCTATTTGTCCAAGTAATTGTCACTGTGGTAGCCACAGAGACTTTTACCACCTACTTTCCCAAGTAATTGTCACTGTGGTAGCCACAGAGACTTTTACCACCTATTTGCCCAAGTAATTGTCACTGTGGTAGCCACAGAGACTTTTACCACCTACTTTCCCAAGTAATTGTCACTGTGGTAGCCACAGAGACTTTTACCACCTATTTGCCCAAGTAATTGTCACTGTGGTAGCCACAGAGACTTTTACCACCTATTTGCCCAAGTAATTGTCACTGGTAGCCACTGAGACGCTTTTATTTACTTTTGCCACCTACTTGTCCAAGTAATTTTCCATTCGGTTGCCACTGAGACTTTTACCAACTGCTTGCCCAAGTAATTTTCCACTTGGTAGCCACTGGGACACTTTTGCCACCTACTTGCCTCGGCATGCAGTTTTGGAGACCATATACTTTCGGGATTTTCCCTTCAATTTAAAGCTTCCATCAATAAAAGACAAAAGTAAGTTTTTGACACAAAATCAACAAAAGTGAACCCCCGCCAACATATGATAGCAAAAACAATAACATAATTATAACCAGGCTTAATAATTTGTATTAACAAACAACACAAACACGATGTGAAGAACAAACGTCAAAGTAAAATAAAATAAAATAATTAATCTGTAAGAGAACAACACCATAAAATGACTTGCAGTTGTGAGTAAGGGTTAGAACAGTGAAGCTATGGTAACTGCGAGCTAACAATAATCATCTTATTAAAGTCCATGCCGTGTGGCGTTGGCGATCAAGTCTGTTGACATCCTACTTGTCTCGTGTGTTGCCAATTTCTAATGCTGATGTTTCCCCGTGGCATGATGTCAGACTGTCGAGCATCTTCTATCTTGGTCTCTCCCTGCTTCTCCATTCATCAAATGTTACCGTTGTGATGACATATTCCAGCTTTCCCCATCTCATGACATGCCCAAAGAATGTGGGCTGTCTGCTTCTGAAGCGAATAACCAAATTCCTTTCTGTGGTAACCTATCCCAAGCTATGTTCATTGCTCTTTCTATCCGTTGATAGTGTTCTCATTATTCTGCTATACAAGCACATTCCCGTAGCTTCAACATAATTCCTGACTTGTCTGTTAATTGTCCATGATTCGCTTCCGTAAATCAGTATTGGTTCAATACAGCCTTTAAGAACTCTTTTCTTTGCCTCTATTCACAACGATAATCTACGGAGAATAAATAACAGCAAACGCTAAAATGGAGACATGGGCCTAACTCGCAAGGAGGACACAATAAAAGAAGGTTGAGAACCATTTGCCTAAAACCATGTCATTTGCCTCCAGTACCACGTGTTTTCAAGAGGTAGTTGAACATATTCAGACCCTCGCAAACAGACCAAGGTAATTGAAATGCATCACTGCTAGCGCGTCGATGATTCTCCGCACTAAATGTGCTCTTCCCCTGGCAATACATGAGCAGTAAATTTCTTATCGGGACAGCAAACTCGGCTTTAATGGCTGGAAACTGTATGAGGGAAATTAGAAGCTCTTATCCTTTCCAGACATCAAAACAAAACTATAAGCGTTTAATGAGGCCTTGATAAAGTCTGGGATACGAGGGCAAATCTGCCAGCTATCGGGGCTGGCAATTAGAGCACAAGACATGAGTTATTGCAAAAATTAGAGCTTTAACTTCGTTTTTATAATTACGTACAATATGGGAGCATTGGTGCATGGTGAGTACTTTTTCAACAATTAGCCAAGGTTTGCCTATTTTCGTTTGACATGCGCATAATGTGAAGTAGTTACATGTCCTTGTTTGGCTGTGTGTGATTTTCTAGGCAATTTTACGTACAGCGGTTTGCCATTGCTTACTGTACGGCAGGCGCTCATAACATTATGATGTCAACTCTGAACAACAAGCTGTCTTGGTTTGTGAGATCTTTTGGAGAGCTCATGCAGGTAAATTTAACCATGGAAAAGCGGATGTGCTACCCATCTACGCCACAGAAAGTAAACATAACCCTGGAAAGGTGGATGTGCTACCCATCTACGTTATAGAAAGTAAACCTAACCATGGACAGGTGGATGTGCTACCCTTCTACGCCACAGAAAGTAAACCTAACCTTGGACAGGTGGATGTGCTACCCATCAACACCACAGAAAGTAAACCTAACCTTCGACAGGTGGGTGTGCTACCCATCTACGCCACAGAAAGTAAACCTAACCTTGGACAGGTGGGTGTGCTACCCATCTATGCCACAGAAAGTAAACCTAACCTTGGAAAGGTGGGTGTGCTACCCATCTACGCCACAGAGATGCCAACAAATATCATATAATAGCTGAATCTGTTATCAACTAGGATGATGAAGCAGCTTAATATGTAAGCTATATTTACTTAATCTAATCGTTTCAGAATTGTTTATAAACGCATGAGAAAAGACTTCAGTGAAAATTAACCCACAACTTTAGGAGCGCAGGATATGCAGTTTAACCACTTGGCCATCGAGAGACGCTACTGTTACTCAAATACAACAGTTTGAAAGTAACATGTTTATGATATAATATTTCCTTTCATTAGCATTGTATTTACTAATTATTTTAGTCTTCCTGGCAACATGCATTTGAAAATAACTGTCAATAAAAACAAATGAACCGAGACAAGAAACAATTATGAAAACAGTACATTCTAAAACTCTCAGAAAATATTTATTCAGGCACTGGAAGTTCACATGGACTGCACCTGGGGAATACAACGTATTTACACAAACACATAGGCACACATGAACACTGACAAAACGCCAATATCTGGTTCATAACATACATTTTACAATTATGAGACACATACAAACTACGTATATATATACGAATAATTAAGGCCTTTTGTGTCACAATCAAATAATGAGAACAGTTAGGCTGTATTTCCAGGAATCTCCTATCCTTTTCTTTAGGGCCTGCTCTGTGGCGAAGGGGCTACGGACGCAATTCGTAATCCTGCATACCGCGTTCGAAGCACAGCTGCGGGAGATTAGGCAGCAGACCGCCTTGCATTAGTTTTCATACAATGGGATGAGTGTCGGTCTTTCGGAAAGCAATGGTAAACCATTGAACGTAAACTTGTCCCCAAAAAAATCAAACAGCCCAAAATCCTGGGATTTACCGCGACGTCCTGTAAAGGATTTGCAGCCAACTTTCGTTAGGCTCACACATCTAATTATTATACATGCAGTGTGGCGTTGATGATCATGTCCGCCCACAACTTTCTGTCTCGTGTACTGCCAACCACAACCTTCTGTACTGCCGACCCTGTCTCGTGTACGGCCAACCACAATCTTCTGTCTTGTGTACTGCCAACCCTGTATCGTGTACTGCCGACTGTCTCGTGTACTGCCAACCCTGTCTCGTGTACTGCCAACCCTGTCTCGTGTACTGCCAACAAAAACCTTCTGTCTCGTGTACTGCCAACCCTGTCTCGTGTACTGCCAACCCTGTCTCGTGTACTGCCGACCCTGTCTAGTATACTGCCTACGACAACTTTCTATCTCGTGTACTGCCAATCATTTCTGATACCGATGTTCCTCTATGACATAAAGTCAGACCTCCCAGCATGTCCCCCCCCCCCCCCCCCCCCTTCCAGCTTTACCGATATGCCATGACACACTCCAGCTCGCACATACAAAGCATAAGGAAAGGGTATGAAATTTCTCAAAAAGAAGCTAACATTTCACTTGTTCCATTGTGACCCAATAGACCGAAATTGTTCTTTTAAACATACTGGAAGAGTCAGAGTGCTGTTATCACCATCAAACTATTGAGTCTGGTGCTGGTTTCATCCACTTCTACATGAATTCAAACAATGTTCAAATAAATCAGTATTTATATCAAATATTGGTTTGAAACCAAAACAGGAAATCCCCCACCCTTATGGTATTCCCTGCCCTCATTGCAAAATACAATTGTTTATCACAAATAATGTGTATGCATTGTCTGCAGTTAATTTAAACAGCTGTAATCTGAACTATGCCGGATCTGTGGTTAATTTAAACAGCTGTAATCTGAACTATGCCGGGTCTGCAGTTAATTTAAACAGCTGTAATCTGAACTATGCCGGGTCTGCAGTTAATTTAAACAGCTGTAATCTGAACTATGCCGGGTCTGCAGTTAATTTAAACAGCTGTAATCTGAACTATGCCGGGTCTGCAGTTAATTTAAACAGCTGTAATCTGAACTATGCCGGGTCTGCAGTTAATTTAAACAGCTGTAATCTGAACTATGCCGGGTCTGCAGTTAATTTAAACAGCTGTAATCTGAACTATGCCGGGTCTGCAGTTAATTTAAACAGCTGTAATCTGAACTATGCCGGGTCTGCAGTTAATTTAAACAGCTGTAATCTGAACTATGCCGGGTCTGCAGTTAATTTAAACAGCTGTAATCTGAACTATGCCGGGTCTGCAGTTAATTTAAACAGCTGTAATCTGAACTATGCCGGATCTGCAGTTAATTTAAACAGCTGTAATCTGAACTATGCCGGATCTGCGGTTGAAGGGTTGCGAACACAATTCGTAATCCCTATACCGCGTTCGAAACACAGCTGCGGGAAGTTTGGCAGCAGACCGCCTTGCGTTGGTTTTAAATGGTATGAGTGCCTGTCGTCCAGAAGACCATGGCAAACTCTGAACGTAAAACTTACCAAGAAATCACAAAAGTCAAAAAAAAATAAAACAAAAAGCAACGCTGAGCTTAACTGCGACGCCCCTTAAAGGATATGCCACTTTAAAAGATGTGAACTATACCTAACATAAGGTTTCAGATACTGGTTTAAAACAAAATAATTACCCACTGCTTGGGGTGTTCTGTGCCCTGATCTCAAAAGCATGCAATACAATTGCACATTATCTCAAATAATGTGCATGCACTGATAGCTGTGGCTAGCCACTCGCCAGCCAACCCAGGGACATGGTTGGAATCTGCAGCTGGGCGATGTTTACAAATTGACCTGGGTTCTCGGACCAATATAGCCTAAAATGGGAAGCAAGAATATATTGGGAAGTAAAGGTGGCCGCATGGTACTAACCACATCACCCATGGGGTGCAGATTGGTCTATACAAATATGGGTTTAACACCACGTGCCAGGTGCGCCTTACGGCGTGTAGAAAGGGTCCTTTACTGTTACTGATTACAGCTCATGTAAGTTAGTTAGTTAGTGGACAGATCATCTTCATTGCACATCGAACCATTCAGCTGATAAGTTATCGGATCCCCTCCTCAGTAAATCCCGCAGCGTGTAGCAGCTCACGACACCAGTTCTGTGTTGGTTTATTAATCTTCTTTGGCTTCTTGCATAGTGCTCTTGTTTGGCCATACCTCTTTTAACTTGCTGTTCTCGCAGTCTGACCATGGTTGTAGATTGTAGAGTTGTCATCTGAATGGAACCTAACCCAAGGTAGAGTGCCCGTTCCCACATCTTGAGGCGCTTTGGGTATATGGTGACAGCCCCATCATTTTATAGACTAATCGGGTTCAATGGGTGATGAGGTCACTATCAGGTCAGCTGACATTACTTCCCAGAACATTTCCTGGTGCCAATTTTAGGCTAGGTCAACCTGCAGGCCCTGGCCAATCTTTAAACAGTGCCCACTTTGAAGGGGTATTTAAGGCATGACCACCAGGCTAGCATACTAGCCAAGACGCCACCACGACTTCCTAACATGAATCAGCAAACAGACAGTAGTTAAGTGACACAGTGATACGCAGTCTGCCTAACATGAATCAGCAAACAGACAGTAGTTGAAGTGACACAGAGATACGCAGTCTGCCTAGCGTGAATCAGCAAACAGACAGTAGTTGAAGTGACACAGAGATACGCATTCTGCCTAACATGAATCAGCAAACAGACAGTAGTTAAGTGACACAGTGATACGCAGTCTGCCTAACATGAATCAGCAAACAGACAGTAGTTGAAGTGACACAGAGATACGCATTCTGCCTAACATGAATCAGCAAACAGACAGTAGTTGAAGTGACACAGAGATACGCAGTCTGCCTAACGTGAATCAGCAAACAGACAGTAGTTGAAGTGACACAGAGATACGCAGTCTGCCTAACATGAATCAGCAAACAGACAGTAGTTGAAGTGACACAGAGATACGCAATCTGCCTAACGTGAATCAGCAAACAGACAGTAGTTGAAGTGACATAGACGTACGCATTCTGCCTAACATGAATCAGCAAACAGACAGTAGTTGAAGTGACACAGAGATACGCATTCTGCCTAACATGAATCAGCAAACAGACAGTAGTTGAAGTGACACAGAGATACGCAGTCTGCCTAACGTGAATCAGCAAACAGACAGTAGTTGAAGTGACACAGAGATACGCAGTCTGCCTAACATGAATCAGCAAACAGACAGTAGTTGAAGTGACACAGAGATACGCAGTCTGTCTAACATGAATCAGCAAACAGACAGTAGTTAAGTGACACAGTGATACGCAGTCTGCCTAACATGAATTAGCAAACAGACAGTAGTTGAAGTGACACAGAGATACGCATTCTGCCTAACATGAATCAGCAAACAGACAGTAGTTGAAGTGACACAGAGATACGCAGTCTGCCTAACGTGAATCAGCAAACAGACAGTAGTTGAAGTGACATAGACGTACGCATTCTGCCTAACATGAATCAGCAAACAGACAGTAGTTGAAGTGACACAGAGATACGCAGTCTGTCTAACATGAATCAGCAAACAGACAGTAGTTAAGTGACACAGTGATACGCATTCTGCCTAACATGAATCAGCAAACAGACAGTAGTTAAGTGACACAGTGATACGCATTCTGCCTAACATGAATCAGCAAACAGACAGTAGTTGAAGTGACACAGAGATACGCAATCTGTCTAACATGAATCAGCAAACAGACAGTAGTTAAGTGACACAGTGATACGCATTCTGCCTAACATGAATCAGCAAACAGACAGTAGTTGAAGTGACATAGACGTACGCATTCTGCCTAACATGAATCAGCAAACAGACAGTAGTTGAAGTGACACAGAGATACGCAGTCTGTCTAACATGAATCAGCAAACAGACAGTAGTTAAGTGACACAGTGATACGCAGTCTGTCTAACATGAATCAGCAAACAGACAGTAGTTAAGTGACACAGAGATACGCAGTCTGTCTAACATGAATCAGCAAACAGACAGTAGTTAAGTGACACAGTGATACGCATTCTGCCTAACATGAATCAGCAAACAGACAGTAGTTAAGTGACACAGTGATACGCATTCTGCCTAACATGAATCAGCAAACAGACAGTAGTTGAAGTGACACAGAGATACGCAGTCTGCCTAACATGAATCAGCAGACAGACAGTAGTTGAAGTGACACAGAGATACGCAGTCTGCCTAACATGAATCAGCCAAACAGACAGTAGTTGAAGTGACACAGAGATACGCAGTCTGTCTAACATGAATCAGCAAACAGACAGTAGTTAAGTGACACAGTGATACGCAGTCTGCCTAACGTGAATCAGCAAACAGACAGTAGTTGAAGTGACTCAGAGATACGCAGTCTGCCTAACATGAATCAGCAAACAGACAGTAGTTGAAGTGACACAGAGATATGCAGTCTGTCTACATTAATCAGCAAACAGACAGTAGTTTGAAGTGACACAGAGATACGCCAGTCTGTCTACCATGAAATCAGCAAACAATACAGTTCGTAAGTGACACAGAGATACGCAGTCTGTCTAACATGAATCAGCAAACAGACAGTAGTTGAAGTGACACAGAGATACGCAGTCTGTCTAACATGAATCAGCAAACAGACAGTAGTTAAGTGACACAGAGATACGCAGTCTGCCTAACATGAATCAGCAAACAGACAGTAGTTGAAGTGACACAGAGATACGCAGTCTGCCTAACATGAATCAGCAAACAGACAGTAGTTGAAGTGACACAGAGATACGCAGTCTGCCTAACATGAATCAGCAAACAGACAGTAGTTGAAGTGACACAGAGATACGCAGTCTGTCTAACATGAATCAGCAAACAGACAGTAGTTAAGTGACACAGTGATACGCAGTCTGCCTAACATGAATTAGCAAACAGACAGTAGTTGAAGTGACACAGAGATACGCAGTCTGCCTAACGTGAATCAGCAAACCCCCTCTGCCGTGCGTCCACCTTGACGAGGTAGAGGGGCTTGCGCGTTCCAATGACCCCAAGAGCTATGCCGACGGTAGCACAGCTACTGGTAGGGTCACCCATGTCGGACAGGTCAAGGGAGAGGGACCAGACGAAGTGACGCACAAACCTGCTGCCTTGTAGGTAGACTGGGACAGTCAAAGGCTAGGGAAAGCATCCCGAAAAGTGCTTGTCGAAATCGGATGTACTGAGCCACAAGCTTGACAAAGAAGTGCAACGTAACTTTATCATTTCATGATGCCACAGATGAAAATTAATCGTTATGGTGCTAATCCCGTGAAGTCCCATCAGGCGGTGATAGTGCCGGGCCCCCTGCCTCGAGGGGGTCCACCCATGACTACTGGTGGTCACCTTCCCCTGTGCTGTGGAGTCAAGGCACAGAGGAGTAGGTTAAGAGCTATTGACCAAATACCAAGGACACTCAACATACTACAGTGGAATGCCGAAGGAGTTTATAACAAGAAAGAATCCCTGACACAGCGTCTTCATAAAGATAGAATAGATGTGGCATGCATTCAAGAGACACACCTCAATGCCAATCGCAAATTTTCAGTCAGAGGATATCAGGCCACACGTTTCGACCGCGAAGGACATAAAGGAGGAGTTCTAATACTTACACGAAATACAATACCTTGCAGCGAAGTATCTGTGATCTCTGACAACCAAACAGAAATTATAGGTGTTGATATAATGATAAAGGACGTGAAAATAAGAATCTACAATCTGTATAGCCCAGCAGATAAGGACCTTACACTCTCAAACATGAAAATAACTGACACAAACTGCATTATTGTCGGAGACTTTAATAGCCGTTCAGAAAGATGGGGATACCCAGATACTGACAAAAGAGGAGATGAATTGGAGGACTGGGAAATAGACTCAAATCTCCATCTACTCAACAAAGCGGATGACACACCGAGCTTCTACTCCAGAAGATGGCTTACCACTTCTACTCCAGACTTAGCTTTCTGCACAGGAGACATCCTCCACAAAATCGATCGCCATGTGCTGGACCAATTAGCAGGTAGTGACCACAGACCAATCAAGCTTGTAATGAATATGGAGTATGTTCCACAGGAGCAAAAGCCCTTGCCCCGCTGGAATTACAAACGAGCAGATTGGGACAGATTTGCCATACTAACAGACAAATATTGTGAAAACATAAATACACGATATGGCAACATAAAGCAAATGGTGGAAAGTCTAAACAGAGCGATAATACAGGCAGCCACTGAGTCCATTCCTAGAGGAGCGAGGAAAAATTACAAACCATACTGGACTGAAGAACTACAAAGTTTGGAGGACAAAGTTGAAGATGCCAGGAAGACAGCAGAGAGAGAACAAACAATTGAAGCGAATATCTCTCTCAAAGCCATCTCAGCAAAATATAAAAGAACAGTAAATCAAACAACAAGAGATTGTTGGAGGGAAAAAACAGAAAACCTGAATTTTGACAGGGATGGAAACAAACTATGGAAACTAGTGAAAGCCATGAACAATGAAGGACCTAGAAACAAACAAATAACAATTAAACAAGGAAATGCCTTGCTTACAGGAAAAAAGGCTGCAAATGCACTAATGGAACACTATGCAAATGCAAACCACATTGATATTACAACCGAACAGAAGAAAGCAATCAAAGACAAACAGATACATCATAGAAATACAGAGACAGCAGCAGAATATATGATGGCAAATCTAACAATGGAAGAAATGGAACAGGCAATGAATACCCTAAAAAAGAAGAAATCACCAGGAAAGGATGGAATCACAAATGAAATGCTAATAGGACTAGGCAACAAGGCAAAGAAGAAACTACTAGCAGTCCTAAATAACAGCTGGAAGAGAGGAATAGTCCCACAGGCATGGAAGGAAGCTATACTAATACCAGTCCCAAAGAAAGGAAAAGACCTGGAAGAACCAAATGGCTATCGACCTATCAGTCTACTTAGCTGTGTAGGAAAATTAATGGAACGCATTATCAATGGCAGGCTAACATGGCATCTGGAAGAAAACAAACTCTTAACACCACACCAAGCAGGATTCAGAAAGTACAGATCCACTGAAGATCAAATAACCTATATAGCTCAGGAAATAGAGGATGCCTTCCAAGAGAAAAAGCACACACTAGCAGTCTGGATAGATTTAGAAAAAGCATTTGATAAAGTATGGAAGGAAGGACTGAAAGTAAAACTGCAAAACATGCATGTTTGTGGAAAAATGTATAAATGGATCAGCCACTACCTTGAGAACAGAACTGCCAGGACAAAAGTACAAGGACAAACAAGCAAAATGATGCTGCTGGAGCAAGGTGTCCCCCAAGGAGGAGTTCTTTCACCAACATTATTCCTAGCATATATAAATGACATCACAGAAAATTTTCCAGCCAGAGTACACACATCCTCCTTTGCAGATGACCTAGCCATATGGACATCTGAAGAATATATTAGTACAGCTAACAGCAGAATACAGCAAGCCTTATTAGCGCTAGAGGACTGGTCAAAATCATGGCTAGTGAAGATAAGTGAGGAGAAAACAACATGCACAGTGTTCTCCCTCTCAAATAAAACTCAGCAACCTAAGCTGGTATTGAATGGAAAAATATTGCGCCATGAAGAAAATCCAAACTATCTAGGAGTCACCTTTGATCGTCGCCTGACATGGAAGACACAGGTTGAGAAAAATCGAACAAGAGCAAGGCAGAGAATGGCAATCATGAAAAAGCTTGCTGGTACAACGTGGGGAGCAGATGAGAAAGTTCTCAAGAAGTTATATACTGGACGGGTGAGGCCAGTACTGGAATATGGCATTGCAGCTTGGGCAACAGCAGCTAAGTCAAACTTTAACAAAATAAGTAGAGTCCAAAACCAAGGAATGCGAATCATAACTGGAAGCCTGAAGACAACGCCTATTAATGAACTAGAAAAGATCACTTGTTTACAACCAATGCAGGATAGAAGAGATAGCAGAGCCCAGCAACAAGCAGAAAAATTTAGAAGATTGACAGACCACCCTATGTACAACAGATTTAATGGTTTTGGAAAGGGAAGACTGAAGCGTAGCAACTTTGTAGAAACTGCAAAACGAAGGATTAGGGCAGATCCTATACTTAACATATCAACAGTCAAGCCCATACACAATGCACACAAGTTCCCAGCTTGGAGACAGCAGCAACTGCCTGAGATGATAGAAAACATTCCTGGTATTGAGAAAAAGAACACTCAGCATGAAACCGAAAGAAGAGAAATAACCCTAAACTACATAAAAGAACATTACCCAAGCAGGAATTGGACCCATGCATATACAGATGGATCAGCCAAAAATTCAATAGAGAATGGAGGAGGAGGAATTCTCCTAAATTTAAAAAATGGAGTGAAAAAAACACATTCAATGGCAACTGGAAAATTTTCAAGTAACTTCAAAGCGGAGGTAGAGGCTTTGAAAACTGCAGCAGAAATGCTCCTGATGGAGGAAAATAAAGAGAAGCAAATAGCTATCTTCACAGATGCAAAGTCAGCTGTCTCAATACTGAAGAGCAATAACAGCACAGAACTAACTGACCTAAGAGCAGCACTCCATGGTCTATGCCAGAAATCCAAAAAAGTTGTAATACAGTGGATCCCATCACATTGCAGTATACCTGGAAACGAAGAGGCTGACAGACTGGCAAAAGAGGGCGGACGACTACCACAGCCTGACATAGACATAACCTATAATGAGGCAAAGAGGTTGATAAAAAGCACTTATAGAACCAAATGGGAATCAGAGCATCCAGGCCATCAGAAGGATGATGCATATTACAAACTCGACCGAAGAGAACAAGTAGCAATCTTCAGACTCCGCACAGGACATAACAGGCTGAAATACCACTTGTTCAATAAACTAAAGATAGGAGATACCGATGAATGTAATTGTAGAACTGGAAAAATGACAGCAAAACATTTGCTGCAGGATTGCCCAACGTATGCAGAACAGAGAAAGATATTTTGGCCCACACCTGCTTCATTTGAGGACAAGCTCTATGGAGATATCAACAAGCTCAAGTTGACCGCAGCTTACTTTAACTACATACAGGTTGACATTTAAAGGTGCATGAAGACCCAGAGGCATGAAATGGAATATTGCTTGGATAGCAAATCCATTATGTGGAAAGTCCAAATCGAAAGCCCATTGTGTGGGCTTCATAAAAGGTGGAAAAGTGTCCTAGTGGCACTGAAATGGAATATTGCTTGGATAGCAAATCCATTACGTGGAAAGTCCGAATCAAAAGCCCACTGTGTGGGCTTCATAAAAGGTGGAAAAGTGTCCTAGTGGCACGAAATGGAATATTGCTTGGATAGCAAATCCATTACATGGAAAGTCCGAATCGAAAGCTCACTGTGTGGATGTCATCTGCAGACTGCATACTTCTGGTTTCCGGAAGAACAGCCTATGGTGAACGGAAGGCCCAATATACGGAAGTGAGGCTAAGCAGCCATGTGCAGGACGTGACGATTCCTTGGGTGAGCCCAGTACCAGAGCGCTATGTATCGGCTCTGCAAGTATGGAAGCCTCCTTGGATGGCGGGGAATGCCCATGGTCTGCCCCTGCCTTCCCTTGAGGGCTGACCAGGATCTTTGGCTGTTCTATATGGACCAGCTGGGATGGGGGATAACACCACAACAGTGAGAGTCAAACGTCCTAAGAAACCCCCGGGAAGGTTAACCCGGTCAACAAATGCCCGCAGAAGTCGGATGTGTCGGCCTAACGGCGCAAGAACGCAGCTCTGCTGTAAACAGGCACAACGCAATCACATCCGAAAAAAAACTCCGGATGAACGAAGAAGAAGAAGAAGAATCAGCAAACAGACAGTAGTTGAAGTGACATAGACGTACGCATTCTGCCTAACATGAATCAGCAAACAGACAGTAGTTGAAGTGACACAGAGATACGCAGTCTGTCTAACATGAATCAGCAAACAGACAGTAGTTAAGTGACACAGTGATACGCATTCTGCCTAACATGAATCAGCAAACAGACAGTAGTTGAAGTGACATAGACGTACGCATTCTGCCTAACATGAATCAGCAAACAGACAGTAGTTGAAGTGACACAGAGATACGCAGTCTGTCTAACATGAATCAGTAAACAGACAGTAGTTAAGTGACACAGTGATACGCAGTCTGTCTAACATGAATCAGCAAACAGACAGTAGTTGAAGTGACATAGACGTACGCATTCTGCCTAACATGAATCAGCAGACAGACAGTAGTTGAAGTGACATAGACGTACGCATTCTGCCTAACATGAATCAGCAGACAGACAGTAGTTGAAGTGACACAGAGATACGCAGTCTGCCTAACATGAATCAGCAAACAGACAGTAGTTGAAGTGACACAGAGATACGCAGTCTGCCTAACATGAATCAGCAAACAGACAGTAGTTGAAGTGACACAGAGATACGCAGTCTGCCTAACATGAATCAGCAAACAGACAGTAGTTGAAGTGACACAGAGATACGCAGTCTGCCTAACATGAATCAGCAAACAGACAGTAGATGAAGTGACACAGAGATATGCAGTCTGTCTAACATGAATCAGCAAACAGACAGTAGTTAAGTGACACAGAGATACGCAGTCTGCCTAACATGAATCAGCAAACAGACAGTAGTTGAAGTGACACAGAGATACGCAATCTGCCTAACGTGAATCAGCAAACAGACAGTAGTTGAAGTGACATAGACGTACGCATTCTGCCTAACATGAATCAGCAGACAGACAGTAGTTGAAGTGACACAGAGATACGCAGTCTGCCTAACGTGAATCAGCAAACAGACAGTAGTTGAAGTGACACAGAGATACGCAGTCTGCCTAACGTGAATCAGCAAACAGACAGTAGTTGAAGTGACATAGACGTACGCATTCTGCCTAACATGAATCAGCAGACAGACAGTAGTTGAAGTGACACAGAGATACGCAGTCTGCCTAACATGAATCAGCAGACAGACAGTAGTTGAAGTGACACAGAGATACGCAGTCTGCCTAACGTGAATCAGCAGACAGACAGTAGTTGAAGTGACACAGAGATACGCAGTCTGCCTAACATGAATCAGCAGACAGACAGTAGTTGAAGTGACACAGAGATACGCAGTCTGCCTAACATGAATCAGCAAACAGACAGTAGTTGAAGTGACACAGAGATACGCATTCTGCCTAACGTGAATCAGCAGACAGACAGTAGTTGAAGTGACACAGAGATACGCAGTCTGTCTGTAGTCCAAGAAACAATAAGAGCCGTTCCAACATATCCAGATAAATGAAAATATTTTATAAACTTGACGATGTTGACCTACCACACGCTTAAATGTCTGGGCAGTGGAACAGGTGCCCAGCCCTCTCACATAAGGGCAAAGAATGAGTGATATTGTGGCATGTTGGACATCATGAATAGTGGGCCCATATGGCTTCTGCCAGTGTAAAATGTCAACATCACCCAAACAGAATAGTTATTGTGGTTGCTTAGCTGGTTGCCTGGTTGGTGAATTCCCCGGAAGACTTAGCTTTAACTCATATAAGTCCGATGTGCTGGCATTCGGGTCGTCAGAGTCATGAAATGTCAAGGTAAGGTGGGTGTGGAGATATTTCTCCCAATCTGGTACCTAAGCACCATCTCCACAGAGGCAGGTTGCATACCTCTCCTTCCCCTCTCCAAGCTCAGAAAACAGCGACGTGTGCAAGACCAGTACCGGAACTTCACATCTGTATACAAGCATATCAGAATGTAGTCAGGCCATGGTTGCACGCAGCACGTGTGGACTGGCTGGGAGTAGGCCCGGGTGGGTCGTGTTTCCGGCACGGATTTTAGGTGTTGTCCATTCACTGATCCAGTGTCCTGGGATGATTCATTGTCGTAAGCGACTCCCCGGTATCTGCCATGGGTTTATATACAGTAGTTTTCCTCATGCAACCCCCTTTAATTTGATATATAAAACAACATTTCTGCTACCATATTAACAACTTTTAAATAATAACTGTGAGTCATAACAGAAGATGGCTGGATAGACAGAAAAATCGAAATCTGGTGTCAGAAAGCAAGTGCGCTTATATATCAACTATCATCCATATTCACATCAACGCTACGCTACCAATGTCAAACTTTGACCAGATCTAAATCACATTTACACAAAATCTACGAGATGAGATGCTTGAGAAGAGATGCCAACTTAACAATCCGAGACCGAGTAAAAAGTGATGTTGTTAATATCAGACAGACGGTTGGACCAACACCTTATGCCAGGTATATGGAAAGACAGAAGATCAAATGGTTAGACAACTACCAGCACTGGCGCTACATCAAAGAAGATCTGATACGAGAGCAAGAGGGTGCCAGAGTAGACAATGGATTGACGAATTCAAAGGCATTGTACAATCACATGGAGAGACAGACTCCAGCCTAATACCCAGAGGGAAATATTGATAGTACGATGAGGGAAATCCAGTCCAAATAACACCATCTTGAAGTTGGATGTGTCAACCAAGAGAAGCAAAATATTACAGCTTAGATGTAAATGAATACAAGCAGTAACCCTTTCAGGAGGAAGAATAAAATCTAAGAACATGATATTCTAACCAGGTGATACCTACTAATTAAAAATATTATGTTATCATCAATAAAACCTAAAAACCTGTTTTCCTAATCAAGTTATATCTAGTACTTTAAATTATTAATATTATAATACTATCATCATGACAAGCACGTAATTTTACAATAGCAGTCAAGTCTAATCAGATATGTTAACTGGTCTTTGACTTTGTAACATTTCATTTCAGACCCCCTGGCCGATCAAGTTGGTTCGTATCTCTAGTATTAGACTGTGGTTAGTTTTCATTGCTATTTCCTGGTTGATTAAAAAAATTTCACTTTCATATTTTCTCAGAACAAAAGTAAAACATATGTTAGCTCAGTGGTTCTCAACCTTTTTTGGCTCATGACCCCCCCCCCCCCCCCCCCCCCTACCATATGTTCAGAACGTCATTTCCCCCCCCCCCCCCCCCCCTCCCCCTTTTCGAATTTCCTCCTTACAAATCCCAACCCTTACACAGTATACATAAAAATGGAAGCTAAATTTAATAACACATACTAGAACAAGTCTACATCTACATAAAACGTGATTTGCGGGTCTACTTACGTTATAAAACGAATTTCATTAGGACAAGAAGTACAGAACCGTAAAATTTAGAGGGAAAAACAGTATCAAGTAACTAGTTCTTGTATTAATGCGATCTTGAAATAATCTTAATTTCCCCTGTAAACCTTAAAATTCCCCCCTGTGGGGTGGGGGGAATTCCCCACCGGTTGAGAACCACTGTGTTAGCTTTTACAACTGCATTGACATGAGCATTGAGCTGCCTTTTAATAAACGAATTGAGCCATACAAATTAAAAACTTAAATCAAATTTAGTGAACCAAGTTCTTTCAAATTTCAAAATTAGGATAATAGCAGCTGTCAATCTAAATAAAGGTTGTGTTTAGGTGGGAACAACTTGATCCTTTAATATTAAAGGTTCTACTCATAATAGTAAGTATTCAATACTTTCAGATGAGTTATCACAATTTGTTTTTTTATTTTACAAAGTTGCCAGGCCATAGAACAAGCAAAAAACAGTAACACTGTAACCTACCATGCATGACATAACAGACGGCTAAGGATGATTGATGTAAGTCTGGCTACTTCACCCTGTAAAAAACTGTAGCTGCTAAATCAAACCAACCATGAACAAGTCTACATCATCAATGTGAGTTGGTTCAGGGAAATGCTCCATGGGAGAAGAAGAGCACAAGAGGAGAAGAAAAGCACAAGAGGAGAAGAAAAGCACAAGAGGAGAAGAAAAGCACAAGAGGAGAAGAAAAGCACAAGAGGAGAAGAAAAGCACAAGAGGAGAAGAAAAGCACAAGAGGAGAAGAAAAGCACAAGAGGAGAAGACGCTATTTTCCAAGTAAAATTTGCCTGTCTTATAACATGTTTATACAATTATTCTCCACATGTTTACAACAGCTGTCTCAAACTCTGTTCTACCTCCTTCCAACTTAGGACTGATGACATAAGGATTGTATTAATATTATACCTCTATTTCACAGATTGTACTTGCATTCTTCCAAATCCTCCTGTATTTCTTTAATAACTGAACTGCTGTCCTGTTTCTCATTCATGCTGTAACCCTAGCCTCAACTCGCATGCAAATTTCTCAGACTCCTACATAAAATATCCATAAATATGTATTTCAGTAACCAGTATGTGCCCATCCATTTGTTACCGGGGCCGATAAGGAAAAACAAAGAACAATAACACTGTAAGCTAGCAGGCATTTGGAAGAGGCGACTAAGCAAGGTTAGTGTGAGACTGACTAACTCAGTCCATAGAAAACTATCAGTGAAAATTTAACCAATCATGAATAAGTCTACAAAGGACTTGGTGTGAGTTGAGTGAGGACTTGGTGGAGTTGAGTGAGGACTTATGCTCCTTTGGGAGCTGAAAAGCAGAAGAAAAAGAAGGTGCCACTCAGATTACAAGACTTGCAACATGATTCACACTGGCCAAGATCTTGAAGCATTTTTAATGGATGCAGTCTGCCCATAGACAGGTCACCAGTCTGGTTAACGTTCCAAGGATGTGAAGTTTCAGTACCGGACTTGCACACCCAGCTGATTTCTAAGCTTGGAGAGGGGAAGGAGAGCTCTGCAATCTAGTCCACAGGGAGATGGCACTTCAGTGTCGGATTAGGAGGAAGATCTGTACACCAACCTGACTTTAATGGATGGCATCTCTTTTCTGGGCTGGGCAACCTAATGGTGACCAACCCAACTTAAAAGTTAAAACAGGAATGTCTTTCAGATTAATTTTAACCAACCATATGGCAAATAGCTATTTTTACTTGCATTTTCTTGACTAATTAGATCAGATGACATAATATAGAGGGAACAAAATAAAAATATAACATTTCCATGGATTTCAATGTGCTTGAAGAAAGTAAAAAGATTTGCATTGTTCATCGAATGCTCTTTAATTTGGTATTTAACACATTATACTTTATTAATGATTTATAGTACTAAATATTAATTAAGGAAGCCATTGTATTACAGAAGACTTCAATTATATGTGTGTCCATTTTTCAGATCTGATCAATAATTCCATTCACAGCATTAAACATAATGGACAATAATTATTATTAATATTTGTTGCATATCCCTTACGGGACGTCGCAGTCAACACCAGCATTTTTCAGCTGCTGCTGATGTACTAGGCAAGTGTTACGTTCAGTAGTTTGCCATTGCTTTCTGAACGACCGGCTCCCATACCAGCACGTTATAACACAACGCGACATGGTCTGCTGCACAAATCAGTCGCAGCTGAGCTTCGAACGCCCGGTACCCGGCTCACGAACCGCGTTCGCAAAGCCTTTAGCCACGGAGCCGGATAATTAATTATTGCTTATTATAATTTTTTTTTAAAAAGGTGCTGGTAGTAAAGTGTTAGACTTTCACAAATTTTAGGTCATGGTATATTGAAATAGGGCTGGTCAGTTTCCTCCCTCGCTGCCTTTCCTGTCTAGACAATAATTCCCAGAAAATGCTTAAAATTATCTGGCACTCATTTTATGATTCTAGGTCAATCCCAGGCATACTGGGTGGAACAAAGAATCATTCCATTGCTGAAGATTAAACCTGGACCACCCACTGTCTTGTAAGCAAGCGCTCTCTTCACTAGACTACCACAGCTCCCATTATATGTAAAAGCAATCTATTATCAGACAATGATGTGATGATTCTTGCCATCACTGCCTTTGATTCCTCCATCTCAGAACAAAGATTGTTGAACTGAAGCCATCATGCCAAATCAACAGACATATGAAGAATCAATTTGGCATGCGGTAAAGTATGCCTATGGATGTCAATCACAGTTTAAACAAAAAGCCAATTGCAGTTTTGAAAATGAGAATTTCAGACAGGCGACAAGGCATGTAACCAAACAATACACTGTTGCCAGGAGATCCAACTGTTGTTGATCCACAGCTGAGGTGCCTTGATTTATGTCTGTGAAATGGGATCAAACTGACAGCTACGATAAGCATGGGAGACTAAAGACCTTTGGGAGTGCAAAGTCTACTGGATCAGCAATATTGTGCAATCACTGAGGGATCTAAAACTAGATCTGAAGCATGTTGCTGAAGTGGAAGAATTGTATATTTGAACTCCAAGAGTAGAAGTGGGATGACAGCATTAGTAAGGTAAAAGCATCTATTAAACTCTTCTTACCATTTACCATTATACTATTACCTAGCATGAGAAATAACTTCACATGTTTTGACTAACACTCATATTATACCTGTGAATTTATTTATCCTATTGTTTCAATGGCCACAAGGGATTCCCAACAACTGACATACTTATGTCTTGTATCTCGGCTCTGTGCAAACAGTTCTAATAAACAAAGTGTTGAAAGCACATATCTACCCTCAGTTATTAGACAAAAATCAACAAGCACAGAAGTTACAAACACCAAATGGTTTCTACAACGGCAAAATGGTGTCTACAATTACCAAGTCTTTATACAAGATAGCCTTACAGTTACCGACTCAATTTCACATTCTTCAGTTCATATCTGCTTAATCACTCATAATATGGCAGTTTGTAAATTATGTTTCTGTCTTATACATGGTTCTGTTCATTGGAGTTTCAACAACACAGCTTATGAATAAGGTACACATAGAAATGAATGACATAATAACTCGCAGAATAGCCCACAGACTCATGCAGATCTAATCAACTTGGCTAGACTGTACCAGTGAACAAATAAATTCTGTGTAGTTCAACTTGGTGCATTAAGTTTTAATGTCATTGCACACCTGAAATTCAATCAAGAACAATCAATTTATTGAAGATTTGTATTAACCACAAATGCAAACAAAATATCATCAATAAAACATGTGTCTTGCAGAAAAGAAGGCTATTTATTTTGGATTCTTTCAGACTAGGGACAATAAAGTCAATAAGTAAAATGGTCCAGGGGAACTTAAAATGCACACATTAAATGATTATGTGCTTATGGTTCATTCATCGCCATATGCGATATCATATAATGGCTTATATATTGGCATACTAGGGTCGTCAAACTGTTGTTTCTTTTCCCTATCTGTTCCGCAATTTTAATGCTCTGTAAATGAAAATTGACATTGGGGAATTCCTTCATTCTTATTTATCGAAAAATTACAGTCATGTTGGCTTAAAATTTTGCAGAACTATCAGAAATGTGGTTAATTTTCTGATTTCAGATTGGCAAAGCCCACTAGTTTTATACTGCATCGATTTACATCAGATTATTGTTTGAAACAATTTTAGATGATATTGATTTCTGATTTAAAGGACTTTGTGAAAGGTTCTGATAGCATGTGCAGTAATGTAGTTTAGTTTAGTTTAGTCGATGGATCAACATCACGGCACACGGGTGTAACCCATAAGTGCTCCGTTCCCCTCCTAACTCAAACCTGAGTCTGGAGAAACTCAGCTCAGTGCACAAACTCAGTAGCACCGGCGAGGATCCTGAAATACTTTGGGTAGATTTTTAACTCGAAATTTTGCCTGGGCAGCGCCGTTAGGCTACTCTTTTTCAATTTCCAACTGCCAAGAGATTTTTTACGTGCGCAACAATACACATGGGCTTCGGATCTCACTACCCAGAGACCAGGGGAAATTTTGTTACTAGAAGTCCACGAGAAAAAAATCCTGGTCATCAACGGGGCTTGAACCCGGGACCTCCAGCACTCAAGGCCATTTCAAACCATTCCTCGAGACCACGCAACCTCCCTATGTAATGTAGTTATTCTGACAAATTATTTAGCAGATGGTGATATGGAAAACAAAACACACAGTAAAATTCTGCCATCATATGAAAGCACATGTCAAATTATGTTTGCTCTTTTGAGCGACACTAGTGCCTCAAAGTTTGCTTTGCCTATCACAAATAAGCTGAGCAGTAATTTAAATATTCATAATGAAACAGAAAGTAGTCTATATATTGATTCTCATTCTACTTAATACAAATGTGCGCAGTATTTTCCTGACTTTCAATTTTGCGTGACAAGGATGTGCTTCAAAATATGTTATAGTTATACTCTGATGGTATAAAGTAACAGTTCTTGTAAATTGTGAAGAAAAAGTGGTGCATTTATCATTATTCACAAAATTTAACTGGATTATCATCACTACAGAAAGGCAATTTGACTTGATAAATGAAAATGTTGAATAATTTTCTCCCTTTTTTCATAATTTGTGTTAGATAATTTAATATTATTTGAATGACTTTTTTCAAGCTATGGTTAAACAATCAATACAGTAGTTTTCCCAATGCAACCCTTCTTGAATGTGATATATAATACATCATGTTGCTACCATTAACAACTTTGAAGTCGTTACTGTAACACACTCCTACTTCCCCCTTCTACCATCCATTTGTTGACAATACAAAACCTACTGTTTGTTTGGCACTGAACCAGTTAAAGAACAGAAACTGGAGTTTGCAAGGAAACTAATCAGTATTCACTCACATACCAGGGTCAGTTAATAAGTAAGTCACAAATGGCTGTAGAAAAATAACTTAAGATGACAACAATTTGAAACCAGTTTATTTTTATAGATACACTGTCCCTTTATTTCTCAACATAATTTCCACCAACATTGATGCACTTATCCCATCGTTTTATTAGTCCTCACAAACCGGCTGCATAGAACTGAGTGCTCTGTTTTCTAATCCACGTTTTCACTTCACATTCAACTTCGGCGTCATTCGCGAAATGTCTCCCGCCAAGGTGGGTTTCCTGTTTATGCTGACAAATGTTTGTCTCGTAAAGCGGTGCATAGCTGAGTAGAAAACATTATGAGGGGAGTCAATAAGTAAGTCACACAGTTCTGTGGGATGGTAGGTCAATGAAAACAAAGCACACAGTTCTATGCAGCCGGTTTGGGAGGACTGATAAAACTATGGGGTAAGTGCATCAATGTTGATGGAAATTATGTTGAGAAATAAAGGGACATTGTATGTATAAAAATAAACTGGTTTAAAATTGTTATCATTTTTAGTTATTTATTTCGTTGGAGCTCAAGCCAACGAACACAAGCAAGCAAGCAAGCAAGTTATTTTTCAACAGCCATTTGTGACTTACTTATTAAGTTAACTTACCCTCGTACAGTAAGTCGTATTTTTTTTGGTGCTCGCTATCACTTTGAACTTAAGTATAGTCCATAGCACTACTTCTAGTAGTGCTGGACTGAATGTTGCTTGTGAATTAGCTTTCCCTGTTAACAGTGTCCCTCACCATCAGACAAACCCACTCCGACTTCAGAAGTACTTGAAATTCACATCCCCAAGTCAAGGACGATAGGTCAACATTTTAGTCCAACTGTCCAGTGTAGGGGTTGAACCCCTTACCTCGGTATCAGCACACTGGATGTTTACGAACATGTGTTCTTATCCATTCAGCCATGCTGACCTACAGTCACGGTATTATAAAGTGAGATGGCTATCTACCTTCCTCACCTTTTTTGTCCTTCCTATAAATATAAACTTTAGTACCCAGTTAGTATCCAAGATTAGACTAACTTCATAGCAGCATGTTATCAGAATAACAATTCCGTAAACAAGGAATTCAACATGGACCACTGTGCCACCAAACCAGTACACTATCCCCTAGAGGCCATTATGGCGAATATCATTATTGTGTGCCAAGGAAAGCTGTGTAGGTGATCATATTGCTCCACAAACTTCTGCCCTTTGTTTTCTTGATTTGTGAATTCTGATTGTCTTCTGTGCCATTGACAATCCATTCAGCAAAGGTAGTTTGTAATATTAGCCAGAAATGTTATGGCATTTTTCTCCACAGTTGGGGTTTGCCGGGAGAGTTTTTGAGGATTAAAGGCCACTCGACAAGCAGTCATCACATTGGGTGCAGACCAGGGTTTTCACCTCTACTTACACTAAGTACCATTGTTTGTTCTACAGAAATTAGAATCTATATCTTCTGTTGTTTGAGATAATACTCTCACCACTGGACCACCCACTCCACTCAACCATATATATGTAGCATAAATCTTATACAAATTTGATTTTCAAGAAATAAGTTTTTAATTTGATGATAGCAGGATTATAGATACTATTAAAGTTGAATTCAAATGAGTAAATAATACAGACAATAAAGAAAACTAAATGACAAAATAAGATGGAATCGAACAGAATAAGACTACAGTTCTATTTATGTACTTTTGTACAGCTTTGTGTATTAGAAAAAAACATTGTAATAGTAATAAAACTACAGAAATAACATATGCTCTTACCATAGTAAGATGTAAATCAACAGTGATAATACTACATGTATAATATACATTACAAATAGAATAAAGTGTAAATAAATAGTAATAATATGACAAATTCTAACCAGAGTAAAATGGACATAACAAGGTATAAAACACTGCAGAAACAACATACATTCCAACCAAAGTAAGATGTAAATCAACAGTGAAAATACTACAGATATAATATATATTCTAACCCAAATAAGATGTAAATCAACAGTGGTAACACTCCAGAAGTTACATATATTCTAACCAGAGTAAGATGTAAATCAATAGTGATAATATGACAAATTCTAACCAGAGCAAAATGGAAATAACCAGCTATATAACAGTGCAGAAAAAAAATATAGTGTAAAATTATATCAACAGTGCTACCACTACAGACAATCCAGTCAGAGTCAGGTATAAATCAACGGTGATAATATGACAAATTCTAACCAGAGTCAGATGTAAATCAACAGTGATAACACTACAGAAACAACATACATTCTAACCAGAGTCAGATGTAAATCAACAGTGATAACACTACAGAAACAACATACATTCTAACCAGAGTCAGAAGTAAATCAACAGTGATAACACTACAGAAACAACATACATTCTAATCAGAGTCAGAAGTAAATCAACAGTGATAACACTACAGAAACAACATACATTCTAATCAGAGTCAGAAGTAAATCAACAGTGATAACACTACAGAAACAACATACATTCTAACCAGAGTCAGAAGTAAATCAACAGTGATAACACTACAGAAACAACATACATTCTAATCAGAGTCAGATGTAAATCAACAAGGTTAACACTATAGAAACAACATACATTCTAATCAGAGTCAGAAGTAAATCAACAGCGTTAACACTATAGAAATGACATTCAATGTTGCTGCATCTAAAGCCTGTAATCTTTATATTGACAAGACACTATAACAACAAACAACTAAAACCGAAGCTAACTTTCAAACTTGGGGAAGCAGCATTCAGTCGCACAGCTTTAGGACACTGTTATTAACTCTTAAATGACGCAAGGATTGATGTCCCTCCGCTATGTCTGGAACTTATAATGGTAGAGGGACTTGCCTGTCCCTGTGACCTCAAAAGTAATACAGGCAGTACTGTAGCTGTAGTCAGGGTGACCCAAATCAGGAATGCCAAGGAATGGGGACCGAAGTGAGACACATAAATCTGCTGCCTGGCAAACAGACCTGGGTCAGACTAAGGCTATGAAAGGCAACTCAAAAGAAATGCCTGTGGACATCAGATTACTGCATCACTGACATGACGAACAGTGCTATGCAACTTACTACATGATGACGTCAATGTTTGGTGCAGGGATTTTATTCTCTCTCTCTTTTCAAATACCATTGCAGACAAAGGAGTAATGTCCCCTTTTCTTTCAGAACTTGGTATAATACAGAGAATATTTTTGTAACTAGGACATCAAAAACAAAAAGCTTAGGAAAAGTTGGATGAATCCTGGTGTCCCATCAGGAATGCTTAAAAGCAGCATTCCAAAGTCCTGGCCTCCTGTCACATATTCGTGAAGATATTGTTCCAAAATCCTGTCTCTTGTCATATATACTTGAAAATATTCCAAAGTCCTGGCGCCTGTCATACATACTTGAAAATATCATTCCGAAGTCCTAGCCTACTGTCATACATGCTTGAAAATATTGTTCCAAAATCTTGGCCTCCCATCACTTATGCTTGAAAACATCATTCCATAGTCCTGTCTCCAGTCACACATGCTTGAAAATATTGTTCCCAAATCCTTTTACTCTAACATAAAATTTACTTCTCATGTTTCCTCATTATATGTCAATGCTTTGGGCATACAGATCTTTCCAGATTCAGGGTACCTCAATTTTCTTTAATATGCACCCATAACATCCTGCTCTACACCTTTTCCCATTGTCTGACTTCAAAAGACCAATTTTAGTAAGTACTTCACTTACGGCAAGACAACTTTTGTCATTGAATGTGTGAGTTGTTGAATTTCCTTTGCTTCAGTGGCTATCCTGAGCAAATTTTGTATAGTTTTGTGGCCCTGTTTTATATAAATTTATTTAGTAGTCTTTAAAAACCCTTTGTCTCTTCAATGGGATGCTTGTATCAGGTTGAGGTGGTCTTCTGACTTCTTTTGCCAATCTGCTAGCCTCTTCATTGCCAGGCAGGGCTGTAATGAGATGGGATTCATCGTGTTAAACTCCAACCACAGTGACATGTATCAGATGACTATTGGTGTAGCATTAGACTCCTTATTGGCAGACAACAATGTGATTAATGAGTTTCTGCCAATCTGGCATAGTTCCCCCATGAGAGAATTTAAATCATTGAAGCACAGTAGGGACATGACTTATGTCTTTAGGATATTCAATTAGAATTAAGAACAAATTTATATGAAACCCAAAGATGGGGGAAAAATGTGTTATATACAAACACTCAAAGACACCTTTTCATTTCACTGATTCTCAAACAAACAAACAAATAAGACAATGTAACTCAGATTAAATAGGTTGCAACATTTTGTTAGGTACTTAACAAGCAAATCTTCAAGACCTGCCAACATGAAGTTTTCATCACTAAAAAAGTAAAGACAAAATAAATGAGAAACTTCCAAACCAAAATCACTTACTACTTTTGGGTACTTTCACGGATGCCTCTTTAGAGAATAAATCAAACACATTTTGTCTTATATACAAGGAAAGGATCTGTTTCCATGCCTTCTGACACATTGGGTATATGGTGCCTGCCTCATATTATTATAGACCAGCCAGTGTTCAAAGGGCACTGTGGTCAATACTATGCCAAGAACACTTGCTGATATTAGGTTTGCTCAACCTGGTAGCCCAGGTACATTTTATTTGTGAGCGGGATTGAAACACTTGAGCTCTGGACTGGAGGCCAAGTGTGCTAGCCACTGCGCCATAGGGAACCTCTTAGTATGTAATGGTGTTAGTCCATCAAGATTGATGATCATCATTCATTTCATCCAGTGGGGTTGAAAGTTTGGAGTGAGTTCTAAGATGGCTGGTAAGGTCTATTTTGGTTCGAAATGTTCTTTGACAAAAAGTAAAAAGTATGTAATATCCCACATGGAAACAATATTTATTGGTATTTCAAGTAACTACTTTTCAATGACAGACAAGACAGAAAAGAAAAACTTGAAGCTATAACGTATAACACATAAACAAACACTCACATATACACTGGTTCTTTACAAGATAATGTGTAAGAGAAGTGCATTTGCCCCAACGTATTTCATTGGAATGATTTTTTGAGTACACTTATCCCAACATGTCTCCTTAGAACTTGTTCTTCGTCGGCCTGCATATACTTTAAAGAAAGCAGCAGTCAACCTGAAGTTGTTAACATCTCTGTCATTTCATCTGGGCCCCCTCTCCCAACATAGTTAGTTAGTTAGTTAGTCGACAGATCATCCTCGTTGCACATCGGACCATTCAGTCCATAAGTGCTCGGATCCCCTCCTCAGCAAATCCCGCAGCGTGTAGCGGCTAACGACGCCAGTTCTGTGTTGGTTTATCAATCTTCTTTGGCTTCCTGCGTAGTGTTCTTGTTTGGCCACCCCTCTTTTAATTTGCTGCTCTCGCAGTCTGGCCATTGTTGTAGATTCACAGTCATCACTTGGTTCTTGCAAAAGTCTCACTTCTCGTAGAGCATTCAGAATGTCAGCCTGGTCCATGGCGCGTCCGCCCTCAACAGTAGCCTCACCTGCGAGCTTGTCAGCCCGCTCATTTCCTTGCACTCCCGCATGCCCTGGCACGAAGATGAAACTAATCTTTGCCAGCCGAGACCGCTTCAGAGGCAGCAACCATTCTCTTCGGATCGATCCCTCCTCTATCCTCTTGATCATGTTCATTGAGTCGCTAAGGAAACAAGCCCTAGTGAATGTCTGTGTCTCGAGCCATGTTATTGCTTTACTTACTGCCATGACTTCCATGGTCAGGCTACTTGTGGTTTCAGTGAAAGCACCAGAGTCCTCCTTCACAATTCTCCCTCCGGCCCGAGCTGTAAAGGCCCATGAGCTTCTCACATGTCGGACGACCGACCCATCTGTGTAGATGACCGCGTCACTGTCTAGCGAATTCTCGAAAATCAACGCTTGTACTTCAGCCTCAACAGCAGCCGGATTTTCTTGTCTGCATTTTCTATCTAGTTGGATGCAAACTGAAAAGGATGTGCAGAAGTCTGTTGGCACTTGCACCCACTCCTCGCCAGGTTCTAAGTCCTCAAGTGAACACACCTGTTGAAGAATGTCCTCGGCTTGACCCATCCACGACCGTCCTCTTTTTAACCTGCTGCCCTTCACCTTCCTAATTTCACTATGCAGTGGATGCTGTGTGTTTGCGTTAATTCTGAGGTAGGCACGTGCCCTGCAAACTTGCATTCTCTCTTCAATGGTTGGAAAATCAAGAAGGTAGCGCATCGCCCTGCATGCTGTATCTCTTGTACATCCAAGAATAATGCGCATAGCTTCATTCTGTATCCTTTCCATCCTTTCTATCTGCTTATGGCTGACAGTCAGGATTGCCATTGCATACTCCAAAACAGACATGACCAGCCCCTCGTACAGAAGACATAGATGGCGCTGCTCACAGTTTGCTGCCGCCATCACCCGCATCGCTGCCAAACCCCGCTTGGCCTTTGTTATCACCTGGTCTATGTGCACATTATAAGCAAGGCTTCGATCAAACCGTATCCCCAGGTAATTCATTGCCTGCGTTCTTTCCACCGTCTCTGAACACAGCATTACAGTTGGTGTTGGATTGTTGACAATATGATTATTCAACGAGAACCAAGTCACTGTTGCCTTTGTTGGGTTGACCATTGCCCCAGCTTCATCACACCAAGTACTTATGCGATTGAGTTCGGTTTGTAGTTCCACAGCAACCTCCTCCTATCCTTACCCTGACGATACACTAAAACATCATCGGCATATGACAATGTCCTACCAGGTCCAGTGATCTGCTCACTGGTGATTCTCACTGTGTAGGCGTTGAACAGTACCGGAGATAATGGTGATCCCTGTGGTAGGCCAGGATATATTGTTGTTGGTTCCGAAGTCCAACTGCCACATCTAAAAACTACTTTCCGTTGGAAGAGAGCTGCAGCGATCCAACTAAGGAGGAATGGACTTACGTTTAGTTCAAGAAGCTGAAACATTAAAAAATCCAGTGGTACTCTGTTGTATGCGTCCTCAAGATCAATCGCTGCAGCAACGGTTTCAGTGCCTGAGTGGAAACCTTCATAGACATCGTGGGCAAAGACTGCTGCATTGGTCCAGGTTTCTCTTTTTGGACGGTACCCACCCAGGGTAGGTGGGAAAACACCTTGCCTCTCTAGTTGGCTTGATATTTTCCTGGCAATTACCTTCTCCAGCAGCTTGCCTATTGTATTCTGCATGGTTATAATTCGATATCCCTGAATTTTCTTGTGGTCTTTGTCAGGCTTCGGCAAGGGAATCAGATAGCTGTGTAACCATTCCTCCTTGATGCTAGCACTCCCTATACTGTTGTTGTACATGTCTGCTAGTTTCTCTAGCTCATTGTCGGTACACCTATTTATGTCGTCGTATCTTATGCCATCAGGACCTGGAGCACTGTTTTTTGATCGTCGAAAGCACCCAACATGGGAGACCCTATCATCAGCATACTGTTGGGAGTAATATAAACATGCAAGCTCATCTACCACTTCAAGGTGGTTACCTCAAGGTGGAGTCACAACGGTGCGTTTTCCCTGGAAAAATTTCTTGGTGACGGCACTCATTTCAATATGTTTTCCTGGAACAATTCCACGAGAAGTGCATTTATCTCATATTGTTTTCCTGGAATAATTTCTTGAGACATGCACTTATCCCATCATGTTTTCCTGGAACAATTTCTTGAGACATGCACTTATTCCAACATATTTCCCTGGAATAATTTCTTGAGACATGCACTTATCCAACCATGTTTTCCTGCAACAATTTCTTGAGACATGCACTTATCCCACCATGTTTTCCTGGAACAATTTCTTGAGACATGCACTTATCCCACCATGTTTTCCTGGAACAATTTCTTGAGACATGCACTTATCCCACCATGTTTTCCTGGAACACTTTCTTGAGACACACTTATCCTACCATGTTTTCCTGGAACAATTTCTTGAGACATGCACTTATCCCACCATGTTTTCCTGGAACAATTTCTTGAGACATGCACTTATCCTACCATGTTTTCCTGGAATAATTTCTTGAGACATGCACTTATCCCACCATGTTTTTCCTGGAACAATTTCTTGAGACATGCACTTATCCTACCATGTTTTCCTGGAATAATTTCTTGAGACATGCACTTATCCCACCATGTTTTCCTGGAACAATTTCTTGAGACATGCACTTATCCCACCATGTTTTCCTGGAACAATTTCTTGAGACATGCACTTATCCCACCATGTTTTCCTGGAACAATTTCTTGAGACATGCACTTATCCCACCATGTTTTCCTGGAACAATTTCTTGAGACATGCACTTATCCAACCATGTTTTCCTGGAACAATTTCTTGAGACATGCACTTATCCCACCATGTTTTCCTGGAACAATTTCTTGAGACATGCACTTATCCCACCATGTTTTCCTGGAACAATTTCTTGAGACATGCACTTATCTCAACATATTTTCCTGGAATAAGACATTTTTATGACAAGTGATCTTATCCTATGTTTTCATGGAACAATTCCATGAGAAGTGCACTTATCCCAGCATGTTTTCCTGGAACAATTCAACGAGAAGTGCACTTGTCCCCACATTTCCTTGGAATGATTCCATGATGAGTGCACTTATTAAAATGTTTGTCTAAGACAATCTATTGACAAGCACATTTATTCCACATTTTCCTAGAATGATTCCATGAGAAGTGCACTTATTCCAACACGTTCCATACACTGAATGTTGATCAAAGATAGTAACTATACAGTCGTGTGAAAGCCTCTTGTGGACCGTATCAGTTTTCTTTCAGCCACGAGCGACCAGTAAAACTACTGCTCTTCTAAGAACCTTCTTAAATGCTTTATTCTTATCTATTATCAATATTGCAGCTCAGATAACCAGACATGTAGCCCAAATGACAAATGAATAGCTCCCAAAGAAAATATTAACTCAGGCAAGCAAGCTTATGGTGGACTGAAGATGCAAAACAGAACCTCTATAAAGGACTATGGCAATGACTTGGAAAATTGGGATAACATTGCTGCAGATCTCTCTGCCTGGTGTAGTCAAATCTCTGCTGGCACAGCAACCTTGGAGAAACTAAGAATTTAGGTAGCTACAAGCAGGTACACTGTATGAAAATCAAAGGTCAAGTTACCTCTGCCCTCATGGGCTGTCTAATCAACCATCTATGAACCCGCTCAAGAACTGACAGATAACAATATGGCCTTCTTCAGCAACAACGGACAAACAAGAAAAAGACAAAATCTACAATGAAACAAATTCAACTTAGCAATATCATTTGACTTTTAAAGGATCACCTTCATTGCACATGGATATTTCCTTAAGAGCCCCAATCTCCTCCTATAGATCACACAAGGATATTCTCTGCACAGTGCACAAACTCCACAGCATCAGTGAAGATCCAAATCACGATAACTGAATCACACGTACTATACATTTTTTGTGGGTACATTTCTAATTTGAAAATGCAGCCTGGACAGTGGTCTATTCAGTCTGCTCTTTTCGATTTCGAACTGCCAAGAGATTTTTTATATGGGCAATGTGTGCATGGGTCTCTGAGGTTTTTGCCTTTCTCTGAGCAGGCTAGACACCCAGTCCACTACCGCAGGATCAGGAGTGGATTTACCATCCCTTTTCTTATTTTAAAAAATCTCAGGAGTGGATTTACCATTCCTTTTCTTATTTTAAAAAGCCAAACAGTCATGAGGCGAACCTGGCCTGCTTGAGCCATAAACTCTGATCTACTCCACCCCTTAAACAATAATGTACTGGCTTCTACTTACCTAAGGCAGTAACATGTGTTGATGCACCAAACCCCGTAGATGTGGACGAGGCGGCTTTCTGCTTCAGTAATGTCCAGTCAAACACATAGTCATACTGGTGATTAAGTGTACGGAATAGGATTCTAAACAACTGCCTTAGGTATGCATAGTCAGGCGCTTCTTCAAATCTCAGACCTCGGCAGTAGTTCAGGTACATGGCAAACTCTGAGGGAAATCCCTAGGAGAAATGAATATTTTCAGAATGATGCTTCAATTGATTAGCATGCATGGCAAACTGCAGGTAAGCCCTAGGAGACATACACATGTTTAGAAAGTTCTTTAGAATGATTATGACACATGGATGACTCTGGAGGAAAGTCCTAGAAGGCATTAATATTTTTAGAAAGTTTGTTCATTGCATATCCTTTACCGGACGTTGCATTCAACCCCCGTATGTTATTTTTTTTTGTGTGACGTGTTGGCAAGTTTTAAGTTTGCCATTGCTTTCTGAATGACTGGCACTCATATCATGGTATGAAAACCAGCACAAGGCAGTCTACTTCTAAATCTCCCACAGCTGTGTTTCAAACATGGTATGCTGGATTACAAATTACGTTTGCTTGGATGATTAAATTACATGGCAAATTCTGAGAAAGTATTTTTTCCTTATGCTGCTGCATTTTATCTCCCAATGAAACACAGACCCTCAACCAACTACTGTCAATCCATTTGTAGACTTGTTCATGATTGGCTAAATTTTGTAACTAAAGTTGTCTACGGGGTGAGGTAGCCAGTCTCAAATAAACTCACCCTAAAGTTACCTCTTATTCCATGCCTGGTAGGTTGTGGTGTTACTTATGCCATGCCTGGTAGGTTGTGGTGTTACTTATGCCATGCCTGGTAGGTTGCAGTGTTACTGTTCTTAGCTTCCCTAATGGGTCCCAGCAACACACAGGCCAGCCACCTTCAATTCCCAGGACATTTCCTGGTGCCCATTTTAGGCTGGATCTGTCAAGACTGACACGAAGTTGTGTGAGCACGTCACTTAACCATAAATCTAGCTTTGTGACTGTCCAAAATCTTATTCTAGAGACATTAATATGGTAGTTTCTCCTTGCCTTCCAAATTCACATAACAGACATGCTACTATTATTCTAATGTGGGTACTTGTCTAATGTCAAACATTTTGACAGGGCTGCTGCAAAAGGGAACTTACTCTTCACAATGTCCAACTTCTGGGTAATCTTGAATGTGTGCAGCGTGCACAAGGGACCACCTTTTTCTTTCACCTTAAACCAAACATTGGGAACAGCAGTAACACAAAAGAGAACGTACTCTTCACAATGTTCAACTTTAGGATGATCTTGAATATACAAGGTACTGCCTATTTCTTTCACCCGTATCCAAATATTGGGAACTGCAGTGACACAGTGGCTAGCACGATTACCTGTTCACCCAGTGGTCTTGGGTTCAAATTCACATCGAGGCAGATTATTTAAACTGACTTGGGCTACCAGAACTCAAGTCTGAAATGGCTACCAGGAAATGTCTTGGGAAGGAAGCCAGTGTGATACTGACCACATCACTCCTAGAGTGCTGATGGGTGTAGACAAATATCTATATGCTTTCATAATATGCCCAGGGCATGTAATGAAGGCCTTTTAATTTTTTTTACTTGCCATCCAAAAAAATCTAGCCACCTGAACCACAAATGTTCATGGGAAAGACATATTTGGTTTAGTGATCTTTTCTTGGCTGAAAGTTGATGCTCTGTTCTACATGACCTTAGTTTGATGACATGAAGACAAAACAAACATTGAAAAGTCACTAAACTATGCAATAATTAAAAAACAATAGGATAAAATAGATAAACATGTATTAGACTTGCCATAAAGGTACTCTAAAACATACTCTACATGTGTTTTCTTTGTCACCAAATAAAAAGAATTTGTTTAAATGATCATACTTTGCAAAGGACTTCCACAGGAGTTGACATTTTCTTTTCACTGATGCGCTCATACTTCTGCTTTTTAGTTGCTGCCTGCAGTTTCGATAGAAGCAAACATGTTAAAATATCTTCACGTAACACACACAATGTGTTTAAGAAAATTAATGGACAGTAACCCCATAATATAGAGTTGTAGTCAATGAAATAAGTAAAATATGTGTATGAATAGCATCAAGAAATCTTTTTGCAGAAGATGCAATACATAATTATGTATGCAAATCAAAATGTAAAAGCAGCTTGTATGCTAAATATAATTTTGCGAGCAATGTCAGATATGTTATATAGCTACTGAGTTCTACAAAGACTAGTGTTTGTTCTTCTCCTTCTGCCCTTTATTCCCCCACTGGGGTTTAGGCTCTCCACCAACCCATCCTATCTCCTGCAGCTTCCTGCATGTCCTCCCCGTATTATTCACCTCTTATCTGTATTTCTCATCTACACGAGTTTTTAAGTTTCTCGCTATTTTGTTTTCCTTGTGGGTTCCAGAAAAGAGTCTAGTTATATTTACCTCAGGTTTTCTTAGTGTGTAACCTATCCAGCACCAGCTTCTTTTCCTCACCTTGTAATTCACAGAATTTGTTTAGTTCTATTCATGGGTTCTACATTGGCAATTCTGTCATATTAGTTTATTCCGACTATTCTGCATAGGCACTACTTAGAGAATGTTTGTAGTTTACATGTAATCCTTTTAGTTGTTCTTGTTTCTGGCCCGTACAGCAGTGAAGATTTCTTCTTCTTCTTCGGCGGTCCCCAGCATGGCGGTTAGGCATTGAACCACTACAGCCTTTGGAGTATTCATCCTTGTGGCTGCGGTTTGCATTTCGCATTTTCCCCATGTTGGACTGGTGGTATATGGTTCCGTCACCCTGCTCCTGAGTGAGTGCTTGGCGCGACTCTGTGAGCTGTGATATTCACGTGGAATGCTTTTACATGTCCGCTTTTGTTTGTACAGTGACCTGCATGTTCAGAACAATGGCTACCGGCTGTTGTTGAATTGACTTGATTTGCCTTTTTGGTTCACGAGTGCATTTTTCAGGAGACTCCTGGGTAGTCGGCGCTGGAGCTACGGAGTTTGTGCTTTATGCGACGCTTTCGGCGGGTCGCCCTGCAGATAGCGACATAGCCATGTGAGAAAATCCAGGCAATTGAGGTCTTTCTGGTGACTGCCGATTCCATCGACGATGAACTGTGGTTTCCGTGGACTTTTGTGTTGACATTCTGGTGGCAGCATTATGCACAGTGTACCTATGCAGGCTTTTGGATTGCCTAGACTCCTGTCTGTTCCACTTTTAACATTGGACAGTGGGCAGCATTTTGTGAGATATTCACTGGCACAGGAACGGAGCATAATGGGGACGACCCGTTGCCATCAAGTTGGAATCTCGACTAACTAACTAACTCATCCAGAGTTTTTTTTTTAGACGTGACTGCATTGTGCCTGTTTACAAGCTGAGCTGCGTTTTTGCCGGCACATCCGACTTCTGCGGGCACTGACCGGGTTAACCTTCCCAGAGTAAAGATTTAACACTTGAGTTTAAAATTCTAAGTTTAGTGTTAACTTCCTTTGACTTTCTAGAAAATTGTAAGTTAGAGACAGACACAGAAGAAAGTAGGAAAAGAGAAGGAACTAGACAGAGACAGATAAAGGATGGATGAGTCAGAGCAGAGACACAAAGATTGGGGGAAGGGGGTTAGAAACAAAGATAGAGTGGGGCATCAGGGAAAGATTGAAGAAGCGAAAGGCAGAGACACTGGCAGAGAGTAGGAGAATTGGAGAGATTTAAAGACCATGACAGAGAAACAAAGAGACTAGTAGAGTTCAAGGCAGAAACACAGAAAATGAGTGGGGAAGTGGGAGACATGGGCTGAAAGAAACAAGGAGTGATTGGTAGAGCCTGAAACAGAGAATAGGGGAGTCAGAGAGAATGGAGGTGTAAGGGGTACTTACACAGAGATAGTGTACATGGGGAGAGACACACAGAGGAAGTGACAGAAAGTGAGATAGTGAAACATAGAGGGAACAGATAGAAAGAATGTCCCCGGGAAGGTTAACCCGGTCAACAAATGCCCGCAGAAGTCGGATGTGTCGGCCTAACGGCGCAAGAACGCAGCTCTGCTGTAAACAGGCACAACGCAATCACATCCGGAAAAAAAACTCCGGATGAACGAAGAAGAAGAAGAAGAAGAAGAAGAAGAAGAAAGAATGTGAGAGAGCCTTTCAAATTACAAAACTATCAACTTTTCTCAATGTACTTGGCAATCCAGCACTGGCCTCCATTCTTCAATCTCATGATTCACTGGCATTTGTCTAGCTCTCTCCATGAGCTCCACATTGGTAATTCTGTCCTACTATTTTATCATTCTAGTCTGCTCAGACACCAATTAATTCATTTTTGTAGTTTATACGTAATTCATTTCAGCCATTCACCATGTTTCTCAGAGCTGCACTGATTGGACAAATAAACCTTCTTCTGCTGGGGATTGAACCTGGCTTACTGACTTGACTAGCAAACTTGATCAATAAATACATTTGCTAAGAACCGAATTTAAAATAAGTGAAACCAACTTCTAGTCTTTGCTCACTTTCAAACTCACAAAACAACGCAAATGAAACCAAAACAAAAACAGGCAGCTAGAATGTATTAAAGTACCTTCAAACCCTGCCAAGGCAATGAGCCTCTGTTAAAGTACATGAATACATAACCCAAGGATTCCATGTCATCTCTACGGCTTTGTTCAATGCCCAAATGAGCATTGATGCTGGCGTATCTTGCTGTGCCTGTCAGACTTTTGTCCTCTCTGTAAGGGATATGTGCACGTGTCCCGCTGTCACGGTACTTTTTAGCCAGGCCAAAATCAATAATGAAAACCTGAAAAAAAAATAACTTCAGAGTAGTATACATGACTTCATAAACAGTTGTGTTAAGAGAATTTTAATCTATTAACTGACAATTCTAGCTTTGTTTTAAGACAACTTAACTACAGACCAGATGGCTACATTTCACAACACTAGGAGAGGCATACAGTGGATCTCTGGTTATTCTTATATACATGGTAATGACAAGGCAGACAGACTAGTAAAGATGGGATCTAGACAAGAAAATCACAATACTTCAACAAGTCTTAAAACAGGCAAACAGCTAATAAAAACTGTAAATGAAATGTGGTTGAATAGAAGGAGAACTCGGGATAGTGGGTGGGAAGTACACAAATATATATCTGCCCCATAGACAAGAAAAACAATCAGACAAGGAAGAATCACATGCCTTTTTCAGTCTTTGAACATAACACACACTACATTTAAACATGCACCTGAGTAGACTTCAACCACAGGTCACTTAACCTTTTTTTTGGCCCATGCACCCCTTTACCATACGTTCAGAATGTCATTCCCCCCCTCCATATTTCCTCCCTATAAATCCCCCCCCCCCCCCCCCCCACACACACACACAGTATACGTAAAAATGGAAGCTAAATTTAATAACACATACTAGAACAAGACTACAGAATACATAAAACATGATTTGCGTGTCTACTTATGTTATAAAACAAATTTTAGAAGGGCGAAAAGTACAGAACTGTAAAGTATGGAAGGCAAAACAATACCAAGTAATCGTTTCTTGTATTAACGCGATATTGAAATGATCTCAATTCCCCCCTTGGAAGGAATTTCCCACCAGTTGAGAACCACTGCTCTAGAGTGTCTGTTTTAGTAAATATCCTTTGTCCAACTCTAAGAAATATTAGGAAATTATTCCTTCCACCTGACCAGACAAAAGGAACACTATATGGAACAGCACAACAGCTAATGAAAACTTGCATATATTCCTATACAGTTGGTTGACTGTGAACCCTCTGGATGACTTAGTGTTACTCTTAAGTCTGATGCATTGCCATTTAGGCTATGAAAAGAGCTGGGTTGACCTGGTAATCAGTCAGGCTGGTGTAGATACTTTTCCCTTGACCTGATACCAAAGCACCGCCTACATGAGAACAGTGTTGCATTGTTCACCTTCCCTTTTCCAGCTCAGAAATCAGTCAGGTTTGCAAGACCTGTACTGGAACTTCACATCTATAGAGAGGCATATTAAGTTTCAACCAGGTCAATTTGTACTGCACACACGGCCTGGTTGGAATTTGGTTGATCATGTTTTCTCCACAGGGTTTAGGTATTTCAATGTCAGCAGACTCCAACCTAATGCCTAGAGGAAATACAATTTGCTGTTATGTGATGTGACCTCACGACCACCACATCACCAAGAAAAAATTTTTTCTCCCAATTCTGTGCAACACAATATTTTGAGGAAATTCCCATCCTCTTCATCAGGCTTATATACACATACATTAAAAAGAAATTATTTTATAATTTCTGTTTATGCCATAATGGTTAGTGCACTTGCTTTTCAAGACAATGCTCCGGATTCAATCCGGAGCAGAGGCCAGATCTCTTCTCTCTCTCTCTTCCCCCCCCCCCCATTTAGTAGATCAAATTTTGTAGGCCTGAATGCACTAAGGAATAGGTGGGCCAGTCTTGTCCTCTGTTGGCAGACAATGAATGTGATCTGACTGTGATCATGACATTATCAGTGAAAGCCCTATCAACTACACACTACACTAGCACCCTTTCGTTCATTCGTTCTCACCATTACCCCTACCCCTTTCAACCTCAAAGAGAAGTTATAGTAGGGTCCATCACCGACTCAGAATGATAGTCCTGTGACTAGTCAGCCACCAAAGCCCATGGTTTTACCCACATAGTCCTATTAATCCGAAGGTGATTGTTGTCCATATGGGGTAATGGACTTGCCCCCTGATTAGCACCCTCTCAACCAGCACCTAAAATAGGTACCAGGAAATGCCAGCGTGATATTTACCACAACATCCATCGAGTGCTAATTGGTCTACAAAAATATAGGACTAGCACAACAAATCCAAAATGCTTCAAAGTGTGAAAAAGGACCCTTTACACTTGTTCCCTTTAAACTTTGCAATCAGAATGGAGAATAAAAGGATAATTTTTAACTTAACTCCCTTCTTAATCATTAGTTAACTTAACTCCCTTCTTTATAATTAGTTTACTTAACTCCCTTTACATTTGCAGAACACTTATGGAGACGTCAAGAAAAGAGTTCTGAAAGTATTTGCTGTAAGATATCAGCTTCTTACTGATAAATATTTGTGGAACTGATCAAATGTCGACTTAACATTTGCAGCAGTAGTGTCCACATATACAGAACAAAAAGGAATATCTCAAACTTGGCTGCTGCTTTCTTTAAATTATTTTCAGGCTGACGTCTAAAGGCGCACAAAGAAGAAGAGGAAGAAAGATACTAATGTGAACTACCTCTCAAAGATTACTGATACACGGCATAGATTCCTTGAGCTCCAAAATAAACTACCTTCAAGCTTCCATATGAGCCGCTTACCCTTTATGATTATTAGCCAAACGCTGCTAAACATTTCAATATGAACATTGCTATAACAATACCGCTTTCATGTTCACTAGAATGCCACACTCCATAGCTTAGGTCGAGCTTACTGTTCCCATCGCACAGACATGCAATTATGTTTGGTTGGTTGTGAATCCTAGAGTTTCAACTCTTAAATCTGATGCACTAGGGTTCGGATCACGTCAGCCATGAAAGGAGTTCTATTGGAGTGAGGTTAGTGGAAAGTTTTGTCTCAACCGGTACCAAAGTGGCGTCTCCACATGGGCTCTGATACTGAGCTCACCTGTTCATGAGCTCAGAAACCAGCAGGATGTGCAGGACTGGTGCTAAAATGTCACATCTATGGAGAAGAATATTACTATGTAACCAGGTCAGGATTCAGCACAGCACACATGGACTGGCTGGGATTAAGCTTGGGTTGGTCATGTGTCCTCTATGGGTTTTAGGTATTACATTGTCAGCCTACTCTAACCCAATGCCCAGAGAGATCAACAATTAGATGCAGTTCAAATTATTCTTATTCTCAGGTCCTTTTCCAATTCTATATCTGATTTTAGGGCATTTCACACATGATTTTAGTGATGACATTATTTAATTTAGCTGTGCTATTAATTCCAAATGACAGTATAAAGACTAATATTGTACAAAAGGTAAGTAGCAATATATAAATTAACAGGGATAATAATAATAATAACAGAAACTCTTTGTGAGGTATATATAGGGATTGCCAGATAGCGTGGGCACCAAAAGGAGGACATAATAAGACAAAAAGGAGGACATATTGAATGTTTCATTTGAATCATTCCAGATTAAACCTACAATCAGTACAATTTTATTACAATAGCTGCCAATAAGTGTATCTTACTCTTAGTGAATCGACCAAGAAACAATCATATTAAAAAATAAGTATAAATTCAATGGAGGCGTTTTTCAAAATGCTAAAAAAAAACATTATTTAAACAGCCGAGTGTACAATTATTACTTAATAGTCTTTATTAATTACACAACATATTTCTCAGAGGAGCCAACTTTTCGTAGAAGATCCGCGTTAGCAATCACATATGTATAAAACTGTTCACAGGTAAGATTCTTCAAATTGTACTTTGTGAGAATGATGCCCTTAACAGAGTCGAGTAAGAGTCTGTTCCTTTCCTTTGTCCATTGAGCATTAATCAAGGAGGACACCCTTTCTACATTGCCATTGTTTCCAGGAATACAGAAGAATACTTCACAAATTTTAAGTAACTCTGGAAAGCAACATGTATTTGGGCAACTTTGGAAAAATAAACTTCACTGTTCATGCAAGTCTTTCATAAAAAATTATAACATAAAATATAAGAAAAGCCGGACATTTTAAAGGTTTTTAGCTTTGCCTGCTGGACAGAGACTATTAGGCTAAAAAGGAGAACATGTCCTCTTTTTGCCGGACATCTAGCAACCCTAGCTATCATCATCAAGTGCCGTGCCGGCTGGCGTAGGCGTTTATGGCTCTCCATAGATCTCGGTCTTTGGTTTTCTGGATCAACTCTGCTGCTGATATTCCTCCATGTCACCGTCTCAATCTATCCAGCATCACTTCTCTTGGTCTACCTCTGCCTCTCTTCCCCTCGATCTTTCCAGTTGTTACGATGTTCTCCAATGCCTCTCTTCTCATCACATGACCGAGGAAAGCTGTTTGTCTCTGTCTTATTGTTGTATATAATGTTTTAGTTTCATTAGCCTGTTTCAGGCAGTCGTCGTTAGTTACTCTGGCAGTCCAAGGAATTCGCAACATTCGTCTCAGGAACCACATCTCTGTTGCTTCTAATTTCTTCTTAATTTGTTCATTTACATTCCAAGATTCACTGCCATACAGCAAAACTGGTTCTACATAGCATTTCAGCACTCTCTTTCTTACATTCAGTGATAGTGACTTATTGCATAAGATACTCTTCATTTTCTGAAATGCGGCTTTTGCCTGCCCTGTTCTGCTCCTAATCTCTGTGGTACATCTTCCATCTGATGTTATAAATGCCCCTAGGTATCTAAAATTATCAACTTGGTTAAGGATTTTCCCTTCTATTTCTATGTCACATTTTGGTGTCACCATTTTCTTTGATATTACCATTGTTACTGTTTTCTTGATATTCAAGGAGAGTCCTTTCCTTGCACTCTCTGTTACTACAACGTCTAATAATTGTTGTAGGTCTGTTGAATTATCCGCCACCAATACTGTGTCATCTGCATAGCGTATATTATTTATATTATAACCTCCAACTAGTATTCCTGGCATCTCTTTGATCTCTCTCATTATTACTTCGCAATACAGGGAGAAAAGCTCTGGTGACAAGACACACCCTTGTCGTACTCCTAGCTTTATCTGTTCGTAACTACCCTCTTTATTTCCCATTTTAATTGCTGCTACTTGGTTCCAGTAAATATTCTTTATTATTCTTAAATCTTTTCCATCAGTGTTGATATCTTCCAACATTTTAATCAGTTCATCATGTTTTACTTTATCAAATGCCTTAGTATAATCTATGAAGCATAAATATATGTCTCTCTGTTTCTCTATTGACCTTTCTATTAGTGTCCGTAATGTATAAATTGCATTGTTTGTGCCCTTTCCTTCCATAAATCCATACTGTTCTTCACTAATTTCCATTTTTATTTTCTTTTTGGTTCTTCTCATTATGATTCTGAGTAGAAGCTTAGTGATATGGTTTATAAGGTTAATTGTACGAAAATCTTCACAATCAATTGCTCCTGGTCTTTTTGGTATAGCTATAAATACAGATTTCAGCATATCACTGGGTAAATATCCACTGCTGTAAATATCATTCAACATTTTGGTTAATATATCTACTCCAAATTCTCCCAATACTTCTAATTCTTCTATTGTGATTTCATCTGGCCCAGCTGTTTTTCCTTTCTTCATACGTTTCATAGCGTCAGCGATTTCTTCTTTCAGAATAGGTGGACCTTCTAAGTTACTATCTTCTGTTAATTCGTACCTTTCTCCTTCATATAATTCTCTTATATACTCATTCCACCTCTTCATTATAGCATCTTCCTCTAATATTATCTTTCCTGTTTTTGATTTCAAACACCCTGTATTTATTCTTATTTTTCTTCCTGTAAGCTCACTGATTTGTCTGTGCATATTTTTTGTATCTTTAATGGAATTTAATTCAATTGTTTTGCATTGCTCGTTTAACCAACTTTCTTTAGCCTTCCCACATTTATCTTTTATTTCTTTATTTATCTTAGCGTATTCTTGTTTGTCATTTTTACTCTGTTTTCTTTTGTCCATCAGTTTTAAGATATCTTCATTCATCCATTTTAGCTATTTTGCCTCTCTCCGGTAATACTTCTTTGCTAGTTTGATGAATGGAGTCCCTTAACATTTCCCATTGTTCATCTATACTCTGTATTTTAGTTATTGCATTGTACCTATTTTTCACAGTCACTCTGTATTGTTCTTGAATTTCTTTATCTATTTTCAGAACCTCTTTATTAAGTCTCATGTTCTTAACCATTTTTTTCCCTCTCTTTAATCTTACTTTTATTTGTCCACATAGTGGTACATGATCACTATTACAGTCAGCACCAGGCATTGTCTTTACATTAATTAAAGCATTTCTAAATCTTTTATTAATTAGTATGTAGTCAATTTGGTTGCGTATTTTCTTATCAGGGCTTATCCATGTGTACAGTCGTCTTTTATGGTGTTTAAACCATGTGTTTCCAATTATCATATCTTTGATATTTGCCCATTCTATTAGCTTTTCCCCTCTTTCATTTCTTGTACCTAAACCATAATTCTCCACTACATCCTCCATTTTTCCCTTTCCTACTTTTGCATTAAAATCACCAAGTATTATCTTTATTTCTTGTGATCCAATTTGAGCCATCGCCATTTCTATTTCGTCGTAAAAGTGTTGTATTTCTTCATCACTACTGCTTGCTGTTGGTGCATATACTTGTATAATATTTATGTCTATTGGTTTACCCTAGCTATATGTATAATTTTTGGAGAATTCTCAACTAGAATGTATCTCTACATGTTAGCCTTCAGTCAACAGAAAGATTCAATTAACGTGTTCATAGTTGATCTAATGATTTTAAACAGTGTCTCAGGGCTTATAAAAATAGAATATAAGTATGGACGAAACATTGATTTCTCATTCATAAGCAATGGCAAAGTACTGAATGTAAAATTGCCTAGAAAATCAACCTGCTGATCGCAACATTTTGCAAAGGATATGCAACATTTTTAGATTGTATAAACATCTAAAATTGAATTTTATTAAAGATAAATAAAATCAGCTAGTAAACTAAATACAAAACTGTAGTGCATTTTAAAAGTATAAATAAAGGTCATTAAATCACATGACCATGTAAATAAAGCAAGTGAACATAATAAAATGGCTCAATATAGGGCATCAGACTTGCTGTGTACACATTTGAAAGGAACAACATGAAAGTAACTCTGGATTAGGGAAACATCACTGCTAATAACTTTTGAACACAAGACAATTAGACAAAAGGTAAGAACGAAACAGTAAAGCATTCCTCAACTACACTGTCAGAAACATATTAGTACGTGAGAAAACCTAGTGCTAAATAAAGCTGAGCATACTTTTTCTGGGTCTTTAAATCCATGTAAATCTACAGTGGAATGCCGAAGGAGTTTATAACAAGAAAGAATCCCTGACACAGCGTCTTCATAAAGATAGAATAGATGTGGCATGCATTCAAGAGACACACCTCAACGCCAAGCACAAATTTTCAGTCAGGGGATATCAGGCCACACGTTTCGACCGCGAAGGACATAAAGGAGGAGTTCTAATACTTACACGAAATACAATACCTTGCAGCGAAGTATCTGTGATCTCTGACAACCAAACAGAAATTATAGGTGTTGATATAATGATAAAGGACGTGAAAATAAGAATTTACAATCTTTATAGCCCAGCAGATAAGGATCTTACACTCTCAAACATGAAAATAACTGACACAAATTGCATTATTGTCGGAGACTTTAATAGCCGTTCAGAAAGATGGGGATACCCAGATACTGACAAAAGAGGAGATGAAGTGGAGGACTGGGAAATAGACTCAAATCTCCATCTACTCAACAAAGCGGATGACACACCGAGCTTCTACTCCAGAAGATGGATTACCACTTCTACTCCAGACTTAGCTTTCTGCACAGGAGACATCCTCCACAAAATCGATCGCCATGTGCTGGACCAATTAGCAGGTAGTGACCACAGACCAATCAAGCTTGTAATGAATATGGAGTATGTTCCACAGGAGCAAAAGCCCTTGCCCCGCTGGAATTACAAACGAGCAGATTGGGACAGATTTGCCACACTAACAGACAAATATTGTGAAAACATAAATACACGATATGGCAACATGAAGCAAATGGTGGAAAGTCTAAACAGAGCAATAATACAGGCAGCCACTGAGTCCATTCCAAGAGGAGCGAGGAAAAATTACAAACCATACTGGACTGAAGAACTACAAAGTTTGGAGGACAAAGTTGAAGATGCCAGGAAGACAGCAGAGAGAGAACAAACAATTGAAGCGAATACCTCTCTCAAAGCCATCTCAGCAAAATATAAAAGAACAGTAAATCAAACAACAAGAGATCGTTGGAGGGAAAAAACAGAAAACCTGAATTTTGACAGGGATGGAAACAAACTATGGAAACTAGTGAAAGCCATGAACAATGAAGGACCTAGAAACAAACAAATAACAATTAAACAAGGAAATGCCTTGCTTACAGGAAAAAAGGCTGCAAATGCACTAATGGAACACTATGCCAATGCAAACCACATTGATATTACAACTGAACAGAAGAAAGCAATCAAAGACAAACAGATACATCATAGAAATACAGAGACAGCAGCAGAATATATGATGGCAAATCTAACAATGGAAGAAATGGAACAGGCAATGAATACCCTAAAAAAGAAGAAATCACCAGGAAAGGATGGAATCACAAATGAAATGCTAATAGGACTAGGCACCAAGGCAAAGAAGAAACTACTAGCAGTCCTAAATAACAGCTGGAAGAGAGGAATAGTCCCACAGGCATGGAAGGAAGCTATACTAATACCAGTCCCAAAGAAAGGAAAAGACCTGGAAGAACCAAATGGCTATCGACCTATCAGTCTACTTAGCTGTGTAGGAAAATTAATGGAACGCATTATCAATGGCAGGCTAACATGGCATCTGGAAGAAAACAAACTCTTAACACCACACCAAGCAGGATTCAGAAAGTACAGATCCACTGAAGATCAAATAACCTATATAGCTCAGGAAATAGAGGATGCCTTCCAAGAGAAAAAGCACACACTAGCAGTCTGGATAGATTTAGAAAAAGCATTTGATAAAGTATGGAAGGAAGGACTGAAAGTAAAACTGCAAAACATGCATGTTTGTGGAAAAATGTATAAATGGATCAGCCACTACCTTGAGAACAGAACTGCCAGGACAAAAGTACAAGGACAAACAAGCAAAATGATGCTGCTGGAGCAAGGTGTCCCCCAAGGAGGAGTTCTTTCACCAACATTATTCCTAGCATATATAAATGACATCACAGAAAATTTTCCAGCCAGAGTACACACATCCTCCTTTGCAGATGACCTAGCCATATGGACATCTGAAGAATATATTAGCACAGCTAACAGCAGAATACAGCAAGCCTTATTAGCGCTAGAGGACTGGTCAAAATCATGGCTAGTGAAGATAAGTGAGGAGAAAACAACATGCACAGTGTTCTCCCTCTCAAATAAACCTCAGCAACCTAAGCTGGTATTGAATGGAAAAATATTGCGCCATGAAGAAAACCCAAACTATCTAGGAGTCACCTTTGATCGTCGCCTGACATGGAAGACACAGGTTGAGAAAAATCGAACAAGAGCAAGGCAGAGAATGGCAATCATGAAAAAGCTTGCTGGTACTACGTGGGGAGCAGATGAGAAAGTTCTCAAGAAGTTATATACTGGACGGGTGAGGCCAGTACTGGAATATGGCATTGCAGCTTGGGCAACAGCAGCTAAGTCAAACTTTAACAAAATAAGTAGAGTCCAAAACCAAGGAATGCGAGTCATAACTGGAAGCCTGAAGACAACGCCTATTAATGAACTAGAAAAGATCACTTGTTTACAACCAATGCAGGATAGAAGAGATAGCAGAGCCCAGCAACAAGCAGAAAAATTTAGAAGATTGACAGACCACCCTATGTACAACAGATTTAATGGTTTTGGAAAGGGAAGACTGAAGCGTAGCAACTTTGTAGAAACTGCAAAACGAAGGATTAGGGCAGATCCTATTCTTAACATATCAACAGTCAAGCCCATACACAATACACACAAGTTCCCAGCTTGGCGACAGCAGCAACTGCCTGAGATGATAGAAAACATTCCTGGTATTGAGAAAAAGAACACTCAGCATGAAACCGAAAGAAGAGAAATAACCCTAAACTACATAAAAGAACATTACCCAAGCAGGAATTGGACCCATGCATATACAGATGGATCAGCCAAAAATTCAATAGAGAATGGAGGAGGAGGAGTTCTCCTAAATTTAAAAAATGGAGTGAAAAAAACACATTCAATGGCAACTGGAAAATTTTCAAGTAACTTCAAAGCGGAGGTAGAGGCTCTGAAAACTGCAGCAGAAATGCTCCTGATGGAGGAAAATAAAGAGAAGCAAATAGCTATCTTCACAGATGCAAAGTCAGCTGTCTCAATACTGAAGAGCAATAACAGCACAGAACTAACTGACCTAAGAGCAGCACTCCATGGTCTATGCCAGAAATCCAAAAAAGTTGTAATACAGTGGATCCCATCACATTGCAGTATACCTGGAAACGAAGAGGCTGACAGACTGGCAAAAGAGGGTGGACGACTACCACAGCCTGACATAGACATAACCTATAATGAGGCAAAGAGGTTGATAAAAAGCACTTATAGAACCAAATGGGAATCAGAGCATCCAGACCATCAGAAGGATGATGCATATTACAAACTCGACCGAAGAGAACAAGTAGCAATCTTCAGACTCCGCACAGGACATAACAGGCTGAAATACCACTTGTTCAATAAACTAAAGATAGGAGATACCGATGAATGTAATTGTAGAACTGGAAAAATGACAGCAAAACATTTGCTGCAGGATTGCCCAACGTATGCAGAACAGAGAAAGATATTTTGGCCCACACCTGCTTCATTTGAGGACAAGCTCTATGGAGATATCAACAAGCTCAAGTTGACCGCAGCTTACTTTAACTATATACAGGTTGACATTTAAAGGTGCATGAAGACCCAGAGGCATGAAATGGAATATTGCTTGGATAGCAAATCCATTATGTGGAAAGTCCAAATCGAAAGCTCGCTGTGTGGGCTTCATAAAAGGTGGAAAAGTGTCCTAGTGGCACGAAATGGAATATTGCTTGGATAGCAAATCCATTACGTGGAAAGTCCGAATCAAAAGCCCATTGTGTGGGCTTCATAAAAGGTGGAAAAGTGTCCTAGTGGCATGAAATGGAATATTGCTTGGATAGCAAATCCATTACGTGGAAAGTCCGAATCAAAAGCCCACTGTGTGGGCTTCATAAAAGGTGGAAAAGTGTCCTAGTGGCACGAAATGGAATATTGCTTGGATAGCAAATCCATTACATGGAAAGTCCGAATCGAAAGCTCACTGTGTGGATGTCATCTGCAGACTGCATACTTCTGGTTTCCGGAAGAACAGCCTATGGTGAACGGAAGGCCCAATATACGGAAGTGAGGCTAAGCAGCCATGTGCAGGACGTGACGATTCCTTGGGTGAGCCCAGTACCAGAGCGCTATGTATCGGCTCTGCAAGTATGGAAGCCTCCTTGGATGGAGTGCCCATGGTCTGCCCCTGCCTTCCCTTGAGGGCTGACCAGGATCTTTGGCTGTTCTATATGGACCAGCTGGGATGGGGGATAACACCACAACAGTGAGAGTCAAACGTCCTAAGAAACCCCCGGGAAGGTTAACCCGGTCAACAAATGCCCGCAGAAGTCGGATGTGTCGGCCTAACGGCGCAAGAACGCAGCTCTGCTGTAAACAGGCACAACGCAATCACATCCGGAAAAAAAAACTCCGGATGAACGAAGAAGAAGAAAATCCATGTAAATAAGAGATCTTCAAGCTTCTAGGCTTGCAGCACTTTACATCTTCCAAGTCTTCTTGTTTCTTGTTATCTGTCTCATGTTTTTTTTTTAAAGTTGCATATCCTTTAAAGGATGCTACAGTCAACACCAGCATCTTTCAGCTGTTGTTGATGTTCTTGGCAAGATTACGCTCTGTAGTTTGCGATTGCTTTCTGAGCAACCAGCTCACATACCCGTAAGTAACCAAAGTAATGTGATCCGAATCTTGCGCAGCTGTGTTCCTCATGTGGATATACAGGATTATGGAGAAAGCCGTTAACCCCTTTGCCAGGAAGACCGGATGTCTCATGTTTAGGATTCCCATTAAGTCTACTATATGGACTCCAGAACAATGATTTAATGGGTTGTTTAAACCAAATTCTTTACCCCCAACTCTAGAACAATGTCTTTATAGCACTTCTGTTCTAGTGGTACTAATCTGATTCATGCTAACAAGGTACAGTAAAGTAAGTAAGAAAGCCCAATTCCATGTCTTGAAGTGTATTAGGATATGGTGCTAGCCTCATAATTGTATGAACCAAATGGAGCTCAATAGGTAAGTGGCCTTTACTTCCCATAAAATTTCCTGGTGGCCATTTCACACTGGGTTGATCTAGGTGGCCAAGTCAACTTTTTACAAATCTCCCCCTCAATGGGGGATTTGAACACATGACCACCAGAACTGCAGGCAAGTGATTCCAACAATCAATTTAAAGGTAGCAAAACCTCTTAAGACCTTAAAAAAGTCGCTTAAAAGTCGACAGGGTCGACTTCATTGCATCGGGTTTTTATTCCAGATGGCTCGGTCTTTTTCAGCAGTGCAGAAAGCGTCGCACAAAGCACGAACTGTGTAGCTCCAGCGATGACCCACAGGAGTCTCAAAAAGAATTTACTCGTGAACCGAAGGACGCTGCCCGGAATCAAACCCACAACCTTTGGAGCTCGAGTCAAACGGCTTGACCACTTCACCATGGATACTCCCTCTCAAGACCTAAAATATAATAATGAATTATCATCAAGACCATGTATTGTTCTTTGCAATGCTAAACTCATCACAACAATATATGTCCTTGTGTATCATGTGGTACTGACAGTGACTCACTTTGTTACAGTGGCTACCGGTACCCATAAGGAAGTTGTCTGGCTTGATATCACGGTGAATGAAGTTCTTGCTGTGTGTAAACTCAACTCTGTTCAGCATCTGTGAGAATTAGATCAAACTATAGATTACAAGGTAATCATACATTTATGGCTGGTAGCTTGGTTGGGAATTCTATGAAAGACTGAGTTTTAACTCTTGAAGCCTAATGCATGCATTTTGGTCACCTGACCCACAATAAGGCTTGCTTTCTCAGCATGAGGTTGGTGTAGTAACTTTCCATGTGACCCCGCAACAAAGTAGAACCTCCATGGGGACACTTGCAGAGCTCTCCTTCCCCTCTCCAAGTGCAGAAACCAACAGGGTGTGCAAGACCGGTACTGGAAACACATTTGGGGAGAGGTATATTAGGCTGTAACCAGGTATTGATTCAGCACAGCACGTGTAGACTGGCAAGGATTATGTATAGGTCGTTAATATTTCTTCCACAGGATTCAAGGATTTCATTGTCAACAGACTCTAACCCAATGCCCAACGGGAACACTCATATTAAATGCTGCCCCCTCCATGTCAGAAGATACAATGTCACAGAATTACGAGATGGGATGACCAATTTCTGTATTTGCTACCTTTATTTCCCAGAGAAAACTCAAGTATTTGTTCACAGGGCCGGGACCACCACTAGAAACATATGAAAAACAATCCCTGTGAACATGGGAATGAATTTGGATCAATATTTAAGTCAATGCATTATTCACACCGACCGGCTCTGTAGAAAAAGAGTTACGGATGCAGTTCGTAATTCCGCAAACCATGTTCAAAACACTGCTGAGGGTAATTTGGAAGCAGACCGCCTTGTGTTGGTTTTCGTACAATGGTATGAGAGCCGGTCATTCAGAAAACAATGGCAAACTATTGAACATAAACTTGCCAAGAAATCACACACAGCCAAAACATTCTGTGGTTGACTGAGACACCCTGTAAAGGATATGCAACTAATTATTCACTATTCTGTTGCAGGTTAAGACAAATTATAAGCATAAGGAAAGATAGGGAACTACTTTAATTTTTTTTTTTACTGATACGTGTATGAATTACTCTTATTTTTAAATTACCAAACAAAACATAAAAAGCTATGTGAGATGTTTTAAGTATAAAAATCATGTCTCAAGATGCAAAAGTAAATATATACAAAACAATGAGAATAACAAATTTATAATGTGACTTACAAACAAACACATTATTTTTGTAACTTAAGTTCTTGAAATTATTAGAGTCTTGATTTTCCTACAAGGGGATTCAACAATATATGCCAAGGTGTGTGTTATATTTTTTGAAACATTCACTATTCTTTTTCAATCTCTATTTTGACATCTTGACAGATGAAAGTTTGTTGCACTGTGTTTCAAAACAGACATAAAAACTACAACCCATGGTGGGGACCAGGGATGGAGTTATACCTCTCCGTAGCACAAAGCCTAGGCTCAATTGTAGTGACCATGTGTTGCCCATGCAGCACGATCCCTCTCTTGGCCTGCCTAGTTTACTCCAAAGAAAAGGTAACACCAATAAACCTGGAACAAGACAAGCTGCAGAATCAGCAAAGCAATGCTCTAACTGTCTGCCTGTTTGAGCCTCCATCCTAGACCAGTTTCCAACCAAGGCTTAAGGCCTGGTCTGTCCTGCCATGACATTTAGTCTTTAGGTTGCATTTCTTTGGACTAGGATAAGGCTTGTACCCCTATCTCTCTACATAAGCTTTAAAACATACTAAGAAAGCTTAATTACAGCTTTCATTTCTTCACTTCACATACATGCAAACACTTACATACACACAAATGTAAACTTATATACAAATATCACAATACACAACACCATTTTTAAAATAAGAAAACAAAACAATTTTAACAACCTGATCAGCCAACATCAGAACTGTCTTCATGGTGAACTTGCGGCTACAAAAATTAAACAGATCTTCTAAACTTGGTCCTAACAAATCCATAACCAGAACATTAAAATCTCTTTCTTGGCCAAACCATCTGAAAATGCACCATGAAAGTCAACATAATTGCAATGAATGTAAAGCAGGATATTTGGTACAGTGAAAAGTTAAATAGCATTAATAATTGTTAATAATATTTAAATTTGATCATGAGTAAACAATTGTGTGCACACAGTATGATTAAAGATGTTTTTAATGGTCTATGTAAGGATGCAAATTAAATTATTAACATAAGATACATGCTCAACTTTTTTTCCCCAGCTTTCTGAGCCTATGAGGCTCTGTGCTTCAAGCACTGTCTGTTTTCATTTGGTTCTATTCACGATAATGATGTTGACTTTTAAATCTAGATCTTTCTCATTTCTCTGTTGACATCTTCATATTAATGTCACAAAGTATTAAATGACAGAATGTACAATCAAGGGAAGAGACAGACAGTGATGAAGATCCATGCAGCCAACCTTCATTGTGGAGATGGCACCTACTTGATTGATTGATATTAAATGTGACAATAGCTTAGAAAGAACAGTAATGGAAGGCATGGTTCCTGGAAGAAAAGCCAGGGGCTGACCATCATGAAGGTGGACTCAGGACATTAAAGACACCTTGGGCATGAAAATGCATGAGGCAGAGAAACTTGCGAAACAGTATTTTCGGCACGTCATGATGAGAGCGACATTTTGATACATGAACATTTTATTCTTCTGTTAACTCATGTGTCCTGAAAATTAGCTATGGTTGTATCTTTCAGCACGACATATCAGACTTCAGTATAGCATGTGCTGGGACCATATCAGACTTTAGTACAGTATGTGTTAGGTCCACATCAGACTTCAGCACAGAATATGTCCTTTACTTACTTTACTTTTTGCCTTCACATGTTAATATGAAGCAACGATTTAACCCTCAAGGTAAAATATAAGGAATAGTTCGACTCAACCATTGTTTATACTAATGGTGAATGACCAGGTTAGCTTCCTTGCAAACACAGAATCCAAACCAGTTTGCAGAATTCAATGATGTCTTATACAAGCTGCAAAACATGACGCACCTGAGGGTTGTCCTTTCTTTTAAAATAAACATCAGGCTAAAAGAAACAGGAACAGAATAAACAAACATGCAGAAGAGAGATAGACACACACACACAGAAAGTATGAGAGAGATAAGGAAAGACCTGGAAAAAATAACAGATGAAAGCAGAAAGTATGAACTTTGTGTACTACTCAAACTCATCTCAAAAACTGTGTGGCTAACTAGAACACAATTTGCAACCATTTTCATATAATAAATTCCCTAACTACATTCAGCCGTAATACATTTCTGCAGGAAACTTGAGGTTCTGTCTACAAAGCAATGGATGGTTTTTCAGAATCTTCCAGGAATTTTCTGAAAGGAAAGATGGCCTTAAAAAAGTTTTAAAAGTCGAGAGAATCAACTTCATTGCACCGGGTTTATCCCATATGGCTCTGTCTCTTTCTACAAGGCGGCCTGCCGAAACAGTCGCACAAAGCATGAACTTCATAGCTCCAGCAACGACCCCCAGGAGTCTCCAAGAAAAATGCACTCGTGAACCGAAAGACGTAGCCCGGAATCAAACCCACAACCTTTGAAGTGCGAGGCAAACAGCTTGACCACTTCGCCAAGGAAAGGAACTGGTTATCTCCCATTATGACACAGCTAGAGTATGTGCAGGTCAAACACTTCATAGCCTAATGAAAGTATCTGCCAGGATAACTATACTACCCCCCAGAAGACAGGATGAAGGATGCTAAGTACATACATGCATTAACTAAAACTGAAAAATGTACTTCTAACCTTACATGGGGCACACCAACACCACCGGCCAGAATCTTGTACAGTTTGCTCTCATACAACAGCTGCGGATGCCTGGCTTTTGCAGATTCCAGTTTAACTGCCACTTCCTGGAAGCAATGTTAAATGGATCAGCAAAGTAAGCAAAGTCAAGGGCCATCTTACATGCCTTTAGATGCTTTGGGCATATGGTGCTAAACCCATATTTGTCTTCTTTTTCTTCGTCTTCTTCTTCTTCTGCATTCATCCGGAGTGTTTTTTCAGATGTAAGTGCGGTGTGTCTAAGTTAGGCACCCTTGGGCCGAGACCCTTAACCTACACATCCGACTTTAGTGTGCATTTGTTACTCAGGTTGGCATTCCTGGGAACCCATATTTATATAGACCAGTCAGCGCTTGGTGCATGAAAGGGTCAGTATCACACCAGTCGCCATTACTTTAGTGGAAATACTTAATCTAACATCCTTCTGTAGCAGAATAGCACATTATATCCAGGAGATCATTAATCTCTTGTGTTACAAGACTTGGGAATGTAAAAAAGAATAACAACGTTTTAATATATCAATGTATGTCGTATTCATGGAAACAAATGCTGACGTTTTTGGGAGGCTGGGAATAAAAAGACAATTGATAAAAGAAATAAAATACAGATGTGTGAATAATTTCTGTCACATTTAAAGACATATCATTCTTGTAAAACAATACTGGAGGGAAGCGTTGACAGCCGATGAGCAAGAGGTAGACAGCAATAGAAGTGGGAAAATAACATCAAGAGATGAGCTAACAGCAGTATGTCTGAGTGTGCTAACAGGGTGAGAGACACTGTTGGAAATTACTGCAGTCAACCTTCACTGTGGAGATGGTACCTGACTGGCTTAACTTATCAAACACACTAAATGAATCTATTAAGGAGGGTTCTCAAGCAACTGACAATGAGATCTTGTGGAAACTTCAGACATCAAATCTAATCACGAAGAAGTCTTCAAAGGAAACAAATAAAGAATATCCTGCATTACAGGAAATAGGTAGAGCCATAGCAAATACTTCTGCTGATGTGTGAAGTATTAGGCCTTCACATATTCTAGGCTACATCATATGATGTGAGGGTGGCAATTTCCCTTCTTTCTCACTTTTACTTCCCAGGGAACTCTCAGGAAGTTCTGAAAATTGTTTGGTACCCAGTTTTATGCGCTGGGTCTACCCCTGTGCCGCAGAGGGTAGAAAAAAAATCCTACCTTCTCTGGGCAACAATGATGAAACACTGAGAACATTTTAATGGTCAGGATTGCACATCTCATTTCACCCCTGAGTTTTTAGAAATGACCGTTGAAATGTCAGAAAATTGTATGTAGCATGACTGAGGTTGCAAGTTAAGTTAAAGTTTGTTGCATGTCCTTTACAGGATGTCTCAATCAACCCCAGCATTTACTGAATGTTTGTAAATGTCTAGGCAATTTTATATTCAATAGTTTGCCATTGCTTTCTGAAAGGCTGACTCTCATACCATTGTGAAAATCAACGCGAAACTATCTACTTCCATACTGCCTGTTGCTGATTTCGAACCCAGTATGTCAGGAATATGAAACTTTGTTCACTACCCCTAAGCCACAGCTGGGGTGCAAGTTCCATTGGCACCTTGCCATAAGTGGCAAGAGAAATATTATTACAAAAACAATCATGAATAAATAGTGAAGACTATGAAAACATGGCAAAATGTAAGAAAAACTTTGTGTGAGCTGATTGATGGGATTCATAGGGTTGCATGTATTAATACATGTTTATATGGTTTTATTTGTGTTGACATGGTGTTCTGAGAATTTGAAAAAGAAATAAAGTAGAAAATCATTAAAATTTAAGATGTGGAGAAAACAACATAGTTAAACTATGTACCCATCATGTATTTGTATTATAATGATAAATAATTTGTTTAGAATGAAGTCATCATCATCAAGTGCCCTGCCAGCTGGCGTTGACGTTCATGGCTCTCCACAGATCTCGGTCTTTGGTGTTCTGGATCAACTTCTGCCAATGATGTTCCTCCAAGCCACCGTCTCAATCCGTCCAGTATCATTTCTCTTGGTCTGCCTCTGACTCTCTTCCCCTCGATCTTTCCAGTTGTCACAATGTTCTCCAATGCCTCTTTTCTCATCACATGACCAAAGAAAGCTGTTTGTCTCTTTCTTATTGTGCCTAGTGCTAGCCCAATAGCTTTAGTTCAATCAGCAATCAATGAGTGATGTCATCAATATCACACCAGCTGCTTTTACTTTCCAGGACATTTTCTGGCACTCTTGTTAGATTGGTTCAACCTGAGAGCCCAGGGTCAATAACAAAATATCCCCACCTCCAAGGGGATTTGAACACAAGGCCACTGGTCATTAAGTAGGTGTGCTAGCCATGCGCTACCACTGGCAAAATGCAGTCATGTTTCATTTCTAGTTCTGTACAAGCTTTAGCATCCCTTACTTATACATTTGACAAGTTATATTTTTAAATAACATCAACTGATATCTCATTCCTTGGTGGCTCATGTCTCAGGAATGAATGCCTACCAGTGAGGGAGAACACTGTGCCTGCAATAAGCAAACCTTGCTCAGTGCAGAATTCTAAAGTCATTTTCTACTGACATTTAGACATACTTCTTCTTCTTCTTCTTCGTTCATCCGGAGTTTTTTTTCGGATGTGATTGCGTTGTGCCTGTTTACAGCAGAGCTGCGTTCTTGCGCCGTTAGGCCGACACATCCGACTTCTGCGGGCATTTGTTGACCGGGTTAACCTTCCCGGGGGTTTCTTAGGACGTTTGACTCTCACTGTTGTGGTGTTATCCCCCATCCCAGCTGGTCCATATAGAACAGCCAAAGATCCTGGTCAGCCCTCAAGGGAAGGCAGGGGCAGACCATGGGCATTCCCCGCCATCCAAGGAGGCTTCCATAATTGCAGAGCCGATACATAGCGCTCTGGTACTGGGCTCACCCAAGGAATCGTCACGTCCTGCACATGGCTGCTTAGCCTCACTTCCGTATATTGGGCCTTCCGTTCACCATAGGCTGTTCTTCCGGAAACCAGAAGTATGCAGTCTGCAGATGACATCCACACAGTGAGCTTTCGATTCGGACTTTCCATGTAATGGATTTGCTATCCAAGCAATATTCCATTTCGTGCCACTAGGACACTTTTCCACCTTTTATGAAGTCCACACAGTGGGCTTTAGATACGGACTTTCCACGTAATGGATTTGCTATCCAAGCAATATTCCATTTCATGCCACTAGGACACTTTTCCACCTTTTATGAAGCCCACACAATGGGCTTTTGATTCGGACTTTCCACGTAACGGATTTGCTATCCAAGCAATATTCCATTTCGTGCCACTAGGACACTTTTCCACCTTTTATGAAGCCCACACAGCGAGCTTTCGATTTGGACTTTCCACATAATGGATTTGCTATCCAAGCAATATTCCATTTCATGCCTCTGGGTCTTCATGCACCTTTAAATGTCAACCTGTATGTAGTTAAAGTAAGCTGCGGTCAACTTGAGCTTGTTGATATCTCCATAGAGCTTGTCCTCAAATGAAGCAGGTGTGGGCCAAAATATCTTTCTCTGTTCTGCATACGTTGGGCAATCCTGCAGCAAATGTTTTGCTGTCATTTTTCCAGTTCTACAATTACATTCATCGGTATCTCCTATCTTTAGTTTATTGAACAAGTGGTATTTCAGCCTGTTATGTCCTGTGCGGAGTCTGAAGATTGCTACTTGTTCTCTTCGGTCGAGTTTGTAATATGCATCATCCTTCTGATGGCCTGGATGCTCAGATTCCCATTTGGTTCTATAAGTGCTTTTTATCAACCTCTTTGCCTCATTATAGGTTATGTCTATGTCAGGCTGTGGTAGTCGTCCGCCCTCTTTTGCCAGTCTGTCAGCCTCTTCGTTTCCAGGTATACTGCAATGTGATGGGATCCACTGTATTACAACTTTTTTGGATTTCTGGCATAGACCATGGAGTGCTGCTCTTAGGTCAGTTAGTTCTGTGCTGTTATTGCTCTTGAGTATTGAGACAGCTGACTTTGCATCTGTGAAGATAGCTATTTGCTTCTCTTTATTTTCCTCCATCAGGAGCATTTCTGCTGCAGTTTTCAAAGCCTCTACCTCCGCTTTGAAGTTACTTGAAAATTTTCCAGTTGCCATTGAATGTGTTTTTTTCACTCCATTTTTTAAATTTAGGAGAATTCCTCCTCCTCCATTCTCTATTGAATTTTTGGCTGATCCATCTGTATATGCATGGGTCCAATTCCTGCTTGGGTAATGTTCTTTTATGTAGTTTAGGGTTATTTCTCTTCTTTCGGTTTCATGCTGAGTGTTCTTTTTCTCAATACCAGGAATGTTTTCTATCATCTCAGGCAGTTGCTGCTGTCTCCAAGCTGGGAACTTGTGTGCATTGTGTATGGGCTTGACTGTTGATATGTTAAGTATAGGATCTGCCCTAATCCTTCGTTTTGCAGTTTCTACAAAGTTGCTACGCTTCAGTCTTCCCTTTCCAAAACCATTAAATCTGTTGTACATAGGGTGGTCTGTCAATCTTCTAAATTTTTCTGCTTGTTGCTGGGCTCTGCTATCTCTTCTATCCTGCATTGGTTGTAAACAAGTGATCTTTTCTAGTTCATTAATAGGCGTTGTCTTCAGGCTTCCAGTTATGATTCGCATTCCTTGGTTTTGGACTCTACTTATTTTGTTAAAGTTTGACTTAGCTGCTGTTGCCCAAGCTGCAATGCCATATTCCAGTACTGGCCTCACCCGTCCAGTATATAACTTCTTGAGAACTTTCTCATCTGCTCCCCCCGTTGTACCAGCAAGCTTTTTCATGATTGCCATTCTCTGCCTTGCTCTTGTTCGATTTTTCTCAACCTGTGTCTTCCATGTCAGGCGACGATCAAAGGTGACTCCTAGATAATTTGGATTTTCTTCATGGCGCAATATTTTTCCATTCAATACCAGCTTAGGTTGCTGAGTTTTATTTGAGAGGGAGAACACTGTGCATGTTGTTTTCTCCTCACTTATCTTCACTAGCCATGATTTTGACCAGTCCTCTAGCGCTAATAAGGCTTGCTGTATTCTGCTGTTAGCTGTACTAATATATTCTTCAGATGTCCATATGGCTAGGTCATCTGCAAAGGAGGATGTGTGTACTCTGGCTGGAAAATTTTCTGTGATGTCATTTATATATGCTAGGAATAATGTTGGTGAAAGAACTCCTCCTTGGGGGACACCTTGCTCCAGCAGCATCATTTTGCTTGTTTGTCCTTGTACTTTTGTCCTGGCAGTTCTGTTCTCAAGGTAGTGGCTGATCCATTTATACATTTTTCCACAAACATGCATGTTTTGCAGTTTTACTTTCAGTCCTTCCTTCCATACTTTATCAAATGCTTTTTCTAAATCTATCCAGACTGCTAGTGTGTGCTTTTTCTCTTGGAAGGCATCCTCTATTTCCTGAGCTATATAGGTTATTTGATCTTCAGTGGATCTGTATTTTCTGAATCCTGCTTGGTGTGGTGTTAAGAGTTTGTTTTCTTCCAGATGCCATGTTAGCCTGCCATTGATAATGCGTTCCATTAATTTTCCTACACAGCTAAGTAGACTGATAGGTCGATAGCCATTTGGTTCTTCCAGGTCTTTTCCTTTCTTTGGGACTGGTATTAGTATAGCTTCCTTCCATGCCTGTGGGACTATTCCTCTCTTCCAGCTGTTATTTAGGACTGCTAGTAGTTTCTTCTTTGCCTTGGTGCCTAGTCCTATTAGCATTTCATTTGTGATTCCATCCTTTCCTGGTGATTTCTTCTTTTTTAGGGTATTCATTGCCTGTTCCATTTCTTCCATTGTTAGATTTGCCATCATATATTCTGCTGCTGTCTCTTTATTTCTATGATGTATCTGTTTGTCTTTGATTGCTTTCTTCTGTTCGGTTGTAATATCAATGTGGTTTGCATTTGCATAGTGTTCCATTAGTGCATTTGCAGCCTTTTTGCCTGTAAGCAAGGCATTTCCTTGTTTAATTGTTATTTGTTTGTTTCTAGGTCCTTCATTGTTCATGGCTTTCACTAGTTTCCATAGTTTGTTTCCATCCCTGTCAAAATTCAGGTTTTCTGTTTTTTCCCTCCAACAATCTCTTGTTGTTTGATTTACTGTTCTTTTATATTTTGCTGAGATGGCTTTGAGAGAGATGTTTGCTTCAATTGTTTGTTCTCTCTCTGCTGTCTTCCTGGCATCTTCAACTTTGTCCTCCAAACTTTGTAGTTCTTCAGTCCAGTATGGTTTGTAATTTTTCCTCGCTCCTCTTGGAATGGACTCAGTGGCTGCCTGTATTATTGCTCTGTTTAGACTTTCCACCATTTGCTTTATGTTGCCATATCGTGTATTTATGTTTTCACAATATTTGTCTGTTAGTATGGCAAATCTGTCCCAATCTGCTCGTTTGTAATTCCAGCGGGGCAAGGGCTTTTGCTCCTGTGGAACATACTCCATATTCATTTCAAGCTTGATTGGTCTGTGGTCACTACCTGCTAATTGGTCCAGCACATGGCGATCAATTTTGTGGAGGATGTCTCCTGTGCAGAAAGCTAAGTCTGGAGTAGAAGTGGTAAGCCATCTTCTGGAGTAGAAGCTCGGTGTGTCATCCGCTTTGTTGAGTAGATGGAGATTTGAGTCTATTTCCCAGTCCTCCAATTCATCTCCTCTTTTGTCAGTATCTGGGTATCCCCATCTTTCTGAACGGCTATTAAAGTCTCCGACAATAATGCAGTTTGTGTCAGTTATTTTCATGTTTGAGAGTGTAAGATCCTTATCTGCTGGGCTATACAGATTGTAGATTCTTATTTTCACGTCCTTTATCATTATATCAACACCTATAATTTCCGTTTGGTTGTTAGAGATCACAGATACTTCGCTGCAAGGTATTGTATTTCGTGTAAGTATTAGAACTCCTCCTTTGTGTCCTTCGCGGTCGAAACGTGTGGCCTGATATCCTCTGACTGAGAATTTGTGATTGGCGTTGAGGTGTGTCTCTTGAATGCATGCCACATCTATTCTATCTTTATGAAGACGCTGTGTTAGGGAGTCTTTCTTCTTGTAAACTCCTTCGGCATTCCACTGTAGTATGTTGAGTGTCCGGGGTATTTGGTCAATAGCTCTTAACCTACTCCTCTGTGCCTTGACTCCACAGCACAGGGGAAGGTGACCACCAGTAGTCATGGGTGGACCCCCTCGAGGCAGGGGGCCCGGCACTATCACCGCCTGATGGGACTTCACGGGATTAGCACCATATCGATTAATTTTGATTTGTGAATTTAGACATACATCGTGTGTTGATCCAGTTGTTAGTCCTTCATTTCAAGAAAAGGTGATGATGGCAGAATTAAGATAACTAAATTATGAAATTATCTTGAGATGATATAAACTGTAGTATAAATGGCATCCTGGCAGTAAAATATAAATAGTTATTGATTCCTATAGCTGCTGGGAGCTGCAGTAGCACAGTGGTTAGTACGCTTGCCTACAGGCACAGTGGTCACAAGTTCAAATCCTCCTCAAGTCACAATTTCATGAAAACTGACCTCGGCTACCAGGTCGGCTCACCTTAAAATGGATACCAGAAAATGTTCTAGAACATAAATGGGACCAGTGTCATTGTCAAATTGATCACATAAAGTCTCAAATAATTACTGATCTATAACAATAGAGGGCAAGCACCATATGCCCAATACTCCTCAAGGTGGGTAACAGTTTCCTTGACTGTTTCTTACCATGTGCCCAAGGTTTTGAATTGGGTTCTTTACTGTTTTTTTTTTTTATTTATAAACTATAAGTGAGACGTGTAATCAACATTAGCATAATAATATGTGTTAAGTGTTCATCATGTTTTAAATTATTGAATCTATATAGTAAAAATAGGGTCTAAAATAACCAAAGCATCCCTAAAGAATCTTTCGGTTACTGATCCAATACAAATTAATGAACCTCAATAATCTTCGAGAATGAGTCATATATGAACATATAGTGAACATGAAAAACAAGGGGCTAAATCTTATGACCTGTGAGTATTGTTTTCAGCCAAGGGTATTACCCAAGACTGTTGATTTTGTTTTATATCTGCTGAGGGACTTGACTTGCCAACTCACAACTGGATCTTTTTTACTATGACTATGACTAGTAAAAATTTATTTAATTTTAATTTAAAAGGTTCAGCTTACCTCACCATTTACAATGTTAATCGCCAAGTATATGTCACCAAAGGACCCGCTACCGATCTTCCTCACAAGACGATACTTCCCCGCGACAGTGAGGTCGCCTTTTGTGGACGTAGCTGACATCGACATTTTGACTTCAGTCTAACAGCTGAGAATCCTGATCCATAAGTGAAAAGGAGTACAGGCGTTATCATCATTCTCCGACACCTTCATCGGTTTCTTTTCTGTCTTTGTAGCAGCCAGTTCACACTAGAATAGACATGAATTACCGTTGTGCTGTTTTTTGATATTTGTATGTGCTACTAACACGAAAACAAACGAATACAAAATAAAAATACAACACAGTCACTCAACACGATTTCCCCTTTATGCTTGTGTTTGGGTATTCAGCCATCCTGAAAAAAACATGGATAAGACTGAAAATGTGATTAAGAATAATATTGTAAATATTAATATTTAAATATTGCAACTACTCAAGAATATAAGACAATGTTATCATATGTGTCGTTTCGTAGTTATCATTAATTTATTAATAACTTTATTAATCTAATAATTCTTTTTTCATTGAAAGTGTGCTAATCCGTTTTAACTTCTTATAGTTCAAAATGTCTGTCCGTAGTGTTTTGAAAGTCGACAAATCTTCTTCCTCTTCTTTTACTCGCCTGAAATATGTTTACAACTGCAATGTTGTCTCTTATATGAATCTAACCATCTTTTTTAGTTCACTCAGCGGTCCATAGAGTTTATCTTCCACTGTTGTCTCTCTAGGCCAGAAGATTTGCCTGGATATGTTGTAGTTTGGGCAATCCTGGAGTGCTCTGCTGTCTGCGACGCCAAACCACATGAGCACATGGCTGAGTCACCAATCTTGAATTGTGTATACATGTGGTTGCGTAATCTATTGTGTCCTGTTCTGAGGCGCAGAAGAATGACCTGTTCTGGTCTGTCCTTAACGTAGTAGTCGTCTTGAGTAGTGTTTGGTGGCCTTCTGATTGATTTGATCATTCTTTTCTTTTGGTGGTATGTAAAGGGCACACCAGGTTCTTCCTTTGCACCTTCCTTAGCCAATCGATCAGCTCTGCCACTTCTGGATACTCCACAGTGGGATGGTATCCAATGTATGGTGACCTTATGATTACTGTTAAGTTCAGAAAGTAGTGTCCTTAGAACTGGCAATGTCCCAGACAGGAGCGCCTCAATTACGGATTTTGCAACTGTCAATATCATCACAGGTTGTGCACCATGGCTGGTATTTTGTAATTTCTCCGTGGCTATCTTGATTGTCTCAATTTCAGCATCATAGTTATGGCAGTACTTTCCTGTTGGAACTCTGGCCATGTCCCTAGTATTATTTGGGTATTCTATGTACATTCCCGCTCCTCCATTTCGAACAGCATTTTGCGCTGATCCATCTGTGTAGACTAGGATCCAGAGATCCTGTGGGTATTCGTCATCAAGGAAGCTGAAAGTGGCTGTACTGCGATATACACTGTTCTGTTCTTCCTTGTCAAATATTCCTCTCACTTTTGTCTGGATTTGTAGCGATAGTCTATGTTCATCTTTCCACGGGGTTCGCGCTGGAATAGTTGTCAGAGGGATACCAAATGTGGGAAGATCGATAGTTTCTCTGCAGAGTCGTTTGGCCTGGTGAATAAAACTACTTCTTTTCAAACGCCTCATAGCTAAGTTTTCTAATCGGTTCTTCATAGGGTGGCCTGGCAAGCTGAGGAACTTTTCTGCTTGTATTAGTGATTTTGTATCTCTGCGTTCTCTTAGAGCTTGTGTCCTTCCCATTTTCTCCATTGCTACTATAGGGGTGATCTTATCCCTCCTGTGATGACTCTAAGAGCTTGATTTTGCACCTTGTCCAGCTCCTGTAATGTGGTTTTTGATGCTGAACACCACGCAGTTGACCCGTATTCCAAGTGTTGTCGTATGCTCTGTTGATAAACTTTGCTAAGTATTTTCCCACTGGCTCCCCATGTGGTTCCACTTAGCTTTCTCAGGGTGGCTATTTTCCTTCTGGCTTTTGCTAGTGCTTTTTTATGTGTTTTCTCCATGTCAGCCTGTCGTCGAATGTTACACCAAGGTATGTTGGTTCTTTATTTTCTCTTAGGAGTGTTCCATTTATCTGGATGGTCCCTGCCTTTTGTTTTGGAGAGAGGGTAAATAGGATGGTGCTGCACTTGTCAGTGTTTATGCTGACAACACCATCTATCCGCCCATGCAACAAATGTATCTACAGCTCTCTGTAGCAATATGGTGGCCACTGATGCATGTTCATTTGTGCTCCACAAAACCAGGTCATGAGCGTACATTGCCGCTTTAATTCCATACGGTAGATTAGCAACAATATCGTTGATGAAGATTAGAAGAAGTGATGGAGACAAGACTCCGCCCTGGGGAACACCGTGACGGAATAATACTTTCTTGCTCTTGAGACCGTCTATCTGTACTCGGGCTCTTCTGTTGTGCAAGTATGCTTTCACCCATTTGTACATTCTTCCATTGACTTTACAGTTTCTCAGTTTCTTCATCAGACCTTCTTTCCAGACTTTGTCAAAGGCTTTCTTCAGATCTATCTTAGCCGCAAGTACCAGCTTCTTCTCTTGGAATGCATCCTCAACTTCTTGAGAGAGGTAGGTTGTCTGATCTTCCGTAGAGTAGCACTGCCTAAAGCCTGCCTGTTGTGGCACAAGAATGTTTTCACTTTCAATGTACCACTGCAGTCTGTGATTGATGACGCGTTCCAGTGTTTTGCAGAGACAGCTGGTGAGGCTAATGGGTCTGTAGCTGGAGGCAATGGAACTGTCTTTCCCGGATGTTTGGAGGGGTATCATGATTGCTTCTCTCCAGACTTGTGGTTAGTTTGTTAGTTAGTCGAAGTACCAACTTCACGGCAACGGGTCGTCCCCATTATGCTCCATTCCTGTGCCAGTGAATACCACACAAAATGCTCCCCACTGTCCAATGTGAAAAGTGGAAAAGACAGGAGTCTCGGCAATCCAACAGCCCGCACAGGTACACTGAGCATAATGCCTCCGCCAGAATGCCAACACAAAATTCATCCACGAAAACCACAGTTCATCGTCGATGGACTTGGCAGTCACCAGAAAGACCTCATTGACCCGGGTTTTCTGACATGGCTCGGTCTTTTAAAGCAGGGCGACCCGCCGAAAGTGTCGCACAAAGCACGAACTCCGCAGCTTCAGCGCCGACTCCCAGGAGTCTCCTGAAAAATGCACTCGTGAACCGAAAATGCAACTCAGTCAATTCAGCAGCAGCCGGTAGCCATTGTTCCGAACATGCAGATCACTGTACAGGACAGATGCAAAAGCATTCCACGCGAATCACACAGCTCACAGTGTCGCCCACGCACTCACTCGGTAGCAGTCCAACATGAGAAAAATGCGATTGCAAACCGTAGCTACAAGGATAAACACGCCACAGGCCTTAACGGTTCAACGCCTAACCGCCATGTTGGCGACCAGACTTGTGGAACACTGCCTTGTGGACCTGCAGCTGGACCCTTTGAAATTTGGCTTTTGCGTGCTGGTATTTATTGTGGTGCTCTTGGCAGGGGTTGGCTTCTGCTTGCCTTCTACACACTTCCACATCATTATGTAACTGTTCCAGTTCACTACTCCAGTAGGGTTTATAATGTTTACGGGCTCCTCTTGGCATTGTTTCTCGTGGTGCCTATAGTATGCATTTCCCAAACTCTTCAACTACTTTATGTATGTCCCTCTCAGTGTTCAGGTTTCTAACCAGTATGCTGGTGCGATGCTTGTACATTGCCCAGTCTGATTTCTAGTAGTTCCACCTCGAGAGGGTGCTGCTTTCACTTACAAGCTCATTTTCTACAGTTAGAAAGACTGGCCGATGGTCACTGCCACTAAGTTGTTTCCCAACAATTCGTGTAATGTTCCACTCCAGGTCTGGTGAATGAAAAGCCAGGTCAGGTGTAGTTTTAATGTACCGTGATCTCGAGTAGAAAGTATGTGGGTCATACGGCAGATCATCCTCATTGCACATCGAACCATTCTGTCCATAAGTGCTCGGATTCCTCCTCAGCAAATCCCGCAGCGTCTAGCAGCTAACGACACCAGTTCTGTGTTGGTTTAGCAATCTTCTTTGGCTTCCTGCGTAGTGTTCTTGTTTGGCCACACCTCTTTTAATTTGCTGTTCTCGCAGTCTGACCATGGTTGTTGATTCACAGTCATCACTTGGTTCTCGCAAAAGTCTTACTTCTCGTAGAGCATTCAGAATGTCAGCCTGGTCCATGGCGCGTCCGTCCTCCACAGTAGCCTTGCCTGCGAGCTTGTCAGCCCGCTCATTTCCTTGTACTCCCGCATGCCCTGGCACGAAGATGAATCTAATCTTTGCCAGCCGAGACCGCTCCAGAGACAGCAACCATTCTCTTCGGATCCACCCCATCTCTATCCTTTTGAGCATGCTCATTGAATCACTAAGGAAACATGCCGTAGTGAATGTCTGTGTCTGACATGTCTGAGTCTTTTGAAAGAATTAGGTTGGTAGAAAAGATGGTTGAAGGTTAAAAAATATGAAAATCTTGGATGGGTCAGATCGAAGACATTATTCAACAAATGTGTTCACTAGAGGACATAGGATCTGAAGAAGAATGGCGACAGAATTGAGAGTGTGCAGTACATCTATTGTCAGTCCGCATTAGCATTGCCTCCTCTTTATTTCTTTCATCAACTCTCTCTTCACTCCCAGTTTTTCTAGAACATCTGCATTTGATTGTTTGTGTCGTATTTCATGGAAACAAAAACAATCAATTGCAGAGGTTCTAGAAAAACTGGGAATGAAGAGAGAGTTGATGAAAGAAATAAAATGAGGTGAAATATTTCGGCCACGTTAAAAGACGTGATACTCTTATAACAACCATACTGGAAGGCACGGTTGAGGGCAAGCGAGCAAGAGGTAGACACGTGGGAGGATAACATCAAGAGATGGACGAACATCAGCCTGACAGAATGTACAGTCAGGGCGAGAGACAGACAGTGTTGGAGATCCATTGCAGCCAACCTTCATTGTGGAGACGGCATCTGATTGATTGATTGATTGATTGATTGATTGATTGATTGATTAGACTGAACAGAGAATCTCATCTCATCTCATCTCATCGTGTTCCTCTTGTACCTTGCGGTGTCGAGATGAAGTATAAACTTCGTGAGAGTGCCCGATTATGGGCTTCATATATCGATATTCCCAAGGACTCTGCTATTCCCTCCGTCCAACGCTTACGTGGTCGGCCTCTTCCTCTGTTTCCATCTGGTCTGTACATCATTGCTTGTTGTGGTATGTTGTTGACTGGTAACCTACTTGCATGGCCAAACCATTTGACTTGCTGCTTTCTTATAAAATCTAGTGCTGCTTTAACCCCCACTTTAGTCCTGATTTCTTCATTTCTGATCTTATCTCTTCTTGATACGTTGAGTATTCTTCTCAGGAACCTCATTTCTGTTGTTATGATTTTTCTTTTCTCTTTTTCTGTCATTGTCCAGGATTGGCATTGGAGTTGGTAGGAAGATTGTGTTGTAAAGTGCTTTCTTAGTAGTTATTGATACATGTTTGTTCTTTAGTATTGGTGCCATTTGTCCAATGAATTGATTTGCCTTATTGCACCTATTTTCGATCTCGTCCTCTGATCTGCCATTTGATGATATTATACTTCCTAGGTACTTGAAACTCTTTACTTGTTTCAAGGGATGTTCGTTTAGGTGAATTGTTGTTGTTTGTTCTTCTTTAGTTATAGTCATTACCTCTGTTTTGCTTGTGCTAATTTTCATGATTATGTTCCCTACACATTTCGTTTAGACTATTCATGTGGTCTTGTAATTCAGCTTATGATTTTGCTATTAGTGCTTGGTCGTCCGCAAACAGGAGTTCTCTAATGGTTAGATTCGCAGATGGTTCTTATTCTGTGTTCTTGTCATACGGTATTCTTGCTGTCTCTGCTTGGCTGGTTTCTTTACATATGTTGTCTATATATGTTATGAACAAGAGAGGGGACAGGACACAACCTTGCCATACTCCAGATCTTATGGTGAAGGGTTCTGAGTGTCCTCCAGTTGCTCTCACTATGCATTCACTGTTGCATAAACTTCTACATAGGTTTGTAAGATGTGTACTCACTCCATATTGTTTAAGGATTTCCCACAGCTTGTTGGACAGAGAATGCAAGCGAAAAACCCCGATAGTCGTTGAGACAGAAGTACGGGCACTGATTTGTTAAAATGTGTCCGAAGGTGATATATCATCTACACCAGTGTTTCCCAACGTGGGGCCCACGCCCCACAGGGGGGCAATTCGATTGTTAAGGGGGGCAATTCGAAAATGAAAGAAATCGACTGGATATAACAAAACGGGGAGACTTGAGACTGAAGTTAACTAAATTGGAACCTGACATAAAATCTCTTTGCAGCAAGCATCAAACGAAAGGATCTCACTAAATTTAAATAATAATAATTACTAATAACTCTAATAATATTGAAAAATCTTTCATTAAATTTATTGTGTACTCCATTATCTTCTTCTTCAGCATTCCGAGCCATTGAGGTTCTTTGCTACAGATACAAGCCGTCTCCATTCGTCTCTCTGGTTGACCTTCTCTTGCCAGTCGCTGATTCCAAGTGCTTGTAGGTATGTATGAATATTATCTCTCCACCGTCTTCTTGGTCTACGGTCATTTATGTCTTGAATGTAAGCAAGTTTTGTTTCCCTATTATCTTCCATTCTTTCTATATGCCCCAGCCATTGCAGTCTATTAGCCTTCATGATACCAGTGATTAGCGGGGACTTAAACAGATCACGAATGTCTTTGTTGCTTCTTCTTTTCCACTCTCCACTTTGTGTATTCCTAATGGGCCCAAAGATGCATCTTAAGACTTTGTTCTCAAAGGTTTGTAAGAAGGCTTTGTCTCCTTTAGTTGTACTCCAGGTTTCAGAGCCATACAGCACAACTGGTCTAATCAGTGTTTTGTATATTGTAGTTCTCCATTATATGTTTTGAAAATTTACTTACGTTTGCTCAATAATTTCCTAGTGATTTCTTCCTAAAATCTATCATTCAAGTTTTTTTAGTGAACATTTCAAGTTTTGAATATTACAAATAATGTATATGTTTTGGTAAGGGGGGGGGGGCATAAGAATTTTAGAAAAGCTTGGGTGGGGCATAGCACAAAAAAGGTTGGGAAACACTGCTGTACAGGCTCTTTCAGCAGTTACTAATTTCTGTCATTGAGTATGGTTTGGGGCTGCTGACAGTATCAAAGTACCAGCTTGAAAGGTTGGAGCGCATACAGAATGCTGCCATGCGGTTAATCCTGGGGTGCACAAAGGGCACACCAATTATATGCATGAGGCATATCCTGGCGTTACCAACAATGACGGATAGGCATAGGGTCCTTCAGGCCAAATGGTACCTGAGAGTTGCCACAGACAGGGATCACCCGCTGCATGTAGCAATGAATATGGTCAAGAGTCATAGACTAAGACGAGGCAGGTCCTTGATGGCACAGGCGGAACTTTCTATAAGTCAGGTGTGTGATCTAGAGACCATCAAGCGTGAAAGAGAGTGGATGGAAGTTCCGGACGACATGACGGACTGGCACAATGTAATAATAACATTGGGTTCAATTACTACTGTCCAAGTGACCGCCCACAGGCACTGGACACACTACCATTAACAGAAAAAGCGATTTCAACAGCCACTCGCAGAGTTGGGGCTATGATCACATGGACCAGAGAGGAGAGAGACTGGAAGACTGGCAGGATGAGAATAGATTCATCTTGGTTAACAAGCCGTCCGACCCACATACTTTCTACTCGAGATCATGGCACTCTACAACTACACCTGACCTGGCTTTTCATTCACCAGACCTGGAGTGGAACATTACACGAATTGTTGGGAAACAACTAGGTGGCAGTGACCATCGACCAGTCGTTCTAACTGTAGAAAATGAGCTTGTTAGTGAAAGCAGCACCCTCTCGAGGTAGAACTACAAGAAAGCAGACTGGGCAGTGTACAAGCATCGCACCAGCATACTGGTTAGAAACCTGAACACTGAGAAAGACATAAATAAAGTAGTTGAAGAGTTTGGGAAATGCATACTACAGGCAGCGCGAGAAACAGTACCAAGAGGAGCCCGTAAACAATATAAACCCTACTGGAGTAGTGAACTGGAACAGTTGCATAATGATGTGGAAGTATGTAGAAAGCAAGCAGAGGCCACACCCAGCCAAGAGCACCACAATAAATTCCAGCATGCAAAAGCCAAATTTCAAAGGGCCAAGCTGCAGGCTAGACGGAAAAGCTGGCAGGAAAAAACAGAGTCTCTGAACTTTGAAAGAGACACAAGGAAATTGTGGAAGCTAATAAAACAACTTAACGATGAGGGCACAGGGAGAAACTCAAAAATTGCACTACATAAAGATGGAAACATCTTAACAAGAAAGCAAGCAGCTTGCCACATAACGGAACACGCGCCACCAAGATAAAGAAGAGACCTTACTGGATTTTCCCAGACAGTCACAAAACTGGACGACAAATATGAGAAACTAAGGAAAGGAAAACAACGTCATTGGACGGCAACGGGGGACGCTGTGAATTGTGGATTCGAAAGGATGTGTTTCTAAAAGGCTCCGTGTGAAGGTGACACCTGGAGGCGGTAATTTCGTGATGAAGCAGCTGGGAGTCCGGAGAGGAATGTATTAAAGACAACACAACAGTAGAAAGACCGGGTGCGGATACCTAGACTTTTATTTAATCAGTTGAACTGAGGATTTGGATAATTAGGCCTCAAGGGCAGCGAGCTGGACTTAGAGCTCGTAGGTAGATGTTATTTAAGTGAGCGCCGATCCTGCGTATAGGGATCAGCTCACGTTTCTACAAGAGTATATACTTTGTCCTGCGGCGGAATAAACGTACGTCTGAAAATCGTTTGCTCGATTTGAGTCTGCCATATGTTCATGATCCTGTTGGTAAGATAGAACATGTTTTGTTGTTCTGATCTGTTTTTGACGAGTTCAATTTGAGTTGCTTTGAGTGTACGGTCCCGTGGGATTTAGAGGACAGGCACTTCGAGACACATGGGGGTCGTCTCTGGACTGTTTGTTTGTCAACACAGATTCCCCGCCAGTTTCCATAGCTGATCATAAAAGAAATTACGCGCCAGCGGCACATTCCACACCGTGCTACACAGAAAGAAAGAAGGAGCACATGAAAACCCGCGTCATAAAAATGCCGGAACAACAGCCGAAATAAATGAAGTGAAAGATCATTTTGTGATAAAGTAATAACAACAGGTGAAATTAAAACATCATAAAAACTGTAAGTACGTACAAAATTAATACATAATAACTCAATCATGTTCAAGAAGTGCGATCTATTAATCATATCAAGTTTGCACCAGATGCGCAAAAACATTCCACCTTATTGAACACACCACAGCGCTATGAAATATTAGAAACAACGAACATTTAGTAATAGTGTAACTTATTTAAGAACATTATTTATTTAAAGAATATACAGTTACAACTACAAGTCTACGTGAGAAAAGAAGATGGTGGTTACATATGAGATATACGAAACAATTGACACCATGGTCGACATTGAAAGGAATTATGTCGATGTGAGTAGGCAGTGAGATCTGAAGAAACACTGCGCTGCCACAATTCTACACCACAGTAACCTATTATACTATAGCACAACGATTGACAATTTGTATTCAAGAATCTATGATCGATTGGAACTACTCGAAAGTGTTGCATTATGTTGAGCAATTTGCTGGATCTATGAAGTTCATTACAGGCTCAGACATTTGTCACAATTTTATCAGATTTATACTGATACGCACATGATGGGGTGTACTGCCAACGCACAGTTATAGTTACGTTGTTGGAAAGACATTCGCTAATTCTGTGAACATTACAGAAAGTTTTGACTTGTTTGTTCAGAACGCCAAAGCATTTAACTACCTACATTTGTGGGGCATGTACATCATACGTTCATTATATCTGCTGCCGACACTACTTCATGTCTGAATTATCGACGCATAAGTGAGTTAGTACATATTACGACATTTTATATGCACACTTCGTCATGTGTCAAGATGGATAGCACGTACACCACGGACACTCGTCTCCACCATAATTGACAAGGAAGATGTTACGTTATTTGGACGTTACATACATCAACGCATAATGACAACCAGGTCAGTGTACACATATTTATTACGTCATTGAGGACATTACATTATTCACATACCGGACACTTCATCACACGTCAGGACGACACGCACACGTACACTAGGACATATTATTGTTGAAATTGTCGAGGATTTTTCTAGCATCGAGCAAGTCAACTCGGTCAATCGAGACCGAACACGAACTCCTCACGTCGGCATTTATGAACTGAATTTACGAACGTACTCTAATACGCTGACGCCAGGACATACGAACACTGTCACACGGATTGATAACAAGACTACACTATCGTTTATCATCGTGATAACGGGCACACAGCCTGTTCACTCATTGGACTTTACTTACCAGAAGTCGAATCACGTCATTCAACTGTACTTACTTCACTGTGGACATCATTCACTCAAGTACCTACAGCGCACATTCAGCCTAAAGTATCAATACTAAGGCTGAAATAAACTCAAGTTTCGTCGATATACCACAGCCGACTACGTGTTCTTATGAGTCGGTGACGGACCACGTCGGTCCAGGGTACGAGTACAAGTTAATTGTACTATCATCTCAAGGCAGGAGCAACAATCGTTACACAACTCCTCACATATTTTCATGCAACCAGGATACAACTGATCGATTGCCGATTACGGATCAGTATAGTTTGGAACTTAACAACACGTAATTGAGAGTCTCAAATTATATCAATTCTCGAGCGATTCAAGTATTACTCTACGTTCGGGAGATGCACTAAAGGCCAGTAGCAATTGTATTGTTGATGTATTATAGCATTGATCCTAGTAATAAGGCACTATTTATCAATTTTTTTTTTGTTTTGATCTTGCGGGCTTCACCACAATACTATTGTCTTGTCATAACTGTAGTAGTATAGTATGTGCGTTACCCGTTAAAAATGTGGATACAAAAATTGGTTATTGTTTGTAAACAGTAATATGTATTCGCGTCACTCGTCATTCGTCTTTGATGATTGTTAGTTGTCTTGCGTTACATATATATTGTATATTGAATATATTTCTTCATATTTATTTCTCTAGTATATTTATTTAGTTTATTATAGAGATATTTGATTGATTTTTTTTGTGGTGTTCGAGTTGACACTACAAATTTATTTGAGTTATATTTGCTCAATTGTGATACAACATTTACTTTACTATCCGAGTGATAGTGATCTGAGACAATATTACAATTTTGTCGATTCTTTTCTTCTCTTACCTACGACCATATTTATTTCACCCAGATAGCTCATTTTACAGGTAGGACATTAGGACAAGATGTCGACACTGCAACATTTCATCGAGTTGGGTGAGAAGACTGGTTTAACCGGTGCTGAACTTCGAAATTGGGCAAGTGAGCAACAGAAGCGTGACAAGGAGGATCGACAACTTCAACTTGCAGCAGAGAAGGAAGCTAAACAACTGCAAGCTACACGTGAGAAGGAGGAACGACAGGAAAGACTGGCATCAGAAAAGCAAGATAAACAACTTGAGAGAGAACTAAAGGAAAAAGAGATGGTGTTGGAACGCGAACGAATGGAGGCTAGAGAAAGAGAATTAAATGTGGAACGCGAAAAGATTGCAGCGGAAAAAGAGAAGTTAATTATGGAAATGCAATTGAAAGAGAAACAATTGGCGTTTGATAAAGAGCGACTTGCTACAGAAACACTTTGGAAGGACAAGGAGGTTGAAGGTAACCTAAGGGTCAAGACTCTGGAGATGGAACGTGGAGCTGAAATCGAACGAGAGAAAATGATGGCTAAACAGAACGATCCTGTAAAAAAGTACCAAGGTTTATTCAGGAATTTTCAACAAGGTGATTCAGTTAGTTCATGGATAACGAATTTCGATGTGCTCGTAAAGTACTACAAGGTACCGGAGAAGGACGTACCGATTTTATTTCATCGTCACCTCGCGTTAGAGCCGTTAAAAGTGATAGAGTTAATTCCTGAAGATTTACGTACAAATTACAAATACATGCGCGATCGTGTGCTATCACATTTTTCATTGGACGAGGCTGGTTTACGTACGAAGTTTAAGACACTTACACCGAAATCGAACCAAACGTTCCTTGATTTTGCTTCAGAAATGTCATCTAGTTTTGACAAGTGGTGTAAGGCTGCTGATATAGAATCTAATTATGAAAAAATTAGAGATTTAATTATCAGAGATAGACTGTTATCTGCGATACCAGAACCTATGGCAGTATTTCTGATGGAAAATAAATGTAAGAATTTAAGTGAGATGGAAGCTAAAGGTGAGTCTTACTTTAATGCACATAGAGACGTGTTTGCCAACTGTACTCAACCTGAATTAGTAATAGGAGCAAGTGCAAAATTCCAGAGAGGAAACGGTAAGTTTAGAAAGTTTAGTAGTGGTGGCAATAGAAATAGTCCTTACAATAGAGAAGGTGATAGACCAAGGAAAGGCCAATTCACCAGATGTCAGTATTGTAGATTATCGCATGGAAATTTAGAAATGTGTGATAAACATCCAGGTTATACCGCATATCTGAAAGACATTACTACTAAGAAGAGAAGTAAGTATGACTCTTTTAAAAGAAGCATTAAATGTTTCTCATGTAGGGCGTACGGACACACTAGTAGGTCGTGTCCGATGAGAAATTCCTGGAAGGAAGCGAGTACAGCATACATATACTCCAGTAGTGACTCAGACGATTTAGAAGAGACACACGCAGCTATCATACAACGGTATGATGATCAGACTAATAAGTCAGATAAGGGTATAACTGACAGTATTAGTAATGAATGTATAGAAACAATTCATGAAGCTAATGCCGTTAGCATACAAAATGGCAAACTAAAAGTTCATCAAGCATGGGTAAATGGTGAACCCACTACTTGCATTCGTGATTCTGGAGCTTCGATTGTCGGAGTAGATCGAAAGCTCATAAAAGAAGAAGATTATACAGGCGAGACTGTAGAGTGCAGAACATTCGGTGGCACAATAGAGAGATATAAGATTGCCACGATTACGATTATGTCACCATATTACGAAAGCACAATAAATGCAGCGGTATTACCAAATCCATGTGCCGGATTACTGATTGGTAACATACCAGATGCGAAACAAGTAATGCATGATGAAGCAAAGCAATGGGAAATTGATCATGCAAGAGCTAACGCAATTACAAGAGCTCAAGACAAAAGGGATAAAGACAGTGACAAATTAGAAAATAATATCAGACTAGTGACTGATTTACCAGAAGATCAAAAACAGGATCCGACTCTAAAATCTTGTTTTAAGAAACTGAGTGAACCAATAAAACAAGGTAAAAGAGGTAATTGGAAATTTTTCCTAGACAATAATATTTTATCGAGACGATATGATAGAGGTACATCACGTTATTTTCAGACTGTACTTCCATCGAAATATCGTACTGAAGCATTAAAATTAGCACATGATTCTCCATTCGCTGGTCATATGGGGATTGCTAAAACCACTAATAGATTGCTAACGCAGTTCTATTGGCCTGGATATAACAAAGACATTACCACACATGTACGTTCATGTACATTATGTCAGATGACCACACAAAAAGGCAAACATCCCAAAGCACATGTTCAGAAAACTGATTTGGCATCACGACCATTTCAGAAAATAGCTATAGATATTGTGGGTCCGCTAAATACAACTACTGATCGAGGCAATAGATTCATATTAACTATGATTGATCTTTGTACTCGTTGGCCAGAGGCTATTCCTTTAAAGTGTATCACGAGTAGATCCATTCTAGATTCATTGTTGATAATTTTTAGCAGAATAGGATTTCCTAGCAGCATATTATCAGATAGAGGTAGTCAGTTTATATCAACGGCTACTCAAGAGGCAATGAAGATACTTGGGATTCCACAGGTGTTTAGTTCACCTTGGCACCCGATGACAAATGGTGTGAATGAGAACTACAACGGAGTTCTTAAACGAACTCTGGCGAAAGTTGCTGCGGAAAGGCCCAAAGATTGGGATATGTTATTACCAGCGGTACTATTTGCATACCGAGAGGTACCACAATTTAGTACAGGGTTTTCTCCATTCGAATTGGTATATGGAGCAAATCCAAGAGGTCCATTATTAATATATAATGACTTACTCACAAAGAAAACATATGATCATCCGAAAAGAGATGCATATGAAATGGTGACACAATTAAGAGACAAAATTATCACAGCTTGTCAGATTGCAAAATCTGCACTAGATAAAGCTGGAGAAAGATACAGACAATATGGTAATAGGAACGCCAAGACAATAGTCTTGAAAGAAGAAGAAGAGGTTTGGTTATTGTTACCTGATCCTCGAGATTGTCTTGTTACTTCATGGCAAGGTCCATTTAAGGTAATTAAGAAAATTAGCGATGTAGATTATCGTATTGATGTCAATGGCAAACATAAAATTTTTCATATTAATATGTTGAAGCCATATATTACACGTGAGGATAACTCAGGTCAAGTGACACAACAAATTCCTCATAGGATAGCAACAGCTTGTTGGGTAATTAATGAGCAACAAGAAGATGCTATAAAACAACAAATTCCAACACCTATAGTGAATAGCGACAGTAATTGGCAAGCGATACAGATAAGTAAAGATTTATCAGTACAAGATAGATAAAAGCTTATTACTGCAATAAAGGAATATAGTTCAATTTTTTCAGATAAACCGGGGCAGACATCACTGATTAAACATAAGATAACTTTATTATCAAATATCCCAGTTAAAGTGAAACCATATCCTATTCCAATACATTATTTGGAAAAAGTTACTGCAGAAATTTCAGATCTAGATAAAACTGGAATTATAAAAAAATCAATTTCAAATTACTGTTCACCAGTTGTAATTGTTAAGAAAAAAGATGGGTCATTACGTTTATGCGTTGATTATAGGAAAGTTAATGAATTAACTTTACTAGATGCAGAACCTATGCCAAATATCGATGAGTTAATTGAAACCATGGCAAACTCGAAACTATTTTCGAAAATTGACCTTACAAAAGGATATTGGCAAATTCCAATGGAGGAAGATTCAAAGCATATTACAGCTTTTAGCACTCCGTTGGGTTTATATGAATGGGCATATCTTCCATTTGGTTTACAAAATGCACCAAGTACATTCATGAGAATGATGAGAAGATTACTTCATGGAATTACCAACGTAGCAACTTATATGGATGATATTTGTATTCATACTTGTGATATTGACACACATGTTAAAATTCTAAAACAAGTATTTCAGAGAATACAAGAACATGGGTTGAAAGCTAAACCAAGTAAAATTGAGATAGGGTTTACTGAGATACAATTTCTAGGTCATAGAATCTCTAACGGATTTAGGAAAACAGATCCATTAGTTGTGACAAAGATTCTCAATATCAAACCTCCAACATCCAAGAAGGAGCTTAGGAGTGTATTAGGGTTGATTAATTATTATCAAAAGTTTATCCCTAATTTTGCACATATGACAGCAACATTCTCGGATCTTTTAAAGAAAGGTCAACCAACAAAGATAGTTTGGACAGAGGATCATGAGAAGTTATTACAACAAATAAAAACTCTATTTAGTACATATCCTATTTTGAAATTACCTGACATTTCAAAAGACTTTGTTTTACAAACGGATGCTAGTCTACATGCTATTTCAGCTGTATTACTTCAACTACATGAAGGGAAACTACATCCTATTCTTTACTTCAGTAAGAAGCTATCTGAAACTCAGAGAAACTATGCTGTTACTGAACTAGAGGCTCTAGCTTTAATTGAAAGTATTGAGAAATTCTCTAGATACTTACTAGGTAGGAAATTTCTGGTTCTTTCGGATAACAAACCTTTGCAAATTTTCAAATCGGGTCATCCGAAGAATTCTAGAATACATAGATGGTCATTACTATTACAAGACTATGAATTTGACATCTGTCACATTCCTGTAAAGGATAATAATCTTGCTGACATTCTCAGTCGATTATAGTTGAATAGAAAGGCAGATCTTTGTTATAAGTTAATTAGTTATATGTTAATGTTCTGGTCTTTCATAAGTTAGTAAGAAATTTGATAAAGATATATAGATAGCGCCGAATTGAGGGAGCAATGCTATAAGAATCACATAAATATTAATAGATTATTATTACAAATAGAATTTAGTCAATTAGGTACATATGTTACCGATTTTCCATTGACAGCGTGAGTGAAGGCAATACTCGGAATAAGAACTTCACAAGAGACGCGTGATTGGAACATTCATTGTGCATTCAATGGCCAAGCCAAGTATTTTGTTTTGTATTATGACACGAACTTTGAACAGTATATGATTGTGTTAATAATAGTTATTCATTAGTTGATTGTTAAATTATTAATAAGTAATTGTAAATTAGTATTAATATGGTATTGGTATTAATATAAATATTGAATTCTATGATATTAATTATTTACTTGCATTAACAATGTTGTTGGATTAATTAATATTATATTAGATGGATTAAGCTGCACAGAAGGAGCAAAAGAATAGATACAATCAAGCGACATTCTTAAGATATCCACAGGAAAAGGATCAATGGATTCTCAAGGCGGAAAGCGTATAAGTCACCCTACCCATGGAGATAAATTTCAGGAAAAGAAATAGATGTATGGTAACAACAAGGATCAACTACAACAAAAATGGTTACATGGAAAACCTCATTATTACCCTCGTCCTAAACTCATGGTAATACCTAGAGTTAGGACACACTTGTCTAATATGACAAGGTAGGGACTAATATGTGTATTAGTTGGTCTGATTGCCCATGATCAGCCACACGACGTCCAACGGAGGGTTTGGACAGGTGGGCGTGCCCGTTATGTAGCTTTATTTTTTTAAGGGTAGATAAGGGGGTAAAACCAAGTGCTATTCAGTTGTAGTTAAAAAAAAAATTGTTGTGATACAGATATACAGATATAAAGAAAAAATTATAAATAATTTTTTTATCTGGGAGGGGGCATTATGCCACATAACGGAACACGCGCCACCAAGATAAAGAAGAGACCTTACTGGATTTTCCCAGACAGTCACAAAACTGGACGACAAATATGAGAAACTAAGGAAAGGAAAACAACGTCATTGGACGGCAACGGGGACGCTGTGAATTGTGGATTCGAAAGGATGTGTTTCTAAAAGGCTCCGTGTGAAGGTGACACCTGGAGGCGGTAATTTCGTGATGAAGCAGCTGGGAGTCCGGAGAGGAATGTATTAAAGACAACACAACAGTAGAAAGACCGGGTGCGGATACCTAGACTTGTATTTAATCAGTTGAACTGAGGATTTGGATAATTAGGCCTCAAGGGCAGCGAGCTGGACTTAGAGCTCGTAGGTAGATGTTATTTAAGTGAGCGCCGATCCTGCGTATAGGGATCAGCTCACGTTTCTACAAGAGTATATACTTTGTCCTGCGGCGGAATAAACGTACGTCTGAAAATCGTTTGCTCGATTTGAAACTGCCATATGTTCATGATCCTGTTGGTAAGATAGAACATGTTTTGTTGTTCTGATCTGTTTTTGACGAGTTAAATTTGAGTTGCTTTGAGTGTACGGTCCCGTGGGATTTAGAGGACAGGCACTTCGAGACACAGCTGACCATTTTGCGGACTCATTCGCACAAGATAACAATATCAAAATCAGTCCAGAGAAACAACAAGAGATTCAAGAGAAACGGCAACATACAGGACAGAAGGAAATAGTACATGAGGTTCAGGAGGCACCCATCACAATCAGCGAACTGGAGCTAGCCATATCAAAATTGAAAATGAGAAAGTCACCAGGAGCTGATGGTATCTCCAATGAAATGATCAGGAACCTAGGAACAGAGGCCAAAGCAAAGCTGTTGCATATCTTCAATAACAGTTGGACCTTAGGCAGTGTTCCACAAGCCTGGAGAGAAGCAATCATGATACCCCTCCTAAAATCAGGGAAAGATAGTTCCATTGCCTCTAGCTACAGACCAATTAGCCTCACCAGCTGCCTCTGCAAAACACTGGAGCGCATCATCAATCACAGACTGCAGTGGTACATTGAAAGTAAAAACATCCTTGTGCCACAGCAGGCTGGCTTTAGGCAGTGCTACTCTACGGAAGATCAGACAGCCTACCTCTCTCAAGAAATTGAGGATGCATTCCAAGAGAAGAAGCTTGTGCTTGCGGCATGGATAGATCTGAAGAAAGCCTTTGACAAAGTCTGGAAAGAAGGTCTGTTGAAGAAACTGAGAAACTGCAAAGTCAATGGAAGAATGTACAAATGTGTGAAAGCATACTTGCACAACAGAAGAGCCCGAGTACAGATAGACGGACTAAAGAGCAAGAAAGTACTACTGCGTCACGGAGTTCCCCAGGGCGGAGTATTGTCCCCCACACTCTTTCTAATCTTCATCAATGATCTTGTTGCTAATCTACCGCATGGAATTAAAGCCGCAATGTATGCCGATGACCTGGTTCTGTGGAGCACAAATGAACATGCATCAGTGGCCACCAGATTACTACAAAGAGCTGTAGATACATTTGTTGCATGGGCAAATAGATGGTGTGTCAGCATAAACACTGACAAGTGCAGCACCACCCTATTTACCCTCTCTCCAAAACAAAAGGCAGGGACCATCCAGATAAATGGAACACCCCTACGAGAAGATAAAGAACCAACATACCTTGGAGTAACATTTGATGGCAGGCTGACATGGAGAAAGCACATCAACAAAGCAGTAGCAAAAGCCAGAAGGAAAATAGCCATCCTGAGAAAGCTAAGTGGAACCACATGGGGAGCCAGTGGGAAAATACTTAGCAAAGTTTATCAACAGAGCATACGACCACACCTGGAATACGGGTCAAATGCATGGTGTTCGGCAGCAAAAACCACACTACAAGAGCTGGACAAAGTGCAAAATCAAGCACTTAGAGTCACCACAGGAGGGATGAGATCAACCCCTATAGTGGAAATGGAGAAGATGGGGAGGACACAAGCACTGAGTGAGCGCAGAGATACGAAAACGCTAATACAAGCAGAAAAGTTCCTCAGCTTGCCAGGCCACCCTATGAAGAACAGATTTGAAAACTTAGCTATGGGGCGGTTGAAAAGAAGTAGTTTTATCCATCAGGCCAAACGACTCTGCAGAGAAACCACCGATCTGCCCACAGTTGGTATCCCCCTAACAACTATTCCAGAGCGAACTCCATGGAAAGATGAGCATAGACTATCATTACAAATCCAGACAAAAGTGAGAGGAATATTTGACAAGGAAGATCAGAACAGTGTGCAGCGCAGAACAGCCACTCTCAGCTTCCTTGATGAAGAATACCCACAGGACCTCTGGATCCGAGTCTACACAGATGGGTCAGCACAAAATGCTGTTCGAAATGGAGGAGCTGGAGTGTACATAGAATACCCAAATAATACCAGGGACACAGCTAGAGTACCGACAGGAAAGTACTGCCATAACTACGATGCCGAAATTGAGGCAATCAAGATAGCAACAGAGAAATTACTAAATACCAGCAATGGTACACAACCTGTGGTGCTATTGACAGATGCAAAATCAGTACTCGAGGCGCTCCTGTCTGGGAAATTGCCAGTACTAAGGACACTACTTTCTGAACTTAGCAGTCAGCATAAGGTCACCATACAGTGGATACCATCCCACTGTGGAGTACCCGGGAACGACAGAGCTGATCAATTGGCTAAGGAAGGAGCCAAAGAAGAACAGCCTGATGTGCCTGTAACATACCACCAAAAGAAAAGAATGATCAAATCAGTCAGAAAGCCACCAAAACCTGCTCAAGATGACTACCACATTATGGATAGACCAGAACAAGTCATTATTCTGCGCCTCAGAACAGGGCACAATAGATTACGCAACCACATGTATACAAAATTCAAGATTGGTGAAACAGCCATGTGTACATGTGGATTGGCGTCGCAGACAGCAGAGCACATACTCCAAGACTGCCCAAAATATAACATATCTAGGCAAACCTTCTGGCCTAGAGAGACGACAGTGGAAGATAAACTCTATGGACCGCTGTGTGAATTGAAAAAGACAGTTCAATTCATACAAGAGACAGCACTGCAGTTATAGACATTTCAAGCGAACGAAAGAAGAAGAAGAAGAATAACATTGGGTCATGAGTGGAGAGAATGTGCAGCGGGCAGCACTGAGTTTGAAGTGCAACAGCTGATCCAGAGCAACACACATCAAGGTGAAATAGTCATCTACACCGATGGGTCAGTGGTGAGAAACAGATGTAGTGGATGGGGCTTTATTGCAATGGCTAATGGGCGAGTCTTAACGCTGTTAACTCCGTAATAAAGCGGTGTTAGATTTTCCTGAGATCCGATGTTTACTTCATATTTCAAGGTTATTCAGTGAATTCATAAACTGTTGTCGTTACGCCGTTTGTAATGAGCCAGTTCCTTTCGTAAGTTCAAACATATTGACATGGCATAACACAGCGAACAAGGACTTACGACATGGCACATATGGGTGCTTACGTCTCGAGCTTGCTAGGAAATTAACAACTGCCTACGCCACAAGCCACAAAGTGTACATCAATATTGTCATATCGGAACGATTAACTGCACACCGATAGCCATTTTCACGCACCGTTCCGCACATACTTGAAACGGCAGCATTGTGCTGCACAACAAATATGAAGTCGTGTAACGTCTGATCTGTTCGAAGTTTTGACGCAAGAAATAAGTAATGTCGACCACAAACAACGCCAACGTTGACCTCCAGGCTCCAGGAGTTAAATACAGACAAATACCATTGCCCTGGGTATGCCCTGGGCTTAGGGTTAGGGTTAGGGTTAGGGGCACAGTTAGCCCAAACCCTAATCCTAACCCTTAACCCGTAAACATTAACCCTTAACCATTAACCCTAAACCCTTAACCCTAAACCCTTAACCCTAAACCCTAACCCTAACGGGTACATGACATTACAGACAGAACTCGACAATAGGCGGAGAGTCATCACTAAACAGCATCATTACAGAGAGCACGAGGACGGCGCTTATTGCCAGCATACATCTCTGGCAGGTCAGCCTGAAGGGCGGGCTACTGAACATGATCTGCTACTGGCACAGTCCTCTCTCAGGTCCGCGTGAAGAGCGGGCTACTGGACATGATCTGCTACTGGCACAGTCCTCTCTCAGGTCCGTGCCATCACTTCATTAGCCTGGTGGACATGCCATGGAGTCAGTGGTCAAGATGTGTCCAGCTCAGTTGACATTGACTGAGAGAGAAGAACCCCTCCTTCATGAACCAGCAGTCCGTAGTGGCAGCGCGGGTTTCCTCCGGAAGTAATCTGCAAAGGTCTTTCTTGAAAAGAGGCATGAGTTTATCGGGCCAAGGGTCGACGTGAACTTAATGTCTATCTGATCAAGAAGGCTGGAGTTTTATTACTTCAGGATTGAAGGCGCCTGACATATGGACTCTTCTACATGAACAGGGAGTCTCTTCATGAAAAGGGAGTCCTTCTTCATGGGGACACCTTCTCTCTCAGCCGAAGTCAGTTGAGTAGACACTTTTGACCACCTATATATTAGCATCAGTTTCACAATTTTCCTGAATGCACAAGAGTTCGCTCTCTGATCTTGTCTGCTTTGTGTTGGTGAGACTGAGCAATTGCGGGTTTGTCCGGTGGGCTACGGTTCTTAGAAACCCAGCGACTTATTTAAAACACAAAATTTCAAGGGGGTGACAATTAAAACATAAGAAGGCCTGCAACACGTGGTGTTGTGGCGGGTTTCACAGGGAGACTGAGCACCTGTAAATTTGTCCGTTTTGCTGCATTGCTAGGGAACGGGCGGGCGCAGCAGACACCAAATGACAATAACAAAATATATTGAGAGGCACGAACGCCTACGCCAACTGGCATGGCACTTGATGATGATGATGATGATGATGATGATGATGATGATGATGATGATGATGATGATGATGATGATGATGATGATGATGATGATGATGATGATGATGATGATGATGATGATGATGATGATTTTTTAACAAAGAAACTGCGCGGCAAATGAACATAATGAAAACTCATGATTATATTTCTTTCAAGGCGGAAATAATCACCGCGGAATCCAGATTTCCTTAGGCTACTTAGAAAGGAAGAGAACATATTTCGCAATAGCTGGGATTCACAGAAACGACATCACACATTGTTGACCACAACGAGGTAATGTGTTATGTAACCAGCCTGTTTTAACAATAAAATCGTGTGACATATGTATTGTGCCACTGGCAGAGTCCCGGGGCTGTCCAGGGCCACCAGTTCACGTGCTTCGTCTACCAATGGAATGCAATTACTTTTTTTTTCCTGGAAACATAGAACTAAATATAATGTATCGCTAAATTTATTTGTTTCTCGTTTGAAGATACATTAAGAACACTACTTATTTGCATTTGTTATTTTCTCCTCACGCGTGGGCTGTAGTCCTGTCACTTGCCATGGTACATTTGTTATGACATATTTCCTTGAAACTAAATCGGCTGGTCTTGCAGGTGCTGTGACCTCGCGCCAGTGGACTCCTTTCACAATTTAACGACACACCAAAGCAGGGTTTGAAATCAGCTGCAGACCATTTAGAAGCAGACCGCATTGCGTTGATTTCGATGGTATGCGCGTCGGTGGTTCAGAAAGCCATGGTAAACTACCGAACGTAAAAACCTGCAAAATATATAGCAAAGTCCTCAAAAAAAATAGTAGCACGCAGGCTCCAGCGACATTTGGAAAGTCGTAATCTGCTTCCCCAAGGACTTGGGAGCTACCGGCCGGGAAAGGACACCTGGGCCAATGCTGCAACTTTTGCATTCGATGTCTATGAGGGCTTCCAGGATAAAAAGGAGACAGTGGAGGTAGCTCTTGACCTTGAGAATGCGTATAACAGGGTTAGGTATGATCGGTTAATACACACACTGTTGGACATGGAGGTCTGCCCTTGCCTTGTTAGATGGGTTGCGGCAGTCCTTTATGAGCGTAAGGTTGCACTGCGCATGGGCTCCTGGACTTCTGACCCCTGTACTATTACACCTGGGTTGTCGCAGGGATCTGCCTTGTCCCAGTGCTCTTTAATGTCTACACCAGCAAAATCGCAGCTATTGTGACACCAGGTGTGGGTAGAATCTTGACATTTGCAGATGATGTGCTGGTGTACAGACAGGGCAGAGACAGGGCCAGTTTTGCCAAAGACTTACAGGTGGCGGTAACATGGGTGGCGGAGTGGTGCAGGGACGCAGGGGCCATTATAAAGCCAGACAAGGCATCGGTTGTGTGGTACTCCTTGGATAACCGGATCGTCAAGGCAGACGTACCAGGTATTATGTTGAATGGATGTCTTCTTAGTCGAGAGAGTAAATTGAAGTACTTGGGTATCACCTTTGACAGGTGTTTGTCTTTTAAGGATCATGTGGAGGCTTTGGTGGTGAAGGCTGGTAGGGGACTTAATGCATTGAGGGCTATGGCAGCAACCGGGGTAGATCAGAGGATGCTGTACAGCAGTGTTTCCCAACGTGGGGCCCACGCCCCACAGGGGGGCAATTCGATTGTTAAGGGGGGCAATTCGAAAATGGAAGAAATCGACTGGATATAACAAAACGGGGAGACTTGAGACTGAAGTTAACTAAATTGGAACCTGACATAAAATCTCTTTGCAGCAAGCATCAAACGAAAGGATCTCACTAAATTTAAATAATAATAATTACTAATAATTATAATAATATTGAAAAATCTTTCATTAAAATTATTGTGTACTTGAATTGCAGTTCTCCATTATCTTCTTCTTCAGGATTCCGAGCCATTGAGGTTCTTTGCTGCAGATACAAGCCGTCTCCATTCGTCTCTCTGGTTGACCTTCTCTTGCCAGTCGCTGATTCCAAGTGCTTGTAGGTCTGTATGTATATTATCTCTCAACCGTCTTCTTGGTCTACGGTCATTTATTTCTTGAATGTAAGCAAGTTTTGTTTCCTTATTATCTTCCATTCTTTCTATATGCCCCAGCCATTGCAGTCTATTAGCCTTCATGATACCAGTGATTCGCGGGGACTTAAACAGATCACAAATGTCTTTGTTGCTTCTTCTTTTCCACTCTCCACTTTGTGTATTCCTAATGGGCCCAAAGATGCATCTTAAGACTTTGTTCTCAAAGGTTTGTAACAAGGCTTTGTCTCCTTTAGTTGTACTCCAGGTTTCAGGGCCATAGAGCACACCTGGTCTAATCAGTGTTTTGTATATTGTAGTTCTCCGTTATATGTTTTGAAAATTTACTTACGTTTGCTCAGTAATTTCCTAGTGATTTCTTCCTAAAACCTATCATTCAAGTTTCTTTAGTGAACATTTCAATTTTTGAATATTACAAATAATGTATATGTTTTGGGAGGGGGGGGGGGGGCATAAGAATTTTAGAAAAGCTTGGGTGGGGCATAGCACAAAAAAGGTTGATCTACACAGATGTGAGGGCTGGTCTGGTTCGCAAGATCAGTCCCGCGTCTAACGTTCGTTGTCTCGGATGGCTGTGTGAGGTGCACCAAATTGGGATCTTCCCAGCCAAATCAAGTTAGCGAGGCAGGCGTTTCGAGAATGTAATTGCATCGTGAAGCCAGACTCGTGGTTTGAGTGGGCAAAAGAGCAAATTTGTACGACCGTTCGACAGTCTCGATAAGCGCCGTCTCTCTCTCTCTCTCTCTCTCTCTCTCTCTCTCTCTCTCTCTCTCTCTCTCTCTCTCTCTCTCTCTCTCTCTCTCTCTCTCTCTCTCTCTCTCTCTCTCTCTCGATGAGTAGTGGGCCTGCAGTCAGTAATTTGGTATAGCTTTTTCGTCAGTCCTGCGGAGTTCCTACTGGTGACTATGGATAACTTTGTGCTGATCGCATGGCCTTACGTGCCGGCTACGCATCTTTCAAATGTCTGCCCTATCAAATGTCAATGGTACGTGACATGCCTACCATGTTGGTAACGAGTAACGGGGAATCAGGGTTCGATTCGGGAGAGGGAGCATGAGAAACAGCAACCACATCTAAGGAAGGCAGCAGGCGCGCAACTTACCCACTCCCGGCACGGGGAGGTAGTGACGAAAAATAACAAACGGGACTCTATCGAGACCCCGTAATTGGAATGAGTACACTTTAAACCCTTTAACGAGGCTCTATTAGAGGGGATGTCTGGTGCCAGCAGCCGCGGTAATTCCAGCTCCAATAGCGTATATTAAAGTTGCAGGTAAAAAAAAAACTCGTAGTTGGATCTCAGGTGCAGGTGGGCGGTCCGGCTCGCGCCGGTACACAGCCCGTTGCCCCTCTGACGTGTCTCCATCTTGTCATGGTAGAGGAGCTTGCGTGTCCAAATGACCCCAAGAGCTTTGCCGACGGAAGCACAACTACATGTCAGACAGGTCTTGGGATAGGGACCAGATCAAGAGAGACACAACCTGCTGCTCTGCAGGTAGACTGAGGATAGGCAGTCAAAGACCGAATCAGGCCACAATGCCACTAAAGTCTTGGCCCGGACACATACTCTAAGGCTCTCCACTGAGGGATATGACTGAACGCCTCGAAGCCAACATCCCCCATTGTTAGAGCCGGGCCGATACTCACCCACTGCAAAATGGAGGTGAGATGCTACGCCTGTTACATGCTTGGTCCAGATACTTGTGCGAAGGCTCTCATCCGAGGGATAAGAGGGATCCCCGGATGAGAGAGCCTGGCCGTTACTCGCTCTCTGCTGCATGGAGGTAAGGTACTGAGTCGGCAGCACATGTAGCCTACCTCGAGAGCGTTACTAAAGGCGGAAAAGCGTCCAAATTGCACGTAGTGGTTACGATGCAAATCTGTACTAAAGCTCACTGAGTGAGCGTAGACAAATGTGGATTAACGATTCACAAACACGAAATGGAACGCTTGGCTAGCGAATCCGTTACTTGGAAGTCCGAAGCAAAAAACTGCAGGGTGGATGTCGTCTGCAGACTAAGGTATAAAAACGTCTCGTTAACAAGGAATCGAACGCTTGACTAGCGAATCATTTATGTGGAAGTCAGAAGCGAAAGCTTGCTGAGTGGATGTCGTCTGCAGACTGATCGTTTCTGGTCTGTGCGGGGGGTGGCCAGGGTCGAACGAAATGCCCAATACATGGAAGTGAGGAATTAAAGCAGCCATGAACAGGACGTGGCGATTCCTCGGGTGAGCCCAGTCTTAGAGCAATATGTGCCGGCTTTGCAATTATGGAAGCTTCCTTTGATAGCTGGGAATGCCCATGGACTGTCCCTGCCTTCCATTGAGGACTGACGGTAACGTCCTTGCCCCTTCTAACTTGACCAGCTGGGATGTGGACGGCACCACAACAGTGAGAGTCCCCCAGGAATGCTAACGTGGTAAAACATGCATGCTATAGTCGGATGTATTGGCCTAAGGGTTTCGACCCAAGAGTACTAACCGGACACACCGCAATTACGTCTGATAGAACACTCCGGTTGAACGAAGAAGAAGAAGAAGAAGAAGAAGAAGAAGAAGAAGAAGAAGAAGAAGAAGAAGAAGAAGAAGAAGAAGAAGAAGAAGAAAGAAGATCTACACAGATGGGTGTGTTATAGGACACGAGGAGCTCATGGGCCTCCATGGCCCACTTTGGAAGGATGCATAAAATTTGGTGGAACTGCGGTAAAGCTGTGAAAGTTTAAACAATATAAAATGACACAAAGTAGTGCAGCTTTACATAACAGAGTTACGACACATACAGAACGTTGCGGCGGTTAGCCTTCATCAGCAAACAAACACATTCACAAACACAACATACAGTCAAGGAGAACTCCTGTGACTACATTAGAAGGTGATGACAGGACGAGAGGAACAAATGCATGGAAAAATGGAAGCAATGAAGAGAAAATGAGAATTGACAAAATGTTAATTGAAAAGAATGTTAGTCGAAGAAAATGTTTAATAGAAAAACTGTTTATAGAGAAAAAAACTGTATACTCACCTCACGTACGGACCTTTGAATGACTACGGAAAACTTGGGTGTATTTGTATAGCGGTGCTGGATGTTACGGTACAGTGAGCACATAGAAAGAAGGGGGCGGGGTAGGAGGCGTGTAAAATTGACCACGACCCCATTGTGTTGTTGGTCTGGGTGGATTGGTGTGCATGAACACGCGTGCTTACATAGACACACTTCAACAGACAAAATGCTAGTGTATGTGGACATGCAAGAAGAGAGAGAGGGAGAGAGAGAGAGAGAGAGAGAGAGAGAGAAGAGCGAGAGACAGACAGAGAGAGACAGAGAGAGACAGAGAGAGGAAAAGTGCCTGCGACCTACCACATGGGGTATATTGTAACCTACGAAATAGTCAGTATGGTTGCTAGTCATACAACGCGCTACAGGAGCCCCTCGCCCAGTCCTAGAGTTGTTGGGGTTGTGTAAGATCCAACCACTGGCACGTGAAGAAGGTATGCACAGAGAAGCCAGATGTAAGAGGAGAGAGAGAGGGAGAGAGAGAGTGAGAGAGAGAGCGCGAAAGGGGGGAGAGAGGGGCCGACGCGCCCCACACGCCTCATGTGGTATATCACAGGCACTTTTCCTCTCTCTCTCTCTCTCTTTCTCTCTCTCTCTCTCTCTCGCTCTCTCTCTCGCTCTCTCTCTCTCTCTCTCTCTCTCTCTCTCTCTCTCTCTCTCCTTACATCTTGCTTCTTTGTGCCCACCCACTTCACTTGTAGTACCAGTGGTTGTATCTCACACAGCCCTAACAACTCAAACACTGGGCGAGAGCCTCCTGAAGTGTGCTGTGTAATAATCAACCATACTGACTATTTCATAGGGTACAGTACGAGGGACACGTCGTACACGTAGACCGACGCGCCCCACACGCCTCATGTGGTATATCACAGACACTTTTCCTCTCTCTCTCTCTCTCTCTCTTTCTCTCTCTCTCTCTCGCTCTCTCCCTCTCTCTCTTTCACCCTCTCGCTCTCGCTCTCCCCTCTCTCGCTCTCTCTCCTCCTCTCTCACTCCCTCTCTCTCGCTCTCTCTCTCCCTCTCTCACTCCCTCTCGCGCTCTCTCTCCCTCCCTTGATCTCTCTCTTGCCCTCCCCCTCTCTCGCTCTCACCCTCACTCACTCTCCCCCTCTCTCTCTCTCCCTCTCTCTCTTCCTCTCCCCTCTCTCTCCCTTTCTCTCTATCTCTCTCCCTCTCTCTCTCTCTCCTTCCCTCTCTCTCCTTCCCTCTCCCCCTCTCTCTTCTCCTCTCTCTCCCTCTCTCTCCCCCTCTCTCCCCCCTTTCGCGCTCTCTCTCTCTCACTCTCTCTCTCCCTCTCTCTCTCCTCTTACATCTGGCTTCTCTGTGCATACCTTCTTCACGTGCATTGCCAGTGGTTGGATCTTACACAACCCCAACAACTCTAGGACTGGGCGAGGGGCTCCTGTAGCGCGTTGTATGACTAGCAACCATACTGACTATTTCGTAGGTTACAATATACCCCATGTGGTAGGTCGCAGGCACTTTTCCTCTCTCCGTCTCTCTCTGTCTCTCTCTGTCTGTCTCTCTCTCTCGCTCTCCTCTCTCTCTCTCTCTGTCTCTCTCTCGCTCTCCTCTCTCTCTTCCTCTCCCCCTCTCTCTCTTCCTCTCCCCCTCTCTCTCTCCCTCTCTCTCTCCCTCCCTCTCCCTTCTCCCTCTCTCTCCCCCTCTCTCCCCCCTTTCGCGCTCTCTCTCTCACTCTCTCTCTCTCCCTCTCTCTCTCCTCTTACATCTGGCTTCTCTGTGCAAACCTTCTTCACGTGCATTGCCAGTGGTTGGATCTTACACAACCCCAACAACTCTAGGACTGGGCGAGGGGCTCCTGTAGCGCGTTGTATGACTAGCAACCATACTGACTATTTCGTAGGTTACAATATACCCCATGTGGTAGGTCGCAGGCACTTTTCCTCTCTCTGTCTCTCTCTGTCTGTCTCTCGCTCTTCTCTCTCTCTCTCCCTCTCTCTCTTCTTGCATGTCCACATACACTAGCATTTTGTCTGTTGAAGTGTGTCTATGTAAGCACGCGTGTTCATGCACACCAATCCACCCAGACCAACAACACAATGGGGTCGTGGTCAATTTTACACGCCTCCTACCCCGCCCCCTTCTTTCTATGTGCTCACTGTACCGTAACATCCAGCACCGCTATACAAATACACCCAAGTTTTCCGTAGTCATTCAAAGGTCCGTACGTGAGGTGAGTATACAGTTTTTTTTCTCTATAAACAGTTTTTCTATTAAACATTTTCTTCGACTAACATTCTTTTCAATTAACATTTTGTCAATTCTCATTTTCTCTTCATTGCTTCCATTTTTCCATGCATTTGTTCCTCTCGTCCTGTCATCACCTTCTAATGTAGTCACAGGAGTTCTCCTTGACTGTATGTTGTGTTTGTGAATGTGTTTGTTTGCTGATGAAGGCTAACCGCCGCAACGTTCTGTATGTGTCGTAACTCTGTTATGTAAAGCTGCACTACTTTGTGTCACTTTGGAAGGAGAACGTTTAAGGAAGACTGCGGAGCCTATGCCGTTGCTACGAACAGTTTAACCATGGAGATCATGGCAGTAGCATGCTGGATACACACTTTCATCCACACATGTTTTCTCAGGGACTCCGTGAGTATGCTAAGTAAGATCGAGATGGGCTCGGCCAGAAGGCAATGGCTTGAATCTCTGAGGAAGTCAAGACTAATAGCTTGTTCATTTTTGTGCCAGGGCACATGGTGTAGAAGGAAACAAACGAGCAGATAGGCTTGCGAGTTTGGTTGATGTGCGAAGCAGTCGTGCAGTTGACTGGCTGATTCATAGGCTCCTTCATTTCCCCGGGAAGCCAGGATGAGTAAATGACTCGAAGGGTGGATGCGATTCTACAACTTTGACCAGTAGGCAAGAATATCAAGTCAAACGGGGTCAAACTAGACTAGAGCCCCATGCGGGAAGGCAAAGAAGTACAGCCAACCAACACAGAACTGACGACGTCACAGTGAGTGAGATACTGAGTAAACGATCTGAGCACTTATGGACTAATAGTCCGATTTGCAATTAGAATGATCTACTGACTAACTATAGTCTGTCCAGAAATGAATTCCTTCATTCATGATCAATTATTGTGAAAACTGTCTGTTGCATCGTTATGAAATTTTTCCTGCCGTCTTATATTTACCCCCACCCAAGGAATATGTCTTTAATAGGTCCAAAAGCAATTTAAATCATGGAAAGCGGCAACATTTCTTTGATGTTTGGTGAAAAATTAGTGATTTCTCGCTAACAAACTTGTTTTACAGTAATGTCCCGTTCCACTACGCGAGGCTCTTGTCATAAGGCCAATCCGATGTCCCACGTGGACACAATGATAAGGTAATATGTGAAATTTCATCATTTTCTCTCAGTTGGTTACTGAGATATGAAATTTTATATTGGGGCAGTGTCGTAATACGTGTCGTCCCTGGGGTGAGGGGAATCAACACCCACATTCTTTTAACCCCATATCATTATCTTGAGGATCTTCTAGATCTGTCCACAAAACCCCGTCAGTCCTTGGATCCCTCTCTCTCTCTCTCTCTCTCTCTCTCTCTCTCTCTCTCTCTCTCTCTCTCTCTCTCTCTCTCTCTCTCTCTCTCTCTCTCTCTCTCTCTCTCTTTCTCTCATACTTCTTACCATTGGACCATGCCCCCTCTCATTCTTTTCCAAAAAAAAACATACTACACCACACTAGCTTCTATACAAATGACAAATTAATTTATTAAAGAAAAGTGTCAAGTATGTGCAAAGTGTATCTGTAGAATGTCTGTCGTATAATCAAGTGTCTGCAGAATCAGACCGAACAGCCCAGGATCAAGTCTGCTTCATCACAGTACTGGCCACACAACAGCACCATAGATCAAGTACAGAAGACCTAACCAAATGATGCGTCTCTCCGGCCAAATGTCGACTTCCTCCAATGGCTCTTGGATAGTCCGGATGCCTGGTCACCAATAGTGGATATAGTCCAATACTGACCATGAATCTGACACACACAGTGTAACTAATATGTCACTAAAAGTTCTGTGCTCTGATAACACTTGTACAGTAAAATAATGTTCACTGTCAATTTGAAACTAAATGTTAGTAGTTAATTTCTCATAGGAATTCACTAATTGGAAACACAATGTTAATTGGTAATGTCTCACAAGAATTCCCCATTTGGAAAAACGCAAATGTTAATTTTCAAGTTCTCTATATAACTACTATTGTTCCTGTTACTGGTGGTATTGTAAGTATCTTCACGCTACTATGATGAGAACTACCACTGAGGAATCACTCTTATATGATCATCGGTTCCCTCTCAGCAGAGGCCAGGTTCTTGCAGACCCTCTGGATTATGGGACCAGTGCAAAAGCCGCTGAGTAAAAACTGCCTTCACTGATCGAGCCATATTCTTCTTCTATGACTTGTCTGTTAGCTTTTTGGAAAACATAGTGGAACCTGTTTGGGAGTCTCTGTGGCGAAGTGGTCAAGCCGTTTGACTCGTGCTCCGAAGGTTGTGGGTTCGATTCCGGGCCGCGCCCTTAGGTTTACGAGTTAAATGTTTCAGAGACTCCTGTGGGCCGTCGCTAAAAGCTACGGAGTTCGTGCTTTGTGCGACGCTTTCCGTGCTGCGGAAAGAGACCGAGCCATATGGGATAAAACCCGGTGCGATGAAGTCGACCCTGTTGACTTTTAAGCGACTCTTTTGAAGAAAGAACACACCTGGTGAGAGCAACCCGATTCCAACCTTTATTAGGTGAGTGTAGGCCGACGGCCGCACTCAGATATATAACAGAGAACTAAACTCTGTCATAAGGCAGAGGAGCTCATCACATCGGTCTGGGTCATGGTAAGACAAGGAAAGACTAAAGGAAAAGTGCAGAAACCCAATAGATACCCTACTGGAAGATCCCACCATTTGACATTTCCTTTATCCCCCCCCCCCCCCCAACCATCCTCAATCTCCCTAAATATCATCCCACTACATTGTTTTTAACTCACTGAGTTAATTGATATCTCACACTAGCTAGATTAAGAAACGTGATAGCCTACTGCTGCCGATGCTCCTATACTACGTTCTCACAACGCACATTACTACACTCGATTCCTAAGAATAATCTAATTTGGGTCTATTTAATTAAATACCATATATTTATTCCTGTTTGAAATCGAGACTACTAAATAACACAATGGGTAAATGTCCGCCGATGTAAATCAACATAAGATACTGTAGTCTCTCTCCATCATCAAACCAGGAATATCACACATGTCCTTAGTGTCTCACAACCTTTGGTCAACTCCCGCCAAAGTTGTTTATCCAGACTGTGTTAATACTGTGTCTGAATGACGTCACAAATCTGACTAGACACTAGGCGTCGAAAAGCTATTTTTTCTCTCCTTTTCCGACTCGATGTAAACAACTGGCTGGCTGTCCCTTTCATTTGGGGAATTGTTTCCGGTACTTCAAAAAGTCTTGCCGGTCTGTGATCTAGAGAAATTCTTTCCCCACAACAAAAGATCTTGCCGACTTTCCTCAGGACAATCTGTCTCCAACATCAAAGGATGGCTGCCGCCTGTAGACGAATGGCGCGACAGTCTTTCATCGATCGACAACTCCAAGAATTTCCGCGACAGGCAGACAAAAGTAAACAGACTATAAATAAACAGTCTTCTGTCTGGTGAACTGCTTGCTAGTCATATATTATACAGATGTTCCACCATGTCAAACTGCCTAGCATTTTCTCAGTTGGTCTCCCCCAGCCTCTCTTTCCCCCAGCTTTCCAGTTGCCACGATGTACTTTAGCTTTTCCCTTATCGGAATATAACCAAAGAATGTGGAGTGGCATCTTCTGAAGAGAGTAACCAGGTATCGTAAGAGAGTTAACTTCGTTCAAGGCATCTTCATTACGTTTTTTATCTGCTTATTGTATTCTTATCATTCTTCTTTAAAGCCACACCTCTGCAGCTTCTACGCAATTCCTTACTAATCTGTTTTTTTTCCCCACGATTCACGTCCGTACATCAGAATTGACTCGATATGGATCATAAGAACTCCCGCACTTAGATTGATAAAGACATAATGCCTATAATATTCTTCATTTTGTGAAATGACGCTTTTATTAGGGCTACACTTTTTAACTTCTTTTTAAACATCTTCTAGCTGTTGTTATCAAAATACCACATTGACATTCTTCAAACCAGTTCTATTTACTTTGATGTGACACTTGGGAAGACATTGTTCTTTGTAATTAACATTACTTTTGTGTTTCTACTATTCATACTAAGGTCTTTGTTATCTTTCTGTAGGCATCATGAGTGATTAAATCACCAGAATGTCCACAGTTGTACTTCTTATCTACTGCACCGTGAGTCCTCAGATCCCTTGTATGTATTTGTGCTATGATTGCCTCTTGATTCTGTTTTTTCTTTCACCCTTTATCCCCCATGTGGACTTAGACTCTCAACCAACTTACTGCGTGTCCTACTATTCTAATCGAACCCACGCAGCTGCTTCCATGTCCTCCCCTACACTGTTCATTTCTGTTTCTACTTATCCTCTCCGTGTGTTTTAGCTCTTTCTCAATTTCTTTTGCATTGTGGGTTCCAGACAAGAGGGTGGTTAGTTGTACTGTTCTTGGATTCTCTCAAAGTGTGTCATATCCATCGCCAGCTACTTTTTCTTATATCACTGGAATTTGTTTAGTTCCCTTCATAAGCTCTACATATGCGATTCTGCCATATCATGCTAGTCCCATGTGCAGGTATCAATTACTTAATGTTTGGAATGTTTAGTAATTCTATTAGTCGTTCTCAATGTTTCTGATTCATACAGTAGTACCGATATAACATTTAAGTTAAACATTCTAGCTTTGGCGTTAAGAAAATGTTTAATTTCCTTAGATTTCCACAAATTTCATTGCGCTATGACAGCTCATCTTGCCTTTTGTATTCTTATTTTAATATCTCTACCCGTTCACTCATTGTTGTCTACATTGGTTTCCAAATAGGTGTATGATTCCTCCGCTTGAAGTGAAATTTCACCAAGAAAGATCGGGTTGTTACTTGCTTGATTTAATTTTATTATCTTTGAATATAAATGTTATAGACGAGTTCCAAGAATATCTTGGGTAAAGAAAAGAACAAATGCATCCATACTTCAAGAGTTGAATATTGAAGAAGGTTGGCTATTAAAGACGCTAAAACAAAGAAAATTGAAATATTTTGGTCACTTGAAACGTCACGAAAGTTTGAAGAGAACAATATTGGAAGGATATATGCCCGGGAAGAGAGGAAAAGGAAGGCCAAAGAGAAGATGGGTGCAGGATGTGGCGGATGGTCTCCAGATGGGTGTATCAGACGCGGGACATCTTGCTTATGATCGAGAGGTTTACCGGAAGGTTGGTATGGCAGCGAGGTTCTGCAAAGGACATGCTACTGAATGAATGAATTAATCTTTGTCTTTACCCTATGCATTTTTAGATATGATTGTTGTGACCTCTCATCAAGTGTTATTAGTTTAACCTGCATAACCTGCATCTGAATACTTGTGTATGACAGGAGTGCAATGTCTTCGGCGATGTCCAAATCACCATGTTACTTCGTTAGAGTCCATTGAATTCCATTTCTGGCGGTTAGTAGTTGTTGTTGTCATCATTACCCAGTCTACGGTCAGTCAAAATAATAAAGGTGACAAAAGGCATATATGTCATACTCCTGTACTAATTTTAAATATATCTGTCAGTTTTCCCGCATGAAGAATGCTACATTTCATATCTGTATCCGTCCATAACGCGCCATGCCGGAAAGCGTGAGCGGTCATGACTCGTCATTTCACTCGATCACCAGAGTCGTGGATCAGCTCAGTGTTCCTGTCTCGACCATGCCATGTGGCCAAGCCATCCAGGTATTTACTTCTCGGTCTTCCCCTTGGTCTGTTCCCTTCGAACAACTCTTGCCAGTTGTCACCAAGTTCTCCAATTTATTTCTTCTCATAACATGTCCAAAAAATTTTGACTGTCTACGTCTAATTTCTCTAATCAATTTACGATTTTCATTTGTTTCCTGTAGTACTTGGTCATTTGTTTTTCTGTCTGTCCATGGAATTCTTTGCATTCTCCTCAGAAACCACATTTCTACAGCCATCAGATGTTTTTCAGCTTGACTGCTCATTGTCCAAGTTTCACATCCATACAAAAGTACAGGCTCTATGTAGCACCTCAACACTCTTTTTCTCGTTTCAATTGACATCTTTTTATTGGTCAGTATGTTTTTCATCTTGCTAAAGGCTACTTTCGCCATGGCGATTCTTGTTCTAATCTCTTCAAGGCATCTCCCATCAGATGTTATGACTGTTCCGAGATAATTGTACCGATTCACTTGTTGAAGAATATTCCCATTTACTTGTATATTACATTGTGGTACTTCTTTCTTCCTAGTGACGACCATAATCTGTGTCTTTTTACAATTTAATTCTAACCCCAGTTGTTCACTGTGTGCAACAACCGCATCTACTAATTGTTGCAGATCCTGCTCATTGTCTGCAATCAATACTGTATCATCTGCATATCTAATGTTATTGATGTTTCGTCCTCCAATGATGATTCCATTTATATCTTCTACATTTCTGAAAATATTTCCACTGTATAGGGAAAAGAGATATGGAGACATTACACATTCCTGTCTAACAGCTCTCTTAATAGGCTGATATTGTCCTACTTTATTATCAATCCTTATGGCAGCTTGTTGTTTCCAATATATATTTTTAATAAGTCTAATGTCTTTCTCATCAATTTGTAGGTCTGCAAGCATATCTACCATGTTGGCATGTCTTACTCTATCGAAAGCCTTTGTGTAGTCAATAAAGCAAAGATGTATATCTTTGTTTACTTCTATAGAACGTTCAATAACTGATCGCAGAATATACACATCATTGACTTTACCCTTTCCTTCTAAAAACCCACATTCTTCTTCCCCTATTTCATGTTGTATTTTCTTTCTCACTCTTTACATGATAATTCGCAGCAAAATCTTCGTGATGTGACTCATTATTCTAATTGTTCTATGTTGATCACATTCCAAGGCTCCTGATTTCTTTGGGATTGCAATAAATACAGAATTACATAATTCAGAAGGTATATCTCCGGTATCATATAATGTGTTCAGCAGTCTGGTGACTTGATCTATTCCATATTCGTCTAAAGCTGTAATCATTTCTGTTGTGATGTTATCTGAACCGGGGGTCTTGCCAGCTTTCATATGTTTAAGAACATTCCGAACCTCCATCTTCAAAATTGGCGGTCCTTCATTATTAAATCGAATATCATACTGTTCATCTCTGTTATCATCATAAAGGTTTTTCACATAATCTGACCATTCATGTAGAATCTGATCTTTTTCTATTATGATTTTGCCATCTTTAGTTTTTAGACAGCCTGCTGATGTACTTGTTCTTTTATTAGTAAGTTCCTGAATTCTTTTGTGCACTTTTGTGGTATTTTGACTGTTGCGTTGTTTTTCAATTTCTATGCAATGTTTCTCAAGCCATGCTTCTTTTGCCTCCTTACATAATATTCTGACTTGTCTGTGAATTTCTTCATATTTGGCAGGATTATTTTTGTTGAGTCTTCTTGTTTCCATTAGTTGTAAAATTTCTTCAGTCATCCATTTCTTACGACAAACCTTCTTTAATTTTGGAATAGTTGTTTCTGCAGTTAAACTGATTGGATTCTCCATTTCCCATTGATCATCCACACCCTGAAATAGGATCTCTAGATAAGACAATACATCAAATCTGTTCTGTACTTCTATGTTGAATTTGTTTTGTATTACCATGTCATTTCTCAATGTGCACATATCATATTTAGTGCTTCGTGTTATATACTTGACTTTCTTTAACTTTACCCTCAATGTACCTGTAAGTAATCTGTGACCACTATAACAATCAACCCTGGGAACTGTTTATGCAATCGAAACCTTCTGCTAATAAAAATGTAGACAATCTGGTTTCTAATCCTGCTATCAGGACTCCCCCATGTTTATACTCTTCTAGGGTGTTGTTTAAACCAGGTGTTTCCTAAAATAATTTCCTGCTCTTTTGCCCACACTACAAGTCTGTATCCTCTTTCGTTTCTCTCTCCCAAACCATGGTTTCCTAATGTGTATCTGTCACCTTGATTTCCTACTTTTGCATTGAAGTCCCCTATTATGATGTTTATTTCTGAATTTTTACATTTCTTAAAAGCAGCTTCTCTGTCATAAAATTCCTCTACACTATCATCACTGGATTCTACTGTTAGGGCAACAATTTGAATACCAGTTATGCTAAAATGGTCTTTTTAAAACTATTAGTTAGATTGTAATGAAACTGTGCACAGATATTCTTCAATGTATTACTTACATCATGAGTAGAGCAATCTTTAATATTAAGTTTTAGTTTTTGTGCAGCAGTATAAAAAAAAAAGTCATCAAAAATGTCGTTAAATTTTTAAAATTATGAAAAACAAATTTCACGAGATATTAAAATTTTCTACTAAACTTTTAAAGGGTCTGTTTATGTACACATAAAATATAGAAATTTAGCCTGTACATTAAAAAAAAAAAATTAGAGGTACGTTAGGAAATTCAATATATCCGCTGTTTATCTTGGTTTCCATAGCAACCATTACGTGCAAAGTCAATTTGACAGTATTTTATCGATCAGCAGTCTTCAGTATCAAAACCTATACCATAACCGAACATAGAAATTAAGTATTATAGAAATTAATTTTTCAGGGTTAGCACCGCCTTAATTTAACTAGTTGAACTCTGTCTGACACCGCCCAAAATAACTGAACCAAATTTTGATGTTAGCCGATGATAATTGCTACCCCTCTCTGTCGATCTTCTCCTCCAGAATGAATAATCTTAAAATCTTCATCTATCTTAATGCCTGCTCCTGTCCATCTCGTTTCGCACATCCCTAAAATATTAATTTTCTCTCTTTCTATTTCTTGTTTCGATTTTATCTAATTTTTCGTCGTCGTATCTTTATATATTGCCCTTATTAAGTTAATAATTTTATATAGTATCCAGTAGTGCCGCATCAATTTCTAAAGTATTCCCTGTCAATGCAGTCAAATACCTTTTCATAATGCACCAATCTAACATAAAGTGGCGAATGCACTTCAGTGCATACCTATGCCATGTGTATTGCTGGTGGTCTGATCCTATACAGCCCAATAACACAAGCACTGGGTGATTTGATCCTTATACGTTGTAAACTAATCAACCTTACTGGCTCTATTTCATAGGTATGAGTGAAGCCTCGTATTTGTAGACCGACCGACTCCGCATACATCAGGTGGCGTGTCGTAGGCACTTTTCCAATCTCTCTCTCTCTCTCTCTCTCTCTCTCTCTCTCTCTCTCTCTCTCTCTCTCTCTCTCTCTCTCTCTCTCTCTCTCCAACTTGCTTCTCTGTGCCTACCTATTCCAACTATATTGCTGGTGGTCTGATTTTATACAGCCCCAATAACACAACCACTGGGTGATTTGATCATCAAATACGTTGTATAACAATCAATCTTACTGCCTCTATTTCATAGGGCACAGTATGAGTGAGGCCTCGTATTTGTAGACCTACCCACTCCGCATACCTCATGTGGTATGTCGCAGGCATTTTTCCAACCTCTCTTATTTTATAGTAAAAAATGTCTCTCTCTCTCTCTCTCTCTCTCTCTCTCTCTCTCTCTCTCTCTCTCTCTCTCTCCCCCCCCCCCCCCCCTTCCATCTTGCTTCTCTGTGCCTACCTATTCCAACTATATTGCTGGTGGTCTGATTTTATACAGCCCCAATAACACAACCACTGGGTGATTTGATCATCAAATACGTTGTATAACAATCAACCTTACTGGCTCTATTTCATAGGGAACAGTATGAGTGAAGCCTCGTATTTGTAGACCGACCTACTACGCATACCTCATGCGGTATGTCGCAGGCATTTTTACAACCTCTCTCTCTCTCTCTCTCTCTCTCTCTCTCTCTCTCTCTCTCTCTCTCTCTCTCTCTCTCTCCCTACATCTTGCTTCTCTGTGCCTACCTACATCACGTGTATTACCAGTGGTTGGATCTTATACAGCCACAATAACTCAAGCACTGGGCGATCTGATCCTTAAATATGTTGTATAACAATCAACCATACTGACTATTTCATATGGAACAGTATGAGTGGAGCGTCATACTTGTAGACCGACGTACTCCGCATACCTCATGTGGTGTGTCGCAGGCACTTTTCCTCTCTCTCTCTCTCTCTCTCTCTCTCTCTCTCTCTCTCTCTCTCTCTCTCTCTCTCTCTCTCTCTCTCTCTCTCTCTCTCTCTCTCTTTTTTTTTTACATATACTTTGCGCATGCCCACATACACCAGCATTTTGTCTGTTGGGCGATGTCTATGTATGTATGTGCGTTCACGCATATCAGTCCACCCAGACTTTATGACTCGCCCCTATAATAGGAGCACATAATGGGGTTTTGGTTAGTACCACCATCAATCTTGCGCGCCTCATGCTTCGCTAGTACATTCACTGTGATTGCTCAGATACCCTTACCAGACCATTACCGTCCTGCCCTCCTGCCCTCCTGCCCCGGCCCCTTCCTTCTATGTGCTCACTGAACCGTAACACCTAGCACCGGGTATAAGAATACATCGGAGATTTTCTGAGTTGCTTGCAGATCCGAACTGAGAGGATGAGTATGAACATTTTCTCTATTAACATTTTTTCAATTAACATGTTCTTCAATTAACATTTTTTTTTCAATTAACATTTATTTCAATTCTCATTTTCTCTTCATTGCTTTCATTTTTTCATGCTTTTGTTCTTCTCGTCCTGTCGTCACCTTCTGATGTAGTCACAGGAGATCTCCTTGACTGTATGTTGTGTTTGTGAATGTGTTTGTTTGCTTATGAAGGCTAATCGCCGAACGTCCTGTATGTGTCTTAACTCTGTTATGTAAAGCTGCACTACTTTATGTCATTGTTATATTGTTATTATGAGTAATGTGCAGTCCTCCCACTCTCACTGATGCATTTCTCACAGGAAATATAGCAGCCGTTCTTTACACATATGTCACCGAATAGAAGGATGAATCGTTGCGATTTATTTTAACGTTCGCCCGCTTTGAACTCAAGCGTAGTCCATACACGTGTTAATACTTGGGAGTGCACTGGACTGAGTTTTGCGGGTGGATTAGCTTTCCCTTTCACCTGTGTCCCCGGCATCAGGCGAACCGACTTTAACTTCTGAGGTACTTGTAATGTACGTCCTCAGGTAAAGGACGAGAAGTCAGCATTTTACTCCAAGCTGGCCGGTAGTGATGGAGTTTAACTCATAATCTCGACATCATCGCACTAGAAGGTTTAAGAGCGAGGCGTCTTATCCATTTCAGCCACGCTGATCTCCGGATCTTTGCGAAAAAGGTCGATGTAATCAGGTGTTATACGTGGTGGCAGTTGATAGGAGTAGCTGATTAACAATGCCACGAAGGAGGAAAGAAAATATCTGCCACATAGGAACAGTAACAAATCAGAATGCCAAAGATTCTGTGTGTAGTTTCCAGTATGACTACATGACCATCATATGTGGTGAACATGTATCTCTTTTGCCCCAGTAGGGTTTAGACGAACATGGGTTCACCACTATCACCAAGCGGATGCACTTACTTAAAGCTGGGCAGAAACCAGAGGGTAGATTCGACTACTCCCAGCCAGAGGCTCTTACAACTAATATAAACACCGCTACTGACTTCTTCACACATTATTTAGCGAGACTGCAAGAAAACCGCGCGACGAACAGAACATAGAAGAAGAACCAATGGCAAATTACGTCCATTAAAGAACTCCTATTTGCGGACGACCTAAGCACTAATAACAAAGTCCACATGAATAGTCTAAACGAAGTGTGTAAGGAACATAACATGGAAATTATCACTTGTAAAACAGAGGTAATGAGAATAACCAAGATTTTAAAAACAATAAAGATTCATCTAGAAAGAACACTCCCTGAAACAAATAAAGAGCTGTAAGTACTTAGGAAGTATAATATCATCAAATGGCAAATCAGAAGACGAGATCGAAAATAGATGCAATAAGGCAAAACCAACTCACTGGACAAATGGCATTAATACTAGAGAACAAACACGTGTCAATACTTGCTAAGAAAGCACTCTACAACACAATCTTCCCACCAACTCTATGCTACATATGCCAAGTCTGGACAAAGACAGAAAACAAGAAAAGAAAAATCACAACAGAAATTAGATTCCTAAGAAAAATACCTAATGTATTAAGAAGAGAGAAAATCAGAAATGAAAAAATCAGGAATAAAGTGAGGTTTTTAGCAGCGCTAGATTTTATTAGAAGGCAGCAAGTCAAATGGTTTATGTCACAATGCTGCTGACCAATAGAAGTGGATTGTGGTTGTGTCTAGTGTATGTCAGTGGGAATCGTGTGCCGGATGGCTGCTCAACAACTATGAGTCAATATAGAACACCGGTTTGCGCACACACAACTTTATTGATTATGACGAGACATGATGAAAACGTGTCATCCCAAGAACAATCATTAAAAACAAAAACAAAACGGCAGATTCATTAATCCCATGTGAAACCAATATTGCCTTCTACAGGCCTTCGAAAAATCACTAGATACGCGGGACTCTTCTCAGTCTCTGAACGTAACCAACTTCTCTGAGTATCTTCTCTCTGACCCCAGTTCACCCAACTGGCACAGAGCTCAACTCTCCTGGCTAAGTTTCACTAACTTAGCCCCATAAATCAACTGCCCTCAATTTGCCCAGACTTCTCTCTTTATTCACTCTTCCCGGGACCACCCGTGAAAATCTATTTCACCCCTGAATCCGATTATCAGTTCCCATGAAAACACCATTCTGGAGTCTCCCTTCATTTAATCCTCTCTCTAGCATGTTCCTCTCTGTTCCCTGGTGACTCAGGCTGACCTCTACGTGCTATAACAATCTCTTGTGTTGGGTCTCAACCATTGTCTTGGAACTTCTTAATCAACTTCTCTGAACCCCACATCCTCCTTCCTCTTATCTCACCCCTGTAAACCTTGCATTGTCCTATTCAGATTTTTAACCTATACATCCGCCCCATCTTGGCGTTTAACACGCACGTTACAGTTAGACATGTAACTTAGCTTACCAAGTAACAGTTTACCACAACAAGTAATGATGTACAGACCAAATGGAAGCAGAGGAAGAGGCCGACCACTGTAAACTATGGACAGGGGGTATAGAGAGTCCATGGGAATCTCGATACATAAACGGGCATTCTCCCGGTGTTTATACTTCACATCGACACCGCAAGGATCAAAAGGAACCAGATGAGATGATATTATTTAGCATATTCTAAAACAATGAAGAAATGCATGCAGATTGGGGAGAGGGATATCTAGTGAAGCTGCTAAAGGAATTTAAAAATTATAGAGGTAAGCTGTTAATGTCAGTTTCTGGAGAAACATTAAGCACGATAATTCCGGATAAATTAAGAATCGCCACTAATAAACAACTAAAGAATGACGAGATAGGCTTAGGGTTAATAGATCCTGCGCGGAGCAGTTAGCTACATTGCGCATAATAATAAACAAAGCATCCAGATGGATTCGTCACTTTATATTTGATTTGAAGACTGAAACGGTCTTTGATAGCACTGATATATAATCTCTTTAGAAACTCATTAGGCATTATTGAATCCCACAGGGGGGGAAAAAAAACATTAAAATATGTATCAAGCAACAAATGCTCACTGCGCTTGAAGGCATGTAAAAGAGACCTTTCTTTCCGTGCTTACAGAAAATCACAATAAAGGCAACATAACGAGTATCTATCGAAATAAGGGAACAAGTCTGTACTTGCACTGAGCTGGACACTCATTGTCATATCATCCGGAAATTGACGTCAAAGGCAATGGCCACAAACTACCCACGTGGATTTAAACGTCAAAAGAAAACCACACAAATTATGTTCTCACGAATATGTTTATGAGCCTGTTATGCACCTGGAATTGAGATATGACATTAAGAAACCAGAGACCAGTCTACGTATGGAATACATTAACACCTATGTTAAATGTGAATTAAAAACACAAGATGGGGAGGAGGGGGTGAACAGAAGAATAAGAGAGTCGGGCAGAAGCATGGCAGAATTCAACAGAAGCCTGAGAGAGTCAGATAAAAGCCATGCAGAGTCAGACAGAAGCATGACAGAGTCAGACAGAAGCCTGAGAGGGTCAGATTTCCCTTACCATATTAGGATCACTAGAATCTTTATATCTATCGAAGGCATTGCATAAGTTGGTAATCGTGCAACAATAACACTTTGCGCGTCTGAAACATCTACGATACTGCAGACCACCACCACCACCACCACCACCACCCCGGGGAAGTAGTGTTTATGGAAGAGAGTGGGTTGAAGTTCCGGAAGACACGACGGACTGGCACAATGTAATAATAACACTGGGTCGTGAGTGCAGGGAATGGGCAGCGAGCCGCACTGAGTTTGAAGTGCAACAGCTGATCCAGAGCTACACACATCAAGATGACATAGTCATCTACACCGATGGGTCAGTGGCGAGAAACAGACGTAGTGGCCGGGGCTTATTGCAAAGCCTAATGGACAAGTCTTGAAAAAGGAGAGTCTGGCATATGAGACTACGACCTACAGTATGAGAATGGAGGTGGAGGCAGTAACAGCGGCATTCCGTTGGCTAGAGGTGACCACTGTAACACACGTTGTATTCGTTACGGATTCAAAGAGTATGCTTAGTAAGGTGGAGAAAGGAACGTTTCGTGTGGAATGGCTCTTTTCGCTTCAGAGGTCACAGATTATGAAAATTGTATGGATATTTTGCCCTGGCCATGTGGGGGTGCGGGGGAATGAACAGGCTGATAGGCTAGCAGGGAATGCACCTCATGGTGGCAGATTTCCCATGGGCAATGGGGAGGTGGTCGTGCGCTTGTGGGACCAGGTGGAGAAGGCGGGGGAATAGATTGAGAACCCATATGTGGAAAGAATGAGATTGCGGGGGATAGGCAGGGGTTCTGGAAGAATCTCAAAACTTAGAGGGAAGACCAGGAGAACTTTTAATCATATAGCGGTGGGAACGATTAGTAGTGTGACTCTTCGCTGGCTGTTGAACGAGGGGACGGAGCACGTATGGGAATGTCCAGAGTGCATTGATGTCGGTTCTTAACTCAACTCAACTCAATATACAAATAGGTCATTCCCTTAACACCACTGGCGAGGAGTCTCATCTTATAACCCGACAGCTGTGGAACAAAGTCATTACTTTACAACTTATATTTCCCCCAGGGCATTAGGCTGGAGTCTCCCTGGCCTAGATGTTAACGTCTTTCTTCGTAATCCCGTATATTCTCGTGAGTAACGTAACCTGCGCGAGAATCGGTAGCGGTTCTCGCTGCGTTGGTAACTTACCAGGTATGTGAGCCGGTCGCCCAGAAAGCAATGGCAAACTACTGAGCGTAATCTTGCCTGGCACATCAACAGCAGCTGAAAAATGCTGATGTTGGCTGCAACTCCCTGTAAGGGATATGAAAACCGCAAAAACATTAGGCCGGAGTCTGTTGGCAATTAAAATGCCTAACACCTGCGAGGGAAACATGGCCTACATAGGCATGGCCATATGACCCGGTGACACCCTAGTATGCTACGCCTCAGAGATGTCGTTCACTGCCGGTCTTGCACATCCCGCTAATTTCTGGGCTTGGGGAGAGGAAGCAGAGCTCTACAACACATTCCCTATGGAGATGGTTCTCTAATAGCCAGCTAAGATAATCATTTTTTCACCGACCTCAACCCGATAGATCAGTGGTTCTCAACCGGTGGGGTTCCCCCCTCCCCACACCCCCAGGGAGGGGGGGGGATTTTAGGGTTTCCATGGGGAAGGAGAAATTAAGATTATTTTAAGATCGCGTTAATACAAGAACCGATTACTTGATGTTATTTTTCCCTTAATACTTCTTTACGGTTTTGTACTTCTCGCCCTTCCGAAATTCGTTTTCAACACGTAGACCCGCAAATCACGTTTTATGTAGACGTCTAGACGTGTTCTAGTATGTGTTATTAAATTTAGTTTCCATTTTTACGTATACTGTGTAAGGGCGGGGGGGGGGGGGTATAGGGAGGAAATACGAAAAGGGGGGAAGGACATTCTGAACATCTAGTGAAGGTGTGCATGGGCCCAAAAACAAAAAGGTTGAGAACCACTGCAATAGATGTAAGCTCTTTTCAGGGCTCAAACTGCCAGAACGCCAATGTATTAGCTTATAGTTTTCCAGATTCACAACAAAATTCATAATTATATTTTATTTTTCTGGCATTTATAATTTAGCATAGTTTAGAGAAAGACACAAATCTTAATACGACTGCAAAAGTTATGAAATATGCCAACAAGGTTGATTTGAAACATATATTCTGAGTACCACGTAATTAAGTACTGCATCTTAACTAGCACACCGCACTAGGGTTACACGGCATTGCGAGTTTGGTGGGTAGGCAAAAGCAGGAAGAGCTGCTGACTCAGGAGGAAAAGAGAAAAATTTTGGTTACTCCTACCCAAAGAATGTTTCCGTGTTCACTCACACGCTTTTTTCAAAGCACGCCTCATTCGTCTTGGCTAAACGTTCTTCTACCAGCTGCGTGAGCCTTGCTTCCAGACACGCAGGAAGGAACCAACACGGCTGGATAGGTCTGCAGGCGAGGTAGTTTTTGCGTGGTAAGTTTACGTTTAAAACGAATCTGCAAAGTTCAGCAGGAATTCTACTGAGGCTAGATTAATCGGAAACCTTGAATATCTGACTTGGAAATAGGCACTGGTATACCGTAGTATATTCTGTGCCGTACTCGTCTACAACAATTATATAATTATTGTTTTTTGATTTTCAGGCAACTTACATTAGGAGAAGGTAAATTTAGCAAGCGTGAAAAGTACAGCAGTTCATTCGCTGCTTGGTTATATGTGGATTAATCGTAAACCTTGAAAAGTTAAAATCTTATCTGTCTTAGAAATACGGACGGGTATTTGTGTATTACATTCAGTGTTGTGGTGGTTTACAGAAATAACTGGTTTTGCTTTATATGTAACATACAGTTAATACAGTAGTAATACTTTATAGCAAAGTATTAGCCAGCAAGAAATATATAAAATTGCCGCATTCTACAGGTATTGATATCTCGTACGTGCTATTTCTTTGGCCTTGGACAAAATTACGAGTCTGCTGCACCATTGGTTGATTGCTTGGCGAATCTTCTGGAAAACTGAGTTTTAGCTCTATAATGTCTGATTCACTGGTGACCAGGACGTTTGAGTCCTGGAAAGAGATTGCATCGATCGCAGTGAGGTTTGTGTTAAGGCTTTCCCCCTTACTCAGTCAAGAAGTACCATTTCCACGGGGATTGCTGTAAAGCTTTGCTTCTTCTAAGATCAGAAACCAGTGGGATGGGCACGATTGGTATGCCACTATCAGAATTTCACATCTAAGATAGATAAAGGTACTTCAATGGCGTATACTGCGTTTGGGAATGTGAAGTGTTGGGCTTTCACGTAGTCTAGGTCACGATATAAGAGGTGCGGCAGTGAGTTTCCTTCTTCGTCGCCTTTCCTTCTCAAATAGTTCCCAGATCATTCTAAGGCACCCATTTGTATGATGCTGGGTCAACCCCAGACCGTGTTCATCGAAAAAAAAAACAATAAACTACCTCTTGTATAGATCGAACCAGGACCATTGTCTGAGCAGGTAAACACACTAACCACTCCACTATTCCACGGCGACCCTCTTCACATCGGTAGAGAGGCACGCGGGGGAGGTAATCAGGTCATGATACAACACAGCACATACAGACTGGCATGAATTAAGCCGTGATGGGGCATGTTTCCTCCACGGGTACTCTTCTTCATTGTCAGCCGCGATCCGTGGCGAAGGCCTTACGGACGCGGATTCGTAATCCCGTATACCCGCGTTCGAAACACAGCTGTGCGAGATTTGGCTGCAGACCGCGTTGCGTTGGTTTTGCGTTGGTATGGGTGCTGGTCGTTCAGAAACGAACTACTGAACGTAAACTTTGCAAAGAGATCACTGCAGCAGAAATGCTGGTGTTTACTGCGATGTCCTGTAAAAACGGATATGCAAAAAAAAAACACTTCAATGTCAAAAGACGTCTGTCTATCCAGTGCCTAGACCAGTGGTTCTCAACCTTTTTTGGACCGTGCCCCCTTCACCATATTTTCAGAACGTCCATTCCCCCCCCCCCCCTTTTCTTATTTCCTACCTAAAAATCCCGCCCCGCCCCTACACAGTATACATAATAATGGAAGCTAAATTTAATAGCACATACTAAAACAAGTCTAGACGTCCACATAAAACATGATTTGTGGGTCTACTTACTTTATAAATTGAATTTTAGAAAGGTGAGATGTACATAAACGTACAGTATGAATGGAAAAACAATATCAAGTAATCGGTTCTTGTATTAACGCGATCTTGAAATAATCTTAATTCCCCCCCCCCCCTTTTGGAAACCCTAATATTCCCCCTGGGGGGGGGGGGAATTCCCCACCGGTTGAGAACCACTGGCCTAGACGAATCATTTGTACTATAAATTAGGTTAAAGTTAATCGCGCATCCTTCACATGACGTCACTGTCAACCTCTGTATTTTTTTGGCTATTTGTGGTTTCTTGGCAAGTTTCCGTTTAGTAGTTTACCATTTCTTTTTGAACGACCGGCACACATACCATTGTATGAAAACCAACGCAATGTGGTCTGATGTCAAATCTCCCTTATGTGTGTTTCGAACGCGTTATGCGAGACTAAGAATTGCGTCCGAACATAAATTAGGTAGATTACTCTCAAACAGTTTAGTTTTCGTCTACACTCTAGATAGGAAAGATTATCTTATTCATTCCAGCAAATTTCTGTTAGTAATGGGTGCCTTCCTTGTTCCCCCTCTTGCTTTCACAGCGTTTTCCATAGATTAGAAACATTTGCTGTATTAGTGCTGAATTTTATCTTATTTGAGAGACGACACAGCCATACCATGACATATCGTTTGCATGTTTTATGCAAACAAGATCTAACATAAAATTTCTCTATTAATACCCAAGCAACGTACTGTATTTAGGTCTCTTTATAGACCTGATATCTAATACTGAAAATAATGGAAAGCAAACTTCAGGAGCAAATAATTTCGATTTCGATCATACCATTACCCCTACCCCGTTCAACCTCAAACAATTACATGATACAGGCCAAGCAATAAAATAGGAGTTCTGACTTATGCATAGCTGAAAAGAACTGCAAAGAGCTACGAATAGAGGATTGATATGATGCCTTCAACACCAGTCTTTAGGCTGAGTATGATGATGATGGTGTTGAGGTTATCTTGTGGTGTTTAATTGTAGATTAAATGAATACATGTATAAGATACGCTTTATGTATGGGGGAGCCGTGACCTTGTAGTGGTTAGTTATAAATTACGTGAGTACATTTATAAGATGTGCTTTATATATGGAGAAGACAATCGCGTAACACTGATATGGGTTGGAGACTTTCCTTAAGGGAAGGGGTGGATTTATACACACGCAAGTTAAAGTTAGTTGCATATCCTTTACAAGACGTCGCAGTCAACCCCATAATTTTTTGGCTGTTTGTGATTTATTGGCAAGTTTACGTTCACTAGTTTGCCATTGCTTTCTGAACGACCGACACTCATAACATTTTATGAAACCAACGCTAGGCGGTCTGCTGCCAAATCGCCAGCAACTGTTTTTCAAAAGTGGTATGCGGGATTACGAATTGCCTCCGTAACTCCTTCGCCACAGAGCCGACTACACACTACGAAAGCAAAGTAAATATCATCAAGTCCGAATAACCCTCGGTAGAGAATGTAGGGAGTGGTGCAATGGGAGAGTAGGGTTTGAAATAAGGCAGCTGACAGAGGATATCGCCTGGGAGATTGATTTAATGGTATGTGCCGACGGGAACAGTGCAACGAGGTGAAAGATTTGTATTTTTCGTTCTCTCGCTGTGAACTGATTTGTGCGTGAGGGTTAGCTTTCCGTATTACCAGTGTCCCTCACCATCAGGCGAACCCACTCCGACTTCAGAGGTACTGTAATTTACGTCCCTATGTCAAGGACAAGAAGTCAACTTTTAAATTCAACAGACCAGTGTAGGGAGATAACCACTACCCCGTTATCAGCGCAACGGAAGTTTGAGAGCGAGTGCTCTTACCCTTTTGGCCATGGCGAGAGACTGAGAGGGGCTTTACAGTTAGAGAAGCAAAATCATCACTGAGCTGAGTGAAGCGTGTTCAAACACGACATTGAACATGAAGATTCAAGTGGAGGCGGTCAGTGAGGCTCTGAGATGACTTTCTGAGACTGCATTCAGTAAAGAAGTGACCATAACTAACTCTTCTAATTCAGTGCCCTGGAAGGTTCAATCTGGATATTTCTGGCATGAACGGTTGACATACAGAGCCCTCACACCCACAAGAACTGAAGTGGCGCTGTTGTCCAAGCTAAGCTGGTGCACACGGAAATGAAAGGGCTGATTGGCTGGCTTCTAGTCACCTCCAGGGGGAACATTGGGGTTGAGCAGAGGAGACATGATCGCTGGTAACATAAGAAAACACCAGCCCAGGACCACATGCAGCTATGACAAATGCAGTCTGGACATCAATAAGCCACTAGCAGGAAGGATCGTGGTAGAGAATGCTGCAGAGGGTTGCATAACCAACTGGTGACTAGAGCTATAAGTACCCATACTCTACAACATCTTCTGAAGGAAATGAAGCACACATGTGCATGTCTGTGATGTCACGCCTGTGACGATGACAATTCTGACAATTGTCTTACACTGGAGCATTTACATGCTATTTGTTTTACCGCTGAGCTACTGCAATAGTTACCAGATTCCAATGCAGATGATAGTAGTTGTAAACTTTAAAGATGTCATTAATGTCTCATAAAAGCAGCAATAACAAACCTATTTACCTTAACAAATAATTAATTTTATTTATTTTTCTAATGAAAGTTACACATTCGTTGTGGGAAGACAAGCACCATGAAGATACTCCTGCTAATGTTGATAATCGGGACGGCAGCGGTCTATGCTGACAGGTGCAAGGAGAAATGTGCCAAGTGCCAAGTCGTAGAGAGATCAGATTGTCTAGCAGGGATGGCGAAGGATGCTGAGTGTGGGTGTTGCGACATTTGCGCCAGGTAAACAATACTAATACATAATTTGAAAATTATTGTATTAACTATAGTTTCTTCCTCATTTGTCATTTTGTCTTGTGTCAAACGTTTCGGTAGAGATAGAGGTGGAATCTTTCCTCTACCGCAACGTTTATCTGCTGCTCTCGTGTCATTTGTAACTTGCATGTGAAGCTGGTAAATTTGGGGACATTCTTGTTAGATGTGCGAACAACTTGGATCTCTATCTTTCTATGTATTATATGTGTTGTATGCATGAGGTTCATCATTTTGTTTTTAAAAAAGCTTCTCTACTTGTGATACCCATTATTTTCCTTAAGCAAATCATTTCACATATTGTAATTATTCATTCTAGACCTTTTTGATAGGGTCCAAGTTTGACACTGAAAACAGAGAGCTGGCATGAATATGCTGTTGATCAATTATCGGTTGCTCTTTATATGCTGTTGATCAATTGTGGTTTTGTCTCTATATGCTGTTGATCAATTGTCGTTTTGTTTCTATATGCTGTTGATCAATTGTTGTTTTGTCTCTGTATGATGTTGATCAATTGTCGTTTTGTCTCTGTTGAGATGTTTGAAGTGTTTTAATAGAGGGAAAGGCTGATAAGTGGCTAACTTTTTTGTGTATTCTTAATTTTCCTTCTGTGTCAATATTGCCAATTTCAGTTAACACACTTTCTAGTTATCGAATTGGTGAAGATATGTAATGAAGACATGTATATATATATATATATATATAAACATTATGTATAAACACAGTCTAAATTCGCTATAAACACAAGAAGGTTCATGAAAAGTTGTTGTTTTTTTTTTTGGGGGGGGGGGGGGGAAGAGGCTATACCCACCATTATTTGTTATAGTTATATACGTGGATATAATAGTGTAGCAGAACAGATAAATCATTATGACCTGGAGAGAATGAGAATGGTGCTGCAGGGACTGATCAGAGGATCTGCTCGACACTCAGTACACCGAGGACAGGCCAGACGCACATATAATCAGACTGCCATTTGTACCATTAGCAATGGGACTCTATGGTGGCTGTTAAAGATAAGGACGAGGCATATTGGAATGATCCAAGTGCTGTGATGTCGGTTTCTTAACTCATCTCAACATGGATAGAATAATATCTTTAAGCGTTCACACGAAGGAATATTGCTAGCAGGGTGCTAGCGCCATAATTCTCTTTGCCATGCGTTATTAGGTTTCCCTTTGTTATTCACTTTTGTCTCTAATCTTCTTCGCCATGTGTTGTTAGGTCTCCCTATATTATTTGATTTTGTCTCTAATCTTCTTCGTCATGTGTTGTTAGGTCTCCCCATATTATTCATCTTCGTCTCTAATTTTCTTCGCCGTGTTTCGTTCCATCCATCATGTGCCATGCCGATAAGCGTGGGCGGTCATGTCTTGCCATCTCACTCGATCGCCAGAGTCGTGGATCAGCTCCGTGTTCCTGTCCCGACCATGACACGTGGCCAATCAATCCAGATATTTACTTCTCGGTCTCCCCCTAGGTCTCTTCCCTTCGATCTTGCCAGTTGTCACCAAGTTCTCCAATTCATTTCTTCTCATAACATGCCCCTAAAAAAGTGACTGTCTACGTCTAATGAAGTAATGTCTCTAATCAGTTTACAATCTTTACTTGTTTCTTGAAGGATTGTTCATTGGTTTTTCTGTTTGTCCATGGTATTCTTTGCATTGTCCTCAGAAACCACATTTCCACAGCATCAGATGTTATTTTGCTTGGCTGCTCACTGTCCACGCTTCACATTCATACAAAAGTACAAGTTCTATGTAGCACTTCAACACTATTTTTCTCGTTTCAATTGATATCTTCTTATTGGTCAGTACGTTTTTCATTTTGCAAAAGTCTACCTTTGCAATGGCAATTCTTGTTCTAATCTCTTCAAGGCATCTCCCATCAGATGTTATGACTGTTCCGAGATAACTGTATCGATTCACTTGTTCAAGAATATGCCCATTTACTCGTATATCACATTGTGGTATTTCCTTCTTCCCAGTGACGACAATAATCGGTGTTTTCTGACTATTCAATTCTAACCCTATTTGTTCACTGTGTGCAACAACCGCATCTACTAAATGCCGTAGTTCCTGTTCGTTGTCTGCAATCAAGACTGTATCATCTGCATATCTAATATCTCACATTGTGGTATTTCCTTCTTCCCAGTGACGACAATAATCGGTGTTTTCTGACTATTCAATTCTAACCCTATTTGTTCACTGTGTGCAACAACCGCATCTACTAAATGCCGCAGTTCCTGTTCGTTGTCTGCAATCAAGACTGTATCATCTGCATATCTAATGTTATTGATGTATCGTGCCCAATGTTAATTCCTTCCATATCTTCTATATTTCTGCAAATATTTTCACTGTATAGGGAAACAAGATCTGGAGACATTACACACCCCTGTCTCGCACCTCTTTTAATAGGCTGATATTGACCTACATCATTATCAATTCTGATGGCAGCTTGTTGTTTCCAATATATGTTTTTTACAAGTCTAAGGTTTTTTCCATCAATTTGTAGATCTTCAAGCATCATTATAATGTCGACATGTCTCACTTTATCGAAAGCCTTTGTGTAGTCAATAAAGCAAAGATATAGATCTTTGTTTACTTCTATAAAACTTTGAATTACTGTTCTCAGTATATACACAGCATTTACTGTACCCTTGTCTTCCACAAACCCACATTGTTCTTCTCCTATTTCGGGTTGTATTTTCTTCCTAACTCTTTGCATGATAATTCTCGGCAGAATCTTCGTGATGTAGCTCATTATACTAATTGTTCGCTGTTGATCACATTCCAAGGCTCCTAATTTCTTCGAGATTGCAATAAACATAAAATTACGTAATTCAGGAGGTATATCTCCAGTATCGTATATTGTGTTCAGCAGCCTGGTGACTTGGTCTATTTCATATTCTTCTAAGGCATTGATCATTTCTCTTGTGATGTTATCTGTACCCAGGGTCTTAACAGTTTTCATATGGTTAAGAGCATTCTGAACTTCCATCTTCAAAATTGATGGTCCTTCATTATTATTCCGATGATCATATTGTTCTTCTTTTGTATCATCATAAATGTCTTTCACAAGATTTGACCAATATATAAATTATGATCTTTTTATATTATGATTTTGCCCTCTTTGATTCTTAGGCAACTGGTTGATGTGTGTGTTCTTTTGTTAGTGATGTCATTAATTCTTTTGTGCATTAATTTGGTATTCCGGGTATTGTGTTGGTTTTCAATTTCCTTGTAATTTTCCTGAAGCCATGTTTCTTTTGCCTCTTTGCATAACTTCCTAATTTTCCCGTGAATCTTTTCATATATTTCCTTGTTATTTTTGTTATTTCTTCTTATTTCCATGAATTTTAAGATGTCTTCCGCCACCCATTTCTTGCGTCCTATTATTTATGTTTGGGATGGTTGTTTCGGCAGCTGGGTTGACTGATTTCTTTATTATTTCCCATTGGTTGCTGACGTCTTGAAATAATATTTCCATATCCTACAATGCATAGAATCTGTTCTTTACCTCTACATTGAATTGATCTTTTATCTCCTCACTATTCAGTGCCTGTAGATCAAATTTTGTGTTTCTTGGTCTATATTTGACTTTCTTTAATTTTATATGTAAATTGCTTAAGATTAATCTTAAGCTTGGTATAGTTTTTGCGACTTTTAAGGCATTTCGAAATCTTCTGTTGATGAGAATGTAATTAATCTGAATTCTGATCTTATGATCAGGACTCCTCCATGTCCATAATCTCCTTGGGTGCTTTTGGTACCTGGTGTTTCCAATAATCACATCATGCTCTTTTGCCCACTGTACAAGTCTGCAACCTTTCAATCAAAGTCTTTCATTCTGTTCCCCCTGCATCAGCCCTGTTGATTTCCAACTTTGGCATTCAAGTCACCCATTATGATATTTCAGGGTAGCGGGGTAGGGGTATCCCCTATCAAAGGAGAAGTAAGGCGCCTCCTTCCCTCCGCTAGCCTACGGGACACCCTTGGGCAAGGTGGAGTACCCGTTTAGCCCCCCGATCAGGGTTACGTGAAGCCATGGGTGCAGGTGGTGGATGAAGATGGAGAGCAGCCGACAGATAGTTGTAGGTTATGGTCTCCACCTTCACGACGGTAGGCAGAGGATCTCTATTTTGAGGAGACAATGGCTACGGTCACTGACCAGTATGGTCACTGCTAGGAAGGAAAGCAATGGCAAACTACCTTCTTTACAGATGCCAAGAAAATTATGTTGTGTGAAATCATCGATAATCAGAGAAACGGCGTAAATGGGTGCTCCATAGGAGCAGCCTCGCCCGGTAGGGATAGTCATGCGCACCATGGTGATGCTGTGTATATACTGAGAAACATAATCGAACGTTCTATAGAAGTAAACAAAGATCTACACCTTTGCTTTATTGACTACACAAAGGCTTTTGATAAAGTGAGATATGTCAACATGATAAGGATGCTTGAAGATCTACAAATTGATGGAAAAGATCTTAGACTTGTAAAAAACATATATTGGAAACAACAAGCTGCCATAAGAGTTGATAATGAAGTAAGCCAATATCAGCCTATTAAAAGGGGTGTGAGACAGGGATGTGTAATGTCTCCAGATCTGTTTTCCCTGTACAGTGAAAGTATTTTCAGAAATATTGAAGATATGGAAGGAATCAACATTGGGGGACGATGCATCAATAACATTAGATATGCAGATGATACAGTCTTGATTTCAGACAATGAACAGGACCTGCAAAATTTAGTAGATGCGATTGTTACACACAGTGAACAACTAGGGTTAGAATTAAATTGTAAAAAGACACAGATTATGGTCGTCACTAGGAAGGACGAAATACCACAATGTAATATACAAGTAAATGGGAATATTCTTCAACAAGTGAGCAGGTACAATTATCTCGGAACAGTAATAACATCTGATGGAAGATGCCTTGAAGAGATTAGAACAAGAATCGCCATGGCAAAAGTAGCCTTTAGCAAGATGAAAAACATATTGACCAATAAAAAGATGTCAATTGAAACGAGAAAAAGAGTGTTGAGATGCTACATTGAACCTGTACTTTTATATGGATGTGAAGCGTGGACAATGAGCAGTCAGGCTGAAAAACATCTGATGGCTGTAGAGATGTGGTTTCTGAGGAAAATGCAAAGAATACCATGGACAGCCAGAAAGACCAATGAACAAGTCCTTCAAGAAACAAATGAAGATCGTAAATTGATTAGAGAAATTAGACGTAGACAGTCAAAATTTTTTGGGCATGTTATGAGAAGAAATGGATTGGAGAATTTGGTGACAACTGGTAAGATCGAGGGGAACAGACCAAGGGGAAGACCTAGAAGCAAGTACCTGGATGGCTTGGCCTTGTGGCATGGTCGAGACAGAAACACGGAGCTGATCCACGACTCTGGTGATCGAGTGAGATGGCAGAACATGACCGCCCACGCTTACCGGCATGGCACATGATGGATGGATTATGATATTTACTTCAGAATTCATGCATTTCTTAAAGGCTTTCTCTAAATCATTATTAAATTCATCAATGCTGTCGTCACTACTGTCTGCTGTTGGTGCATAAACTTGTATGACGTTGACATCAAAAGGTCTTCCACTCAACTTCACCAGAAACACTGTCTGATACAGTCCAATATCCTTTGATCGATTTTGATCTCTCTGTATCCATTATAATTGCTACTACTCGCTGTTGTTTCTCTCCACCAGAATAGATTATTCTATATCCCTCAGATGTTACAATGTCAATTCCTGTCCATCTGGTCTCACGTATATCTAACAGGTTAATATTTAGTCTTCTCATTTCATTCTTAATGTTATCAAATTTTCCACCCCCACTCATAGTTCTTACATTCCAAGTTCCTACTTTCAATGTTGAAACCCTTTTGCACTCAGTCGCCTGCTGACGGTCTGGAGTCACCTGGTGCACAAGACTACTCCTACCGGGCGAGGCTACTCCTTTGGAGCACACATTTACGCCGTTTCTCTGATTATCAATGAGATTACAGTACATGATATTCTTGGCGTCTGTAAAGAAGGTAGTTTGCCATTAATTTCCCTCGTGTGTTGCTAGGTCTCCCTATTATATTATTCGTCTTCGTCTCTAATTCTCTTCGCCTTGTGTTGTTAGGTCTCCCTATATTATTCGTCTTTGTCTCTAATTCTCTTCGCCATGTGTAGTTAGGTCTACCTACATTATTCGTCTTTTGTCTTGAATTCTCGTCACGATATGTTGTTAGATCTCTCTCTATCTCTCTATTTCTTTTACCCTGAGCTCCAGACAAAGAATGTTCAAGTTATACTTTGCTCAGGGTTTCTCATAGTGTATTCTATCCAACACCTCTTAATTCTTCCCTCACCTCTTAATTTACTAGTGTTTGTTTAGTTCTTTCCCTGAGCTCCACATTGGTGATACTTTTATAGTCTCCTTATATTCTGATCAAGCACCAATTAATGAATGTTTGTAGTTTAGTTTTAATTAATGTAGTCGTTATCCCTGTTTCTGATTTATACTGTAGTTTTGATTTACCGTTACAGTTAAATACTCTAAGTTTGGTGTTAATTTCTTTTGACTTCAATACATTTCCTAGTGATATCAAATCTCCACTGTTTTTTTTTTATAAAATTCTTATTGTAGTAATTTTTCTGTATATTAATTATTATCCCATCTTTCGGCATCTTTCTCTATATAGGCAATGAGTCTGGTACACACACAAATAAATTCTCTTGTAGCTATGAATTATTGGTATGTATGCACAATAGAAGCTACTTGGAGATCATGTCTGCCACATTGTCTATGTTCTTAATTGTTTTGTTCCAAAGTAAGCATTTTGTTCTCTTTGCATCAGATTTGAGGGCCAAAAATGTGACAAAAAAGGAGCTGCACACAAGCATGGTCAGTGTGGTGATGGCCTTGAGTGCAAGTCCACTACTGGGGGTAACATCTGTCAGTGTGCCTGGGATGAAATTATCTGTGGTTCAGATGGCGCCACATACACGTAAGTTGACTAATTTATGTCTATTTATTTCTTATGATTCAATTATTCACAAGCAATACATGAAACAAAATGTGGTCTCTTTGTAGTATTTCATTATATTTATTTGAAAAGAAACCGCAACTACAAATACATTGAATTTTCTTAAAGTGATCTGATTTCTATATTATCTTTGTTTCTTTATGTGAGCCTCGATGCTATATTTAATCAAGTTTGTATCTTTGTTGAGCGGCTGGCCGAGTGGCTAGAATGCCGGGCTCGCATTCGGGAGACCCGTATTCTAATCCACGGTAAGGTATGGATTTTTTTCTGTCCAGGACAAAAAGAAACCTCTAACCTGCACAGTTCGTGGCGATTGCACAAGCCACGCGGTCTTAATTCCTCAGGCTCAACCCCCCCCCCCCCCCCCCCCCCCCCCCCCCCCCCCCCCCCCCCCCCCCCCCCCCCCACCCCACCCACTGTCCTACACCGCAAGGTACTATAGGCAGCAAATGACATTTGCTTTTTTTTTGTATCTTTAGTGCATGCTTAGCAAAGATTAAAGGCAAGAGCACCTGCTTCATTGCACTAGGTTTTACACCAGCTGACCTAGTTTCTCTCCACAGAACAGCAAGCATCTTAATGAAAGCATCACACAAAGCACGAATTCCGTAACAACAGCAATGACCCTCAGGGGTCTCTGGAATAAAAATTGCACTAATGGTCTGAACTACACAGTCTGAAAATGAACCCAAAATCTTCGGAGCGTGAGGCACACAGCTTGATTACTTCACCACAGAAACCCCCAGTGCATTCTTCCATAGCTTTACTAAGAGGTGGAGGTTTTCGCTAACATATTTCAAAACAACCAGTCATTGAAACCAATGATTCTTCAGTTAGTCAAGCGTTGATTCGTGTACAACCAGCCATAGACTCAACCTGCAACTTTTCTATAGACAAATCTCCAGCCTACTGACCAGAAAAACAGTTTCTCAATTGCTTTCTTAATGACAACTTTAGTAAGAGCCAGCGATGTCTACTTTGCTACCCTCAATACAATCTCATGTTAGTAGTCAGCAAAATTGTTATTATACATGTGATCTCACACAAGAAAGATATTTCATGGTATTTTATTTTGTTTGCATTGTATATTTATATACTGTGATAAATGTAATTGTAATTATATCATTTATTATGATCATCTCCGCCACAGCATTTCACATTGAACGTCTACAACAGTTGATCACCATCAAATTTTATTCTGGACAATAATCTGCAGTTCTGCCCGTTTCATTGACATCTCTGTAGCCATTTCCTATGTTATTCTTCCGCAGGTTCTCTTTACTCTTCCCACGCTAACCTTCCTAGGTCAGAGTAATCCCGGTTATTTATAGGTTTTATCTTGCGGCATATACTATGAATTAGTCAGTTACATTTAGTCTATGTCATTTTTTTTTTGTCTGTATGATACAATTGAGGAAACTGAAATATTTTGGGCAAGTAAGAAGACATCAATGCATGAAAAAGTCAATTATTTAGTGAGGCATACTAGGCAAACGAAGAAAAGGAAGACTCCAATGTAAATGAATTAATGATGTGGTAGTGATAAATAATTTACAAATTACAGCAACAAAGGCAGGAAATCTGGCTTATGATAGAAAGAAATTTAGAAAGAATATTGGTGGGGTGGGGGATATTCTGCATAGAACAAGCCATTGATGATGATGATGACGATGTAAAACATAATTTATTATGCAAAAAGATACTACGGGATTGAGTAATTGTTTATAGATGCAAAGAAAATGTCTTATATGTCGACTTTCATCTTTAGTGAAGTATATGTCTTTTGTATCAGTTTACCCCTCTGCTGTGTGTCCACCGTGACGAGGTAGAGGGGCTTGTGCGTCCCAATGACCCCAAGAGCTATGCCGACGGTAGCACAGCTACTGGTAGGGCCACCCATGTCGGACAGGTCAAGGGAGAGGGACCAGACAAAGAGACACACAAACCTGCTGCCTTGTAGGTAGACTGGGGACAGTCAAAGGCTAGGGAAAGCATCCCGAATAAATGCTTGTCGAAATCGGATGTACTGAGCCACAGGCTTGACAAAGCAGTGCAACGTAAAACCTGCTGCCTTGTAGGTAGACTGGGAGACAGTCAAAGGCTAGGGAAAGCATCCCGAATAAATGCTTGTCGAAATCGGATGTACTGAGCCACAGGCTTGACAAAGCAGTGCAACGTAAAACCTGCTGCCTTGTAGGTAGACTGGGGACAGTCAAAGGCTAGGGAAAGCATCCCGAATAAATGCTTGTCGAAATCGGATGTACTGAGCCACAGGCTTGACAAAGCAGTGCAACGTAAAACCTGCTGCCTTGTAGGTAGACTGGGGACAGTCAAAGGCTAGGGAAAGCATCCCGAATAAATGCTTGTCGAAATCGGATGTACTGAGCCACAGGCTTGACAAAGCAGTGCAACGTAACTTAATTCATGATGTCACAAATCAAAATTAATCGTTATGGTGCTAATCCCGTGAAGTCCCATCAGGCGGCGATAGTGCCGGGCCCCCTGCCTCGAGGGGGTCCACCCATGACTACTGGTGGTCACCTTCCCCTGTGCTGTGGAGTCAAGGCACAGAGGAGTAGGTTAAGAGCTATTGACCAAATACCCCGGACACTCAACATACTACAGTGGAATGCCGAAGGAGTTTACAAGAAGAAAGACTCCCTAACACAGCGTCTTCATAAAGATAGAATAGATGTGGCATGCATTCAAGAGACACACCTCAACGCCAATCACAAATTCTCAGTCAGAGGATATCAGGCCACACGTTTCGACCGCGAAGGACACAAAGGAGGAGTTCTAATACTTACACGAAATACAATACCTTGCAGCGAAGTATCTGTGATCTCTGACAACCAAACGGAAATTATAGGTGTTGATATAATGATAAAGGACGTGAAAATAAGAATCTACAATCTTTATAGCCCAGCAGATAAGGACCTTACACTCTCAAACATGAAAATAACTGACACAAACTGCATTATTGTCGGAGACTTTAATAGCCGTTCAGAAAGATGGGGATACCCAGATACTGACAAAAGAGGAGATGAATTGGAGGACTGGGAAATAGACTCAAATCTCCATCTACTCAACAAAGCGGATGACACACCGAGCTTCTACTCCAGAAGATGGCTTACCACTTCTACTCCAGACTTAGCTTTCTGCACAGGAGACATCCTCCACAAAATCGATCGCCATGTGCTGAACCAATTAGCAGGTAGTGACCACAGACCAATCAAGCTTGTAATGAATATGGAGTATGTTCCACAGGAGCAAAAGCCCTTGCCCCGCTGGAATTACAAACGAGCAGATTGGGACAGATTTGCCATACTAACAGACAAATATTGTGAAAACATAAATACACGATATGGCAACATAAAGCAAATGGTGGAAAGTCTAAACAGAGCGATAATACAGGCAGCCACTGAGTCCATTCCAAGAGGAGCGAGGAAAAATTACAAACCATACTGGACTGAAGAACTACAAAGTTTGGAGGACAAAGTTGAAGATGCCAGGAAGACAGCAGAGAGAGAACAAACAATTGAAGCGAATATCTCTCTCAAAGCCATCTCAGCAAAATATAAAAGAACAGTAAATCAAACAACAAGAGATTGTTGGAGGGAAAAAACAGAAAACCTGAATTTTGACAGGGATGGAAACAAACTATGGAAACTAGTGAAAGCCATGAACAATGAAGGACCTAGCAACAAACAAATAACAATTAAACAAGGAAATGCCTTGCTTACAGGAAAAAAGGCTGCAAATGCACTAATGGAACACTATGCAAATGCAAACCACATTGATATTACAACCGAACAGAAGAAAGCAATCAAAGACAAACAGATACATCATACAAATACAGAGACAGCAGCAGAATATATGATGGCAAATCTAACAATGGAAGAAATGGAACAGGCAATGAATACCCTAAAAAAGAAGAAATCACCAGGAAAGGATGGAATCACAAATGAAATGCTAATAGGACTAGGCACTAAGGCAAAAAAGAAACTACTAGCAGTCCTAAATTACAGCTGGAAGAGGGGAATAGTCCCACAGGCATGGAAGGAAGCTATACTAATACCAATCCCAAAGAAAGGAAAAGACCTGGAAGAACCAAATGGCTATCGACCTATCAGTCTACTTAGCTGTGTAGGAAAATTAATGGAACGCATTATCAATGGCAGGCTAACATGGCATCTGGAAGAAAACAAACTCTTAACACCACACCAAGCAGGATTCAGAAAGTACAGATCCACTGAAGATCAAATAACCTATATAGCTCAGGAAATAGAGGATGCCTTCCAAGAGAAAAAGCACACACTAGCAGTCTGGATAGATTTAGAAAAAGCATTTGATAAAGTATGGAAGGAAGGACTGAAAGTAAAACTGCAAAAAATGCATGTTTGTGGGAAAATGTACAAATGGATCAGCCACTACCTTGAGAACAGAACTGCCAGGACAAAAGTACAAGGACAAACCAGCAAAATGATGCTGTTGGAGCAAGGTGTCCCCCAAGGAGGAGTTCTTTCACCAACATTATTCCTAGCATATATAAACGACATCACAGAAAATTTTCCAGCCAGAGTACACACATCATCCTTTGCAGATGACCTAGCCATATGGACATCTGAAGAATATATTAGTACAGCTAACAGCAGAATACAGCAAGCCTTATTAGCACTAGAGGACTGGTCAAAATCATGGCTAGTGAAGATAAGTGAGGAGAAAACAACATGCACAGTGTTCTCCCTCTCAAATAAAACTCAACAACCTAAGCTGGTATTGAATGGAAAAATATTGCGCCATGAAGAAAATCCAAACTATCTCGGAGTCACCTTTGATCGTCGCCTGACATGGAAAACACAGGTTGAGAAAAATCGAACAAGAGCAAGGCAAAGAATGGCAATCATGAAAAAGCTTGCTGGTACAACGTGGGGAGCAGATGAGAAAGTTCTCAAGAAGTTATATACTGGACGGGTGAGGCCAGTACTGGAATATGGCATTGCAGCTTGGGCAACAGCAGCTAAGTCAAACTTTAACAAAATAAGTAGAGTCCAAAATCAAGGAATGCGAATCATAACTGGAAGCCTGAAGACAACGCCTATTAATGAACTTGAAAAGATCACTTGTTTACAACCAATGCAGGATAGAAGAGATAGCAGAGCCCAGCAACAAGCAGAAAAATTTAGAAGATTGACAGACCACCCTATGTATAAAAGGTTTAGTGGTTTTGGAAAGGGACGACTGAAGCGTAGCAACTTTGTAGAAACTGCAAAACGAAAGATTAGGGCAGATCCCATACTTAACATATCAACAGTCAAACCTATTTACAATGCAGACAAGTTCCCAGCTTGGAGACAGCAGCAACTGCCTGAGATGATAGAAAACATTCCTGGTATTGAGAAAAAGAACACTCAGCATGAAACCGAAAGAAGAGAAATAACCCTAAACTACATAAAAGAACATTACCCAAGCAGCAATTGGACCCATGCATATACAGATGGATCAGCCAAAAATTCAATAGAGAATGGAGGAGGAGGAATTCTCCTAAATTTAAAAAATGGAGTGAAAAAAACACATTCAGTGGCAACTGGAAAGTTTTCAAGTAACTTCAAAGCGGAGGTAGAGGCTCTGAAAACTGCAGCAGAAATGCTCTTGATGGAGGAAAATAAAGAGAAGCAAATAGCTATCTTCACAGATGCAAAGTCAGCTGTCTCAATACTGAAGAGCAATAACAGCACAGAAATAGCTGACCTAAGAGCAGCACTCCATGGTCTATGCCAGAAATCCAAAAAAGTTGTAATACAGTGGATCCCATCACATTGCAGTATACCTGGAAATGAAGAGGCTGACAGACTGGCAAAAGAGGGCGGACGACTACCACAGCCTGACATAGACATAACCTATAATGAGGCAAAGAGGTTGATAAAAAGCACCTATAGAACCAAATGGGAATCAGAGCATCCAGGCCACCAGAAGGATGATGCATATTACAAACTCGACAGAAGAGAACAAGTAGCAATCTTCAGACTCCGCACAGGACATAACAGGCTGAAATACCACTTGTTCAATAAACTAAAGATAGGAGATACCGATGAATGTAATTGTCGAACTGGAAAAATGACAGCAAAACATTTGCTTCAGGATTGCCCAATATATGCAGAACAGAGAAAAATATTTTGGCCCACACCTGCTTCATTAGAGGACAAGCTCTATGGAGATATCAACAAGCTCAAGTTGACCGTAGCTTACTTTAACTACATACAGGTTGACATTTAAAGGTGTATGAAGAAGTATTCAGACTGCCACACTTCATACCACAGGTATGTCGGTTACAAAAGCCTCCCAGAGGCATGAAATGGAATATTGCTGGATAGGAGATCCATTACGTGGAAAGTCCGAATCAAAAGCTCACTGTGTGGGCTTTCAAAAAAGGTGGAAAAAGTGTCCTAGTGGCACGAAATGGAATATTGCTTGGATAGCAAATCCATTATGTGGAAAGTCTGAATCAAAAGCTCACTGTGTGGGCTTTCAAAAAAGGTGGAAAAAGTGTCCTAGTGGCACGAAATGGAATATTGCTCGGATAGCAAATCCATTGTGCGGAAAGTCCGAATCGAAAGCTCACTGTGTGGATGTCATCTGCACACTGCATTCTTCTGGTTTCCGGAAGAACAGCCTATGGTGAACGGAAGGCCCAATATACGGAAGTGAGGCTAAGCAGCCATGTGCAGGACGTGACGATTCCTTGGGTGAGCCCAGTACCAGAGCGCTGTGTGTTGGCTCTGCAAGTATGGAAGCCTCCTTGGATGGCGGGGAATGCCCATGGTCTGCCCCTGCCTTCCCTTGAGGGCTGACCAGGATGTCTTTGGCTGTTCTATATGGGCCAGCTAGGATGGGAGATAACACCACAACAGTGAGAGTCAAACGTCCTAAGAAACCCCCGGGAAGGTTAACCCGGTCAACAAATGCCCGCAGAAGTCGGATGTGTCGGCCTAACGGCGCAAGAACGCAGCTCTGCTGTAAACAGGCACAACGCAATCACATCCGAAAAAAAACTCCGGATGAACGAAGAAGAAGAAGAAGAAGAAGTATCAGTTTATGTGTGTGTTGGATGGACAAATATTAGTGATGTCTATTAACTGTTATATTTGCTTGATGTATCTTCAGCAACTTGTGCCATATGATGGCTGCAGCAGTGAGAGAAAACAGACGAGACATCATTGAAGTGAAGTCAGTTGGACCCTGTGATCCAGGTAACAATGTTCACACATAAACATATCCATCTCTCTTTTTTTCTGTTATAATACAGTAAAATTAACCAGAAAGTTATAACAATGTTCACAAATAAACATATCCATCTCTTTATTTTCTGTTGTTAGGCTACAGTAAAGTTAACCAGGTGGTTATTACTATGTTCATACCTATCACATATCCACCTCTTTATTTTCTGATGTTATGCTACAGTAAAATTAACCAGGCAGTTATAACAATGTTCACAAATAAGCATATACACCTCTTTATTGTCTTTTGTTATGCTACAGTAAAATGAACTGGGCAGTTATAACAATGTTCACAAATAAACATATCCAACCTCTTTATTTTCTGATGTTATGCTACAGTAAAGTTAACCAGGCAGTTTTAACAATGTCCACACCTATCACAGATCCATGTAACATTTACATTGGCACATAGAACTTTGTGCGGGGTCTCCACGGCAAAGTGGTCAAGCTGCCAGCCTCACGCTATAAAGGTCATAGGTTTGTTTTTGGACTCGAGTGCAATTTTGTCACAGACCAATAGGAGTCGTCGCTGCAGCTATGGAGTTCATGCTCTCTGCGACATTTTCGGCAGGCATTTCTGTAGACAGAAGACAGAGCAATATGGGATTGAATCCGGTGCACTGAAGCCGATCCTCTTGCCTTTGAACGCCCTTTATTTTTGTGTTGTGTATTTCAGCTCTAGCCGGTCTCCCTGGTTTAGGTGTTACACGACTTTCTCCATAATCCCGTATACTCTCGTGAGTAACGTGACGTTTGCGAGAATCGGTAGCGGTTCTCTCCGCGTCGGTAACTTACGGGGTATGTGGGCCGGTCGTTCAGAAAGCAATGGCAAACTACTGAGCGTAATCTTGCCAAGAAATCAACAATCAGCTGAAAGATGCTGATGTTGACAGCTATGTCCTGTAAAGGATATGCGAACACACAAACAAAAAATTCAGCCCTAAGGTTTCACTGCATTGCTTTAATAATTTGTCGATTAATTTCTGTATGAATCACCTGACGAGATACAGTGAAATATACCAGGCGTTACATTAGTGTGTAATGTATTGTTTGTCTTCATTGTTCAGATATGTTTCATTTGTGAAATATCTATGTAGATTTAAATATTGCAATGCAGTAATACAAAAATTAATTATTCTCAGGAGTGTACAATTAAGTAATTGTTTGTTTGTGGAGTGTATTCTTTATAAAAGTGTAAGCTATTTCTGATAGGACATGAAGCGTCATTGAATGCCTATTGGTTACATCTAGAAGACCTCTGATCCACTACGATTAGCTGAAATAATTTATTTGAAGAGGAAAATATTATAGAATATTCTAGACATTGTTTTATAATGGAATGTACAAATAATAAAACACACATCAATACATATTATGTACAACCAATGATCGATTCCTACAAGAAACAAATAAAAACCGTAAAATTATTAGAGAAATTAGACGTAAACAGTCTAAATTTTTTGGGACACAGTTATGAGAAGAAATAAATTGGAGAACTTTGTGACATCTTGCAAGATTGAGAGGAAAAGAACACGGGGAAGGCAGAGAAATAAATACCCAGATGTCTGGACCACATGGTATGGCAAAGACAAGAACAAAGAACTGATCCACAACACTGGTGATCGTATGAGATAGCGAAACATGACCGCCCACCCTTATCGGCATGGCACATGATGATGATGATTCTGTTGGAGATTGCAAGATGTGGAGAAGCATGGTCGCCCATACCACTAGATAAAACACTTGATGATGAAAATGTTCCAGGTATGGTTATGGCGTTCCTGATAATATTCGAGCAAGGATTAACATTATGTTTGTATGTAATCTTGATTAGCCGTCATGCTGTAATTTTCACTTATTTTGTGATTAATTCAGGCGCTCAAATTGTGTCAAAACCCGAGTATGTTCGCAACAGCACAAGCAACAATGTTGTCTTGTCTTGTGAGGCCATCGGTTTCCCTACTCCATCCATACACTGGGTAGTTACAAAAGCTAACAACAAGACATTTGCTTTGCCAGGTAAGAAAGTTGAAAGGCCTTTGTGGGTGTATTCTATTGCTATTGCTTTTTCCACAATGAGTGTACTTAAACATGTTTCTAAATCTAGCGTCTTAGCAAGTTGTTACATTATAGCTTGCATAAGTTATAACTTGAAGCTGTGTTTTGTGTGTACCTGTCCGCTGACATTGAAATTAACTACCATCAATGAGATATGTCTATACTGGGTCATATTTACAAATAAATGCAGACATTCAAATATCTAGGGACATGGGTAACAGCAGATGGAAGATGCATCACAGAGATAAAGAAAAGAATAAGTCAAGCTAAAGCTGCATTCTATCAAATGAACATTTTATGCAATAACTCCTTTCATTGGAAGTTAGAAAAAGAATTCTTGAATGTTACATAGAACCAGTTTTAACATACGGCTGCGAATCATGGACAATTAGTAAACAGGCGAAAATATCCCCAGAAGCCTTGGTAAATGTGGTTTTATAGAAGAATGCTGAAAATTCTTTCGACAGCCAAAATAAGCAATCTGGACATTTTGAGGGAGACTAAGTTGCCAAGACAACTTATCACAAACACCAGAAAGAGACAGTCATCATTTGTTGTCCACATTATTGGAAGATAAAACCTGGAACATGTTGTGACAATCAGAAAGATGTGTAGAATGAGAGATAGAGGAAGACAACGAGAGAAACTTCTTGACAGTCTTGTGACATGGTACGGAAGGAAGTCAACACATGAATTGATCCATGTCGTCGGAGATCGCGATTGTGGAAAATTTGATCGTCATGAAATTAAATAACATTTCACCCTTTGTTATCGAGACCCATAGCTTACCAAGCATGTTGCAAGAGGCGACGAAGGAGGGTTAGTGTGAGATGACCATTGAGGGCCCATGTTTCATAGGTAGATGAAAGACAGAAGATGAAGAAGAAAACATTTCTTCCGTGTAGTCTTGCATTTCTCATCTTTGTTTGCTCTTTGTTGTAGGGGTTATTATTTCTAAATAGCATTGTTTTCTATAGTTAATCAACTGCTAACTTACCTTTCTATGTACTCCAGTTTGAAGTCAGTTCAATGGTCTCAATTATCCACATGTATAATTTAAGATTTTATTCAAACTGGAATAAATCATATAACTGTTGACACTTTTCAGCTACGTGTACTTTTTGTGTCTAACTGTAGAAATAAAAATAATGAGCGGTTTAGAAATTGCTTCTTCTAATATATTATTTAGCCGTTATTCGATTATTTAGGAAAAAAAAAAAGAAATGTCCCGTTTGTGGAACCTTAGTTGTACTTGAGGTGCTTTATATGGCAGCTTTTTCGAATGTCTCCTGGTCTTTGTAGTTGTGTCTTTTCCCCGTCTGTTACAGGCGTGGCAGGTGCCCTATATTTATTCACAACGTATGGTTTTTATGAGATTGTCATGTATTTAATATGGTCAAACCCCTTGATCCCTCCTCCTCCTTTTTTTTTCTTTTCCCCCTCAGGCCTTTTAATTTCCAGAAACTCTGTATTTGTTTTCGTTTCCATGAAATACCACTTATTATTCTGTCAAAAAGTTAGTTGCGTGTCCTTTACAGGAAGTTGCAATCAACTCCAGCCTCTTTGTTTTTGGCTATTCGTGATTTGCTAGGCAATTGTTACGTTCAGTAGATCGCCATTGTTTTCTGAATATTCTTCTGTGTATCGATATACCGAGAGCCTCAGCTCAATATTCCAATTGTTAGTTATTTTATTTAATAAGAAAACAGTCTTATTAATATGAATATTGACTTTTTGACCAATATGTTCTTAAATACACAAACTGCACTACCATAACACAATGCAATAATAAGGTTAGCTCATACTGATTTGTTTCCCCACCCAGGTGATGACAACCATATTGTGACATCCACAAGAGGCGGCCCCGGACAGTACCAGGTGACCGGATGGTTGCAGATTGAACAACTGCTGAAGCGCCATGAAGGCGATTACACCTGTATAGCTGCCAATGAACACAAGGAAGACAGGGCCAAGGCTAGGATCAAAGTCGTTAACTGAGAGGTGAGGCTAAGTTGTGCTATGTCGCTAAAACAATTGCTTTAAATCACGAAAATATGAACAACAGATTGCACGATTTATTGCCTGGCATACTTCGCTGCATCTTAGTCAATGGGAGAAATGATGTAAAAGTTAAGACATGTTTTCCCGACCATCATGGCTTATTGGGAATATGGTGCTTGACCAAATTGGGGTTGATCATGGCAGTAGTTTTGATCGTACCGCGACCTGAACTGAAATCCGAAATGATATACCGTGCCACCCTGGAATGATCCATTGTAAAGACCATTCATGCTTTCGACGTTTTTCATTTTTTCAAATATCACGTGACAATAACAAACGTCATCTTAGGTTCTGCTGAAGAGGTTGGTCTAACATTCTATGCATAGCGATTGGTAGAAATTATCGTGACTTTTAAATAAATTTAATTATTTGGCAAAACGTAAGAATTTTTGTTTTCTAGAGCTTGTGTATTTAATTAAACGATATTTTTAGATGTATATTTCAATTCTGCACCCATGTTTACATATATGTAGAAAGTTTCATCCATGATAGTCAATGATGGGGGAAGAAACAAATTATTTCTGCTGACATGTTTCGTCCTTGTGAATGGAAATTTAAGATGGTGGCCTACGCGAATATCGAGCGGACTAGGTTCAAAACGTGCAATGTGAACTACTAAAGTTAAAGAGAATACAAGTTTTTAAAGATTATTAATAACTTATTTGTATACTTTTACTTTTCTTTTACCAACGTGTGTGTACTAAGTGATTCAATTAGCATGATTCGGAATGTCGAAGCTGGATCTGTACGTAGACAGTCGACTGAGTCGCTGCGGAAGTCTGTTGTCCGTAAAGTCACCTTCATCTTCGTCCCGGGACATGCGGGAGTCGAGGGAAATGAACGAGCTGATAAACTGGCTGGCTCTGCACCCCCTGTAGATGGCCAGCCCATGGATCGAGCTGATTTTATTAACGTCCTTAAAGATATAACGAGAACAGAGGACTTTGATGGCAGTGAATCTACATCGCTATCCAGGATGAGAGACTTGGGAGTAAGAATTATCACGGCCAGACACGAGAGGTACATTGGGAAAACAAAGGGCCTTGTCAACCAACACAGAACTGGCACTATTAGCCACCGAACGCTGATGCATATGCTGGCGGGGGGGGGGGGAGGATCTGAGCACCTATGGACCTGTCTGGAGTGCAATGAAGATACCCCAACTGATAACTGATAACCATATACATATTTTTAAAGTCAGTTTTAATATCCGTCGATGACCCATTTGAGACAATCTCGCACGCACTGGCAGCCTGGGATAATGGGCCACAGTGAAGTTTACGGGAATCACAAAATTACGGGAATCGTGACGATGTTTTCCCTCTGGAGATACCGACGCTCAAACGTGAATATCTCCGCTTAGAATTGACATACAGACAACAATGAGGTACCATTCGATTTGGGTTTTCAATGCCTATCTATTTGTGGTGGTCTCATTAGTAAATACTCAACTTGAAAATCATAATCGAACCTGCTGTTTGTAGTATGCTGACCACCTTATTTCTCTGAAAGGTATCTGACATCCCATTTTATGAGGCTGTGTTAACCCTAGACCCATGAGGTGGATAAACAATCCAGTTTGATCCCAACACCACCAGGCCAACAAAAAAGTGTTCTAGTTGCCATGCTATCACAGTTCTTAAATAGTAAAACAGAGAATGGTAAATGCTCTAGCACTGTGTCACCTGTGGTCAGATTTGTGTCCTAAACCTGCGACTGGCCTAGCAAGCCGGCAGGGGATCTTCATACTGCTCGTAGAAAAACTAAGAAGTATAAACAGACCAATACTAAAGAACAAGCATGTAATCATGTATCATTAACCACTAAGAAAGCACTTTACAACACAATCTTCGTACTAACTCTATGCTACCAATGCCAAACCTGGACAATGACAGAAAAAGAGAAAAGAAAAATCACAACAGAAATGAGATTCCTGAGAATAATACTCAATGTATCAAGAAGAGTTAAGATCAGAAATGAAGAAATCAGGACTAAAGTGGGGGTTATAGCAGCACTAGATTTTATTAGAAAGCAGCAAGTCTAATGGTTTGGCCATGCAAGTAGATTACCAGTCAACGGCATACCACAACAAGCAATGATGTAAAAACCAGATGGAGACTGAGGAAGAGGCCGACCACGTAAACGTTGGACGGAGGGAATAGCAGAGTCGATGGGAATATCGATACATGAAGCCCATAATCGGGCACTCTCCCGCTGTTTATACTTCACCTCGACACCGCAAGGTACAAGAGGAACATGATTAGAAGAGATGCGATGACTGTGTCACCTGTTAATTGCTGTTCTGCTGGCTTAGAGGTTATATCAACTGCCCTGCCGAATGAAGTTTGTGTTCGTCTCCACAGATCTGAGCCTTCGGTATTCTGGATCAAGTCTGTTGACGTTATTTCTCCATGCACCATCTGAAGCCATCCAGCATCATTTGTGTCACTTTGCCTCTGGATTTTCTGCGGCTGATCTTTTCAGTCACAATATTTTAAAAAGCTTCTCTTATATGACTAATTAACATTGTTTGTCACTTTCTTGTAGCTGTATATAATGTGTTCTACGTTCATTAGCCTTTTCCGGGCAATTGTTGTTAGTTACTCTGGCAGTTCAAGATATTTGCAGTAAGTGTCTTGGAATGTAAATGAAAAAATTAGGAAGAACTTGGAAGCAACAGAGATGTGGTTCCTGAGACGAATGTTGCGAATTCCTTACACTGCCAGAGTAACTAACTAGGATTGCCTGAAAGAGGCTAATGAAATTAGAACACTATATACAACAATAAGAAAAAGACAAACAGCTTTCTTTGGTCATATGATGAGAGGAGAGGCATTGGAGAACATCGTGATGACTGGAAAGATCGAAGAGAAGAGAGGCAGAGGCTGAACAAGGGAAATGATGCTGGATAGATTGAGACGGTGGCATGGAGGAATGTCATCAGCTGAGTTGATCCAGAACACCAACGACTGAGATATGTAGGGAGACATGAACGCCTATGACGGCTGGTAGGACACTTGATGATGATATTCAGTAAGAAACCAAATATATATTGCTATAAAGCTCTTTGTTTGTTCACATTCCAAAATTAACTGCCATGTAGCAGAATGGGATCTATATTACATTTCAGTACTCTTTTTCTGAAATGTAATTAGTATGACTTATCTTGGTCCTTACTTAGGTTAAGGTACCCGTGTGCCGTGATGTTGATCCGTCGACTAAACTAAATTAAACTTTGGTTAATATAGAAAGATAACCCCATAACATATACTGTCGTTTGAATGTGAGATTCTTTTTTTTTTTAATGTTGCATATCCCTTACAGGACATTGTAGTTAACACCAGCATTTTTCAGCTGCTGTTGATGTACTAGGCAAGTTTTATAAGGATTGATAATGAAGTGGGACAATATCGACCTATTAAGAGAGGTGTTAGGCAGGGATGTGTAATGTCTCCAGATCTTTTTTCCCTATACAGTGACAATATTTTCAGGAATGTAGAAGATATAAATGGAATCAGCATTGGATGACGAAACATCAACAACATTAGATATGCAGATGATACAGTATTGATTGCAGACAATGCACAAGATCTACAACAATTAGTAGACGCAGTTGTTGTACACAGTGAGCAGCTGGGGTTGGAATTAAATTGTAAGAAGACACAGGTTATGATCGTCACTAGGAAGAACGAAGTATCACAATGTAATATACAAGTAAATGGGAATATTCTTCAACAAGTGAATCGGTACAATTATCTCGGAACAGGCATAACATCTGATGGGAGATGCCTTGAAGAGATTAGAACGGAATGTAGCCTTTAGCAAGATGAAAACCATTCTGACCAATAAAAAGATGTCAGTTGAAACGAGAAAAGAGTGTTGAGGGGATACATAGAGCCTGTTCTTTTGTATGGATGTGAAACTTGGACAATGTGCAGTCAAGCTGGAAAACATCTGATGGCTGCAGAAATGTGGTTTCTGAGGAAAATGCAAAGAATACCATAAACAGACAGAAAAACCAATGACCAAGTACTACAGGAGACATATGAAAATCGTAAATTGATTAGAGAAATTAGACGTAGACAGTCAAAATATTTTGGACATGTTATGAGAAGAAATGGATTGGAAAACGTAGTGACAACTGGCAAGATCGAAGGGAACAGACCAAGAGGAAGACCGAGAGGAAAATACCTGGATGGCTTGGCCACATGGCATGGACGATACAGGAACACTAAGCTGATCCACGACGCTGGTGATCGAGTGAAATGGCGAGTCATGACCGCCCACGCTTTCCGACATGGCACATGATTGATTGAGTTTGCTTTTGCTTTCTGAACGACTGGCTCACATACCTCCGTATGTTACCAGCGCGGCGCAAACCGCTACTGATTCTCGCAGCCGCTGTTTTCTCCACATTGATATACGGGATTACGAACAATGTCGTTAAATCCTTGGCCAGGGAGACCGGCTAGGTTGGTCTAGCTAGGCCCGATATGTGGGATGATAGGCCTTCACATATTATACACTGCAGAATAATGAGGTAAAGTGGCCAATTTCTTTCCTTGATCTATCCTTATCAAGACACATTCGGAAAATTATGCACTAATTTGTGAGTCTGCCTGGATAAAAGAGCCATACTCGACAAATAAAAAATAATCCCACAATTGCAAGTGCACTAGCCACCATGCTACAACAGCCCATGCAGTTATCGTTTGTGCTACATTAACTCACGTCAGTTATATAGAATGATACAGTTATGAAACATTTAATGCAAATATTATTTCTGCTCTCTGTTCACTTTCAGGGTACAACAATCTGCTGTACTCCTTGAACTTCATTTTCCCTTATCCGAAGAGTGGAATCATCCAAGATATAGTGCATCCAAGGAGTAATGGGGGCGTACACTAATATCATACTTTCTATGCAAACATTTCATAAGGTGCTAAATCTGTTTTTGAAAAATGAAATATATAGGTACACATTATCAGAGCAACCACAAATAGTGCTATTGTTTTTAATTTGTAATATGTTTGTGCCAGTTATGTGTAGATACGAATATATTATATGGTGTTAACATATTCTCTCTCTCTTTCTCTCTCTCTCTCTCTCTCTCTCTCTCTCTCTCTCTCTATATATATATATATATATATATATATATATATATATATATATATATATATACTGTTCATTCATTGGCAACTTGCCGTCTTGACAGACGATCGTTTGTTACATTGTGCTTCAAAGAGGCATAATAATTACAAGCTATGGCTGTAGCGAATGGTACTGATAAGGCCAGTTCGCTCTGTAAATGTTCGTCCACAGTGGATGCATGTGAGCACATGGTCATTTTCACCATCACGTACCATCTTACGCCTTATACGCTCAGTGTGTGAACTATCTGCAAACATATTCTCCTTTGTCTTTATTCCATTTCTGATATTTGCCCTCCATGCAACACGTTCAGCGGCGACTTGCTCCAAATGTGCATTATCAATACGAGTATCAATTATATCCTGCTTACATACATCTTTGTATCGTAGTAGAGGCCGACCCTGGGATCTCTTACCCATCTGTAATTCACCAAAACAAGATGTCCTTTGGTATTCTAACATCATCCATCCTCCTAATATGTCCTATCCATCTAAGTCTGCGAAGACTGAGCATGGAACAAACCGTCACACAACCTGCTCTTTCCAATACTTCAACATTTGTGATTTTATATATATATATATAAGAAAAAATGTAAAGTAACTTTTTACACATCATGTGACAAAGATGCGTACCAATCAGCACTCACTGTATAATGAGGTGAACATTACACCAGCTGCGTTTACTTCCCAGAACATGTTCTAGTACCTATTTTTGGCTGAGTTCCAGGCCAATTTTTAAAAATTCCCACTTTAAGAAGGATTCGATCACATGATCACATGACCAGCAGGCAAGTGTACTACCCATTGCACTACTGCAGCTTATATTCTTTTATATTAGATCAATCCAAAACACTTATGCGTATTTGATCTAGTCTTCTCTTTTGTGTCAGCGTAAATTTTAGTCGTCTGCTAAATGAACTTTGATTCTTCAGTGCAAATAAATACAAATTGAACCTCTAGCTTTTCAGATTGCATAGTGTTTTTAAATTTAATTAATAGTTTTTTTTTTTTTTTTTGGAAGGGGGGGGGGAGGGATTACTTCCATTGCCCATATATATCTCCATAAATGATCCAGTCTTCTCCCATTGATCACACAGGGAGAATCTTAGCACACTGCACAAACCTCGCAGCAACAGCTAGGATACACATTTGTGTATACCAGAATCACACATTTATAAATATTCTTTAGTTGGTAGGTTTTCTCATTTTGAAATTTTGCTATAGCAATGGCCTATTTGACCTTCTTTTTTTGATGTCCAACTGCTGAGGGAGTTTTAACTTGCACATGGTTTTTCTAAAGTATGGTAGCGCAGTGATTAGCACACTTCCCTGCTAGGTCGGGGGTCATTTTTTTTTTTTTATTATCACCGAGGTGAATTTTACAAATTGACCCGAGCTTCCAGGCTGACCCAGTCTAAACAGTGCACCAGGAAGTGTCTTGGGAAGTAAAGGCAGCCAGCATGATACATGTCACATCACTCTCATACACTGACTGATCTATAAAACATAGAGTGCTAGCACCATATGCCCAATTGTTGTATACACAAATGTGTACCCTAGCTGTTGATGAGGAGTTTGTGCAGTGTGCTGAGGTTCTCCCTGTGTAATTTGATGTATTGTCTGATCTAGAGATCTTATTTCAAGATGTGGATGATCAATGGGAAATGTTGAAGAACTCAATCAATTTGGCTGCAAAAACAACTATCCCAAAATTAAAGAAGTAGGTCGTAAGAAATGCATGACTGAAGAAATTTTAAAACTAATGACAACAAGAAGACACAGCAAACATAATTCTGACAAATATAATCAGATTCACAGGAAAGTCAGAACATTATGTAAAGAAGCAAAAGAAGTATGGCTTGAAAATAATTGCATAGAAATCGAAAAACAACACAACAGTAAAAATACCACACATTAATGCACAAAAGAATTCAGGAGCTTACTAATAAAAGAACACCTACATCAACAGGTTGTCTGGATACACAAGATGGAAAAATCATAATAGAAAAACATGAGATTTTACATACATGGTCAAATTATGTGAGAAACCTTTATGATGATACAAGGGAAGAACAATATGATATTCAGAGTAATAATGAGGGACCATCAATTCTGAAGATAGGATTTCAGAATGCTCTTAACCATATGAAATCTAGCAAGACCCCGGGTCCAGACAACATCTCAACAGAAATGATCACTGTCTTAGAAGAATATGGAATAGATCAAGTCACTAGACTGCTGAACACAATATATGATACTAGAGATATACCTCCTGAATTATGTAATTCTATATTTATTGCAATCCCGAAGACATCATAAGCCTTGGAATGAGATCAACATCGAACAATTAGTGTAATAAGCCACATCACAAAGATTTTACTAAGAATTATCATGCAAAGGGTTAGGAAGAAAATACAACCCGAAATAGGAGAAGAACAATGTGGCTTTGTAGAAGGTAGGGGTACAGCAAATGATGCTGAGAACAATAATTGAACGTTCTATAGAAGTAAACAAAGACCTACATCTTTGCTTTATTGACTACACAAAGACCTTCGATAAAGTAAGACGTGTCAACATGATGGAGATGCTTGCAGATCTCCAAATTGATGGGAAAGGCCTTAGACTCATTAAAAACATATATTGGAAACAACAAGCTGTCATAGAGATTGATAATGAAGTAAGTCAATATCAGCCTATTTAGAGAGGTATGAGATAGAGATGTGCAATGTCTCCAGATCTTTTTTCCCTGCATAGTGAAAATATTTTCAGAAAAGTTGATGATATAAATTAATCATCATTGGGGGACATAACATCAATACCATAAGATATGCGGATAATACAGTTGATTGCAGACAATGAGCAGGATCTGCAACATTTAGTAGATGCGATTGTTGCACACAGTGAACAACTTTGGTTAGAATTAAATTGTAAGAAGACACAGATTATGGTCGTCACTAAGAAGAAGGAAATACAGCAAGGTAATATACAAGTAAATGGGAATATTCTCAAACAAGTAAATCAGTAAAATTATCTCGGAACAGTCATAACATCTGATGGGAGATGTCTTGAAGAGATTAGAACAAGAATCGGCATGGCGATATGAAAAACATATTGACCAATAAAAAGATGTAATTTGCAACGAGGAAAAAAGTGTTGGGATGCTGCATAGAATCTGTGCTTTTGTATGGATGTGAAGCGTGGGACAATGAGCAGACAAGCAGAAAAACATCTGATGGCTGTTAAAATGCGGTTTCTGAAGAGAATGCAAAGAATATCATGGACATACAGAAAAACCAATGACCAAGTCCTACAAGAAACAAATAAAAACCGAAAACTGATTAGAGAAATTAGACGTAGACAGTCACAATTTTTTGGTCACGTTATGAGAAGAAATAAATTAGAGAACTGGTGACAACTGGCAAGATCGAAGGGAAGAGAACAAGGAGAGTGCAGAGAAGTAAATACTTGGATGGCTTGTCCATGTTGTATGGTCGAGACAAGAACACTGATCTTCTTCTTCTTCTTCTTCGTTCATCCGGAGTTTTTTTTCGGATGTGATTGCGTTGTGCCTGTTTACAGCAGAGCTGCGTTCTTGCGCCGTTAGGCCGACACATCCGACTTCTGCGGGCATTTGTTGACCGTGTTAACCTTCCCGGGGGTTTCTTAGGACGTTTGACTCTCACTGTTGTGGTGTTATCCCTCATCCCAGCTGGTCCATATAGAACAGCCAAAGATCCTGGTCAGCCCTCAAGGGAAGGCAGGGGCAGACCATGGGCATTCCCCGCCATCCAAGGAGGCTTCCATAATTGCAGAGCCGATACATAGCGCTCTGGTACTGGGCTCACCCAAGGAATCGTCACGTCCTGCACATGGCTGCTTAGCCTCACTTCCGTATATTGGGCCTTCCGTTCACCATCGGCTGTTCTTCCGGAAACCAGAAGTATGCAGTCTGCAGATGACATCCACACAGTGAGCTTTCGATTCGGACTTTCCATGTAATGGATTTGCTATCCAAGCAATATTCCATTTCGTGCCACTAGGACACTTTTCCACCTTTTATGAAGTCCACACAGTGGGCTTTAGATACGGACTTTCCACGTAATGGATTTGCTATCCAAGCAATATTCCATTTCATGCCACTAGGACACTTTTCCACGAACACTGATCTGATCCGCGACTCTGGTGATCGAGTGAGATGGCAAAACATGACCGCCCACGCTTACCGATATGGCACACGATGATGATGATGCCCAATATGCCCCAAAGACGTATATAAAAAGGAGTCTTTTACTTTTTACTTTTAAATAGGCCCTTTACATTTGTTACCATTGTCAACAAGGCTAGATGTCCAATCCACGTCCCCTTGAAAGGGTGTGGGGGGGGGGGGGGGGGGGTAAAAGTTTGTTATATATATCCTTTACAGGACGTCGCAGTCAACCCCAATTTTTTTTTTCTTGCTGTTTGCGATTTCTTGGCAAGTTTTACGTTCAGTAGTTTGCCACTTCTTTCTGAACGACCGGCACTCATACCATTGAATGAAATTCAACGCAGGGCGGTCAGTTACCAAATCGCCCGCAGCTGTGTTTCGAACGCGGTATGCGGAATTACGAACTGTGTCTGCAACCTGTTCGCCACAGAGCCGGCGGGAAGGGGGAAAATATAAAACGATGTTCTAAATGTGGAAGGATCCTAACAGTCCCCATCATGACCTGAATTAGATCTACGTGAGCCAGAGACGGGCAGTGCAACATTTAAGCTACTCCGCTTCCTGGTGCATTGCAATAAAACTGCAAGGTACATTCCAGATAGAGAAACAACTTCATACAGAAACACCTTCATACAGAAACATCGTCATGCAGAAACACCTTCATACAAACACAGTATTGGCTGTGTGTTTACAGCTATTTGTTTCTAGTTTCAACATGGACCTCGTCTTCATATCAGTCCGACACCGTCACTTGTGATTTTGTAAGTTGTGAATGTTAATGTAGGTCAAGTAACACATTAACTCTCTGCAAACTCTATGCAGCCTGTCTCCCAGGCGAAGGGATTAAGCACGTTGTTTGTAATCCTGTATATCCACGTGTGAAACACAGCTGCGCGAGATTTGGCAGCGGATCGCGTCGCGCTGGTTACCTACGGAGGTATATGAGCCGGTCGTTCAGAAAGCAATAGCAAATTACTGAACGTAAAACTTGCCAAGACATCAACAGCAGCTGGTAAATACTGATGTTGACTGCAATGTCCTGTTAAAAGGATATGCGAAAAAAAAAAAAAACAGCTATGCAACTTAGACTTGAGCCTTTGTCAAAATGGCTGTTGACATACACATTCACAGTAATATGGCAAGAACAGTTTTTTAAAAGATTTTTATTGAGAAAATGGGGGGGGGGGGGGGGATTGTGGTCTTGGGGTCATTAAAACAAAATCATGGATTATTTCAATGAAGGGATTCAACTCCAATATTTTTTTTTTATTTAAAAGAATAATCACATAAATAAATTAAAAGTCGTCCTTGACTTGGGGACGTAAATTAAAAGTACCTCTGAAGTCGAAGTGAGTAATCCATCCATCATGTGCCATGCCGGTAAGCGTGGGCGGTCACGTTCTGCCATCTCACTCGATCACCAGATTAATAGGGAAAGCTAATCCACTCACAAAATTCAGTCCAGCACTACTAGAAGTAGTGTGTATGGACTACTCTTGAGTTCAAAGCGAGCGACCGCCTCCCCCCCCCCAAAAAAAATTTAATTAATAGGAATTGTTTTGTGGAATATACTAATGAAATGCATCATACAGCAGCCATACACAAATAGCTTTGTTTCTTATAGTCAACAGCATAGCATTCAGGGCGAAACCACAGATTCTCCGCTTCTTTCAGCACATGTAATGTGTAGCCGGCTCCGTGGCTAAAGGCTTGCGAACGCGGTTCGTGAGCCGGGTACCAGGCGTTCGAAGCTCAGCTGCGACCGATTTGTGCAGCAGACCGTGTCGCGTTGTGTTATAACGTGCTGGTATGGGAGCCGGTCGTTCAGAAAGCAATGGCAAACTACTGAACGTAACACTTGCCTAGTACATCAGTAGCAGCTGAAAAATGCTGGTGTTGACTGCAACGTCCCGTAAGGGATACGTATGCATAAAATTTGGTGGAACTGCGGTAAAGCTGTGAAAGTTTAAACAATATATAATGACACAAAGTAGTGCAGCTTTACATAACAGAGTTACGACACATACAGAACGTTGCGGCGGCTAGCCTTCATCAGCAAACAAACACATTCACAAACACAACATACAGTCAAGGAGAACTCCTGTGACTACATTAGAAGGTGATGACAGGACGAGAGGAACAAATGCATGGAAAAATGGAAGCAATGAAGAGAAAATGAGAATTGACAAAATGTTAATTGAAAAGAATGTTAGTCGAAGAAAATGTTTAATAGAATAACTGTTTACAGAGAAAAAAACTGTATACTCACCTCACGTACGGACCTGTGAATGTCTGCGGAAATCTCGGGTGTATTTGTATAATGGTGCTGAATGTTACGGTACAGTGAGCACATAGAAAGAAGGGGGCGGGGTAGGAGGCGTGTAAAATTGACCACGACCCCATTGTGTTGTTGGTCTGGGTGGACTGGTGTGCAGGAACACGCGTACTTAAGCACCATTATACAAATACACCAGAGATTTCCGCAGACATTCACAGGTCCGTACGTGAGGTGAGTATACAGTTTTTTTCTCTGTAAACAGTTATTCTATTAAACATTTTCTTCGACTAACATTCTTTTCAATTAACATTTTGTCAATTCTCATTTTCTCTTCATTGCTTCCATTTTTCCATGCATTTGTTCCTCTCGTCCTGTCATCACCTTCTAATGTAGTCACAGGAGTTCTCCTTGACTGTATGTTGTGTTTGTGAATGTGTTTGTTTGCTGATGAAGGCTAACCGCCGCAACGTTCTGTATGTGTCGTAACTCTGTTACGTAAGGGATACGCAACAACAACAAAAATGTGTAGATGCTGATCCTTTCAGTAGCACACTGGTTGTAAACATATCAGATTTCTTCCTTTGTACCACACTCCTTGCTGGATCCACTCAAGACTGCTTTAATATGTTCTTTCATCTCTTACTTTAAATAGCAGTTGTTCATAGATGGCCTTCAGAAAGGTCTTTCGGTCTCGAACATGGAGGATAGGCGTTTAAACGGTTAAGGCGTCTGGAGTGTTTAAGCTCGTGGCTACCGTTTGCATTCGCATTTTTCTCATGTTGAACTGGAAGTGTATGGTTCCGTCGCTCTGCCACTAAGCTGAGTGTGTGGCGCGACACTGTGAGCTGTGAATTTCGTGTGAAATGCTTTTACATCTGTCCACGGTTGTTTCGAGCGTGAACTTCATGTTCGGAAAAATGGCAGCTGGCTGTGTCGCAAAACGGACTGGTTTGCCTTTTGCAGTAATGTGTGGCTGCTGGTGTTTTGGTGACTGCCGCTTCCATCGACGATGAACTGTATTTTTTGTGGAGGACTTGTCGAGACTCCTGTCTGTTCCACTTTTCACATGGGGCAGTGATGAGAATATTGTATGATATTCACTGGCAAAGGAATGGAGCATGATGGGGACGACCTGTTGATGTGAAGTTGGAACCGCGACTAACTAACTAACTAACTAACTAACTAACTAACTAACTAACTGACTGACTGACTGACTGACTAACTAACTAGCCTTCAGAAAGTCTGCCTTGTCCATTGTGAGTGTTCCAACTACTGCTGTTCTTAAAACCAACAGAATCCTCTCGCTCGTTACCTCACACACATGAACCGGACAGTTTATCCATGTAAGTTTGTATAAAAGAGAAGTGTTTAGGCTTGGTACCCGTTCTTGCCACGCCTGTCCTTTTAAGCGCAGTACTCGGAATATTAAGAAAGGGATGTTATCTTGATCTAATACAGGGTTTCTCAAAATAGTTGGTAATCCTCCCCTTTCCCTTCCCCTCCCCCTTGATAACAATACAATATCCAGGGACAATGAGATCTTGAGTTTGCTGTAGACTTAACACGAAGAAAATTATATGTGTGACTGGGAACTAAGGATATGGCCTAGGAGACACCGGGTGGCAGTCTAAACAAATTTTGGAACCACTGATCTAGAATATGTGAAGTCCTTAACGTATCATATTGCTCAAGCAGTTTCAATGATAGGACTGAATTTACCTTTTTTATCACATTATGATCCGATAATATTCCTACCTAAAAGTGGATTTCGGAATACAATTTGTTCCGGCTGTGGAAGTAAAATATTAACAACAGCGAATCATGCCTACACAGATAAAGAGATCAAAGACTTTCTGCTCACAGCCAGAAGGAAAGATGCCAAATCTGTCAAGATCAAGAAGAACAAGGACAATGTCAAGTTCAAAGTGCGCTGCAGCAGATACTTGTACACACTGGTGATCCAGGACAGAGACTATGGCAGAGAAGCTGAGACAGTCATTGACACCTGGTCTGGCAGTCAAAGAACTGAAGTGAAATTAATAAATGAAGAAATTATGTGCAAAAAAAACACAACAACAATAACAACAAAAAAGACTATTTTACATGTTTTTCATGAAGCAGAAGATGACAGTATATACATTTATCTTTAGTGGAACGTGATATAATACGGATATTATATTCCACGTTAGAGATAATTATTATTAAAGACAATTATTACCATTTAAGGAGCCGAAGGGTGTATTTTTGATGAATGTGCAGTGTTTGAAAATATTTAAGGTCCAAGTTTTGTATTTACCTATTATGTTGCATGAACTTTACATAGGGTGAATACAAAACTTGGACCGGAAATATTTTCAAACACTGCACAGTTATTAAAAATACAACTTATAACATGCGTACCTAATGGCCCGGTGGTCATGTGTTCGAATTACAGCATATAATGAAACAAAAATGTATAAATAGATCTTGAGAACTCATGAGGAAAACAAACATATATACATACCTGACTCCGGCCTCAGTCCATGGAAACAAAATAATTCACGTAGGTGTAATAGGTAAAAATTATGTAATAATATAATAAAAACCAAGACAAATATCAATAAAATAAGTGTGAATAAAACACAACACAACTGTCTGACATTTTGAAAGTCACTACCTTTGTCAAGAACAAAACAAACATAGAGAAGAGTAAATTAACTGATTAAGTGTCACTGGATTATTAATTGTCTTAAGCGACTTCCCGTGTCTGCCAAAGGTTTATATACAGTAGTTTTTCCTATGCAACCCCCGTTCAGTTTATATATATAATACAGCATGTCTGCTACCATATTATCAACTTCTAAATCATAACTGTGACACGCCCCTACTTCCCATTTCCGAAATCCATTTTTGTTTAGTCCAAACCTACTTTTTGTTTAGCACCGAATCTGTTAATATGAAATTAAAACACAATAAATGTTATATAAATATTTACAAAAGGGAAGGTGACAGACGAATGTGTGACAACCGTGGATAGCAATCATGTGAAAAGTGTAAATGTGAATCGTAGACTTGAGCTTCCAGGTCGGCCCAGCCTAAATGGATATTAGGAAATACTCTGGGAAGTAAAGGGTGCCGGCATGATATTGACCACATCACTCAAGACGTGGAAAAGATCGTTTGTTTACTTGATAAACTAAGCATGTCCATGATATTGATTACATCAGGCCGGCGCGTCGGTGTATTTGATAAGGAGCTGGTGTTTGTCCATCAATAATGATGTTGACCATTCATTTCATCCAGTGGGGTTGCAAGTTTAGAGCCGTGAATTCTATGATGGTTGGTAAGACCTATTTCTCCTCGACATCTTCTCTGACAATGTGAGCAAAGAATGCTTGGCATTCCAGGAGTAGGATCTCCTCGGTTTTTTTTTTTCCAGCCTTTTTTTTTTTCCACAGCTCTTGTAGTCTGTTTGCTTCACAAGTGAGTGCACCATTGTGTAATGATGTACGTCACGAATTTCGGTCTTTGGTAGCAGTCTCCCAAAAGACTACAAAAGCTTTTAGTGAGATATGCAGTGTCTTTAAAGCGTTTCCTCTGGCCGCCTTGGGAGCGTTTTACCACAGCGCAGGACACCGTAAGAAAAAAAAATCGTTTAGGGAGCCTATGATCTGGCATGCGAGTCAGGTGACCAGCCCAGCGAATAAAGTTAAGGAGCTACACCGATAACGTCATGAGTCGGGCTAGACAATTGTATGATGCCTGCGTTCGTCGTCCGCCAACAGAGGAAATAAAAAACAGGCCACCTATTCAATATGTTCACCTATATCTGTATGTGTTTGTCCATCACTTGAGCTTCTCAGTTATATTTTATGTTTTTATTCTGAATCTCACAAAAATAGATAAATAGATGAAATAAATGTAATGATGAAACGTCTGCAGAACAATAACAACATCCATTGTCATAATTTCTCTTTAGCAAAAGAGAGAAAGAGAATTGTTAATATTATTAGAACTGTGACAAATAAATGTAAATTTTTCTTATAGCAAAAAACATGGTTATTATATTTTGTAGCCACTACAGAAAGAATCTTAAATGTTCAGAATGCCATGTATGTATAGTTGGTCAGAGCTAGATGCGGTTTAAAAATTACCTCCCTTCTGAACGTCTTCTCTTGTTCACAGCATTGTTATTTAATTAATTAAAGTGTCTGAAAGTCTAAATCATAAATTCACACATGTTTAAGGAAAGTGTGTATATTTCGCAAACTGTGAGTTCTGATCTACAATACATTCACAACCAATACGGAGGGCATGCGTGATGCTTTGCCATTGGTCTGTGATAATTTCTTGACCTTGACTGACTACTTTCATGCATTTTCCAGTAACTTGTCGGAGAAGGAGAACATGAAATTCTTGTTGTTTACACAGTCCTCCAGGTCTACCTCCAACTGTGGAACAGTTACAACAAGATATATGTGCATGTATTTCAACGAAAGAAAGACAATCCACAAACGTATTATGAATTGATAAATTACTAGAGATAATAATATTTGATGTAAAATGAAATAATTTAATCAGTTGGGTATTTACCACATTTAGTAGATTTAACTGCCGGCTCCCTGGCCGAGGAGTTAGCAGCTTTCTCCCTTAACCCCGAAGTACTCTCGTGGTTGACGTGAGCGCACGAGAATTAGAAGTGGTTCGAGTCGCGCCAGTGACTTATGAGAGTATGGAGCCGGTCGCTCAGAAAGTCGTGGCGTGCTGATGAGCGTAATCTAGCCTAGGAATCAACATACAGCTTAAAGATGCTGGTGTTGACCGCAATATCCTGAAACAGGATGGAAACGCGGGGGGAAAAATTAGATTTAACTAGTTTAAAGGCCAGTAGATCGACTTTATTGCAAGTTTTATCACATCTGGTTTGTTATGGATTATGGAAACTGCCTGTTATGGATAAGAGCACCACACAAGACGCGAACTTTGTAGTTCCATCTTTGTCTCTGGAAATATTTCATTTGATCTAAATAATGCAGTTGAAAACAAACCCTTAGCATACGGAATATATTCATATGGCTTTACAACTTCGGCACAACAACCTCCGTACCATATTTAATATAAGTAACTGATTTAGTACCAAACAAAAAGTAGGAGATTTGGACCAAACAAACATGGATGACGGAAAATGGGAAGTAAGGGTGTGCCACAGTTATGACTTAAAAGTTGTTAATATGGTAGTAGACTTGTTCTATTATATATCACATTAAAGGGGGTTGCATAGGTAAACTACTGTATATAAGCCAATGTCATATACAGGAAGTCGCTTCAGACGATTAATCAACCCAATCATCAGTTAGCAAGCCACACTAGCTCAGTGACGAACTCACTCCCCTGCTGGTTCGATCATTCTGCGCTCAGGTTCCCATCTGATGGGAATTGTTTACATTACAATTTTGGTTCAAGGACTGACCCAGCCTTATACAATAGGCACACTGAAATGTTATATGGAACCTGATCTGCTGTCTTGCAATGAATCTTTGAATGTGAATGCACAAACAAGAACGAGCTTGGATGCAGCAGAGATGGGGTCTCTGAGACAATTGTTGTTTATACCTTGGACTGCCAGAACAACTAAAAACGATTGCCTGGAGGAGGCTAATGAAAGTAGAGCATTATACCCTACTATAAGATAGATGATATGGTGAAAGGACAATAAGAATTGGGAAACTAATAAAGTCAGTATAAAAGCAAAACGAAAAACAAAATGTAAATCTCAGTGCAATAAGGGTTTGCATTCTCTAGCCTTTGACTGTCCCAGGTTGTGTCTCCCTTCTTCTGGTTACTACCCCTTGACTTGTCAGGCATGGGAGGCCATACTAGTAGCTGCGCTACTGTCGGTACAGCTCTTGGGGTCACTGGGACATGCCAGCCCTTCTAGCTCTGCAAGGTGGCGACACATCCGACGAGAACCATCGAATACTGACACGCAAAACTGTGGGCAGACGTGACATGTCGACTAACAACATCAATCAATCAGGTGATGTCTCCGTAATGAAGGTTGGCTGCAATGGATTTTCAACACTGTTTGTCTCTCGCCCTGACTGTATATTATGTCAGATTGCTGTTATTTTGATGTTACCTTCCCCCTTGTATCGTTGTATACATCTTGCTCGCTTGCCTTCAACCTTACCCTCCGTTTTATAAGAGTGTTTTGTCTTTTAACGTGGCCGAAATATTTTACTTGCCTCCTTTTTTTTTATTTCTGTCATCAACTTTCTTTGCTTGTCCAGTTTTTTTAGAACCGCTTTATTGATTGTTTTGTTATAATGAAATACGTAAATTCTACTGTATAACATCATTTGGCCCTATCCGACTTTCTATTTGCTGTTCTTTATCTTTGTCCACTATATAGCGCAGAAGCCTGGACAGTTAATACATAATAAATGGACCGGCAATATTTTCAAACACTGCACAGTTATTAAAAATATAACTTATAACATGCGTACCTAATGGCCCGGTGGTCATGTGTTCGAATTACAGCATATAATGAAACAAAAATGTATAAATAGATCTTGAGAACTCATGAGGAAAACAAACATATGTACATACCTGACTCCGGCCTAAGTCCATGGAAACAAAATAATTCACGTAGGTGTAACAGGTGAAAATAATGTAATAATATAATAAAAACTAAGACAAATATCAATAAAATAAGTGTGAATAAAACACAACACAACTGTCTAACATTTTGAAAGTCACTACCTTTGTCAAGAACAAAACAAACATAGAGAAGAGTAAATTAACTGATTAAGTGTCACTGGATTATTAATCGTCTTAAGCGACTTCCCGTGTCTGCCAAAGGTTTATATACAGTAGTTTTTCCTATGCAACCCCCGTTAAGTTTATATATATAATACAGCATGTTTGCTACCATATTATCAACTTCTAAATCATAACTGTGACACGCCCCTACTTCCCATTTCCAGAAATCCATTTTTGTTTAGTCCAAACCTACTTTTTGTTTAGCACCGAATCTGTTGTTAATATGAAATTAAAACACAATAAATGTTATATAAATATTTACAAAAGGGAAGGTGACAGACGAATGTGTGACAACCGTGGATAGCAATCATGTGAAAAGTGTAAATGTGAATCGTAGACTTGAGCTTCTAGGTCGGCCCAGCCTAAATGGATATTAGGAAATATTCTGGGAAGTAAAGGGTGCCGGCATGATATTGACCACATCACTCAAGACGTGGAAAAGATAGTTTTGTTTACTTGATAACACTAAGCATGTCCATGATATTAATTACATCAGGCGGGCGCGTCGGTGTATTTGATAAGGAGCTGGTGTTTGTCCATCAATAATGATGTTGACCATTCATTTCATCCAGTGGGGTTGCAAGTTTGGAGCCGTGAATTCTATGATGGTTGGTAAGACCTATTTCTCCTCGACATCTTCTCTAACAATGTGAGCAAAGAATGCTTGGCGTTCCAGGAGTAGGATCTCCTCAGTTGTTGTTTTTTTTCCAGCCTTTTTTTTTCCACAGCTCTTGTAGTCCTATTTGCTTCACAAGTGAGTGCACCATTGTGTAATGATGTACGTCACGAATTTCGGTCTTTGGAAGTAGTCTCCCAAAAGACTACAAAAGCTTTTAGTGAGATATTCAGTGTCTTTAAAGCGTTTCCTCTGGCCGCCTTGGGAGCGTTTACCACATCGCAGACACCGTAAGAAAAAAAAATCGTTTAGGGAGCCTGTGATCTGGCATGCGAGTCAGGTGACCAGCCCAGCGAATAAAGTTAAGGAGCTACACCGATAACGTCATGAGTCGGGCTGGACAATTGTATGATGCCTGCGTTCGTCGTTCGCCAACAGAGGAAATAGAAAAACAGGCCACCTATTCAAAATGTTCACCTATATCTGTATGTGTTTGTCCATCACTTGAGCTTCTCAGTTATATTTTATGGTTTTATTCTGAATCTCACAAAAATAGATAAATAGATGAAATAAATGTAATGATGAAACGTCTGCAGAACAATAACAACCTTCATTGTCATAATTTCTCTTTAGCAAAAGAGAGAAAGAGAATTTTTAATATTATTAGAACTGTGACAAACAAATGTAAATTTTTCTTATTGCAAAAAACATGATTATTATATTTTGTAGCCACTACAGAAAGAATCTTAAATGTTCAGAATGCCATGTATGTTTGGTTGGTCAGAGCTAGATGCGGTTTAAAAATTACCTCCCTTATGAACGTCTTCTCCTGTTAACAGTATTGCTATTTAATTAATTAAAGTGTCTGAAAGTCTAAATCATAATTCACACATGTTTAAGGAAAATGTGTATATTTCGCAAACTGTGAGTTCTGATCTACAATACATTCACAACCAATACGGAGGGCATGCGTGGTGCTTTGCCATTGGTCTGTTATAATTTCTTGACCTTGACTGACTACTTTCATGCATTTTCCAGGAACTTGTCGGAGAAGGAGAACATGAAATTCTTGTTGTTTACACAGTCCTCCAGGTCTACCTCCAACTGTGGAACAGTTACAACAAGATATATGTGCATGTATTTCAACGAAAGAAAGACAATCCACAAACGTATTATGAATTGATAAATTACTAGAGATAATAATATTTGATGTAAAATGAAATAATTTAATCAGTTGGGTATTTACCACATTTAGTAGATTTAACTGCCGGCTCCCTGGCCGAGTGGTTAGCGGCTTTTTCCGTTAACCCCGAATACTCTCGTGGTTGACGTGAGCGCACGAGAATTAGAAGTGGTTCGAGTCGTGCCAGTGACTTATGAGAGTATGGAGCCGGTCGCTCAGAAAGTCGTGGCGTGCTGATGAGCGTAATCTAGCCTAGGAATCAACATACAGCTGAAAGATGCTGGTGTTGACCGCAATATCCTGAAACAGGATGGAAACGCGGGGGGGGGGGGGGAGAGAGAGAGTAGATTTAACTAGTTTAAAGGCCAGTAGGTCGACTTTATTGCAAGTTTTATCACATCTGGTTTGGGAAACTGCCTGTTATGGATAAGAGCACCACACAACACGCGAACTTTGTAGTTCCATCTTTGTCTCTGGAAATATTACATTTGATCTAAATAATGCAGTTTGAAAACAAACCCTTAGCCTACAGAGTATATTCATATGGCTTTACAACTTCGGCAGAATAACCCCCGTACCATATGTAATATAATTAACTGATTGAGTGCCAAACAACAAGTAGGAGATGTGGACCAAACAAACATGGATGGCGGAACATGGGAAGTAGAGATGTGTCGCAGTTATGACTTGTAAGTTGTTAATATAGCAGCAGACATGTGGTATTATATATCACATTAAAGGGGGTTGCATAGGTAAACTACTGTATATAAGCCAATGTCATATACAGGAAGTCGCTTCAGACGATTAATCATCCCAAGGACTTAATCAGTTAGCAAGCCACACTAGCTCAGTGACGAACTCACTCCCCTGCTGGTTCGATCATTCTGCGGTCAGGTTCCCATCTGATGGGAATTGTTTACATTACAATTTTGGTTCAAGGACTGACCCAGCCTTATACAATAGGCACACAGAAATGTTATATGAAACCTGATCTGCTGTCTTGCAATGAATCTTTGAATGTGAATGCACAAACAAGAAAGAGCTTGGATGCAGCAGAGATGGGGTCTCTGGGACAATTGTTGTTTATACCTTGGACTGCCAGAACAGCTAACAGCGATTGCCTGGAGGAGGCTAATGAAAGTAGAGCATTATACCCTACTATAAGATAGATGATTTGGTGAAAGGACAATTGGAATTGAGAAACTAATAAAGTCAGTGTAAAAGCAAAACGAAAAACAAAATGTATATCTCAGTGCAATAAGGGTTTGCTTTCTCTAGCCTTTGACTGTTCCAGGTTGTGTCTCCCTTCTTCTGGTTCCAATCCCTTGACTTGTCAGGCATGGGAGGCCCTACTAGTAGCTGCGCTACTGTCGGTACAGCTCTTGGGGTCACTGGAACATGCCAGCCCTTCTAGCTCTGCAAGGTGACGACACATCCGACGGGAACCATTGAATACTGACACGCAAAACTGTGGGCAGGCGTGACATGTCGACCAACAACATCAATCAATCAGGTGAGGTCTCCATAATGAAGGTTGGCTGCAATGGATTTTCAACACTGTCCGTCTCTCGTCCTGACTGTGCATTCTGTCAGATTGCTGTTATCTTGATGTTATCTTCCCACTTGTATCGTTGTATACATCTTGCTCGCTTGCCTTCAACCTTACCCTCCGTTTTTATAAGAGTGTTATGTCTTTTAACGTGGCCGAAATATTTTACTTGCCTCCTTTTTTTTTATTTCTGTCATCAACTTTCTTTGCTTGTCCAGTTTTTCTAGAACCGCTTTATTTGATTGTTTTTGTTATAATGAAATACGTAAATTCTACTGTATATCCACATCATTTGGCCTCTATCCGACTTTCTATTTGCCTGTTCTTTATCTTTGTCCACTATATAGCGCAGAAGCCTGGACAAAGTTAGTTAGTTAGTTAGTTAGTTAGTTAGTTGATTAGTTGGTTGGTTGGCTGGCTGGTTGGTTGGTTGGTTGGTTGGTTGGTTGGTTGGTTGCTTAGTTAGTTAGTCGCGGTTCCAACTTCACGACAACGGGTCGTCCCCATTATGCTCCGTTCCTGTGCCAGTGAATATCACACAAAATACTCCCCACCGTCCAATGCGAAAAGTGTAACAGACAGGAGTCTCGGCAAGCCAACATCCCCCACAGGTACACTGTGCATAATGCCGCCGCCAGAATGCCATTGTTCCACTTTTCACATTGGGCAGAGAGGAACATTTTCTGTGATATTCACTGGCACAGGAACGGAGCATAATGGTGACGACCCGTTGCCGTGAAGTTGGAACAGCAACTAACTATCTGTGTCCAGGCTTCTGTGCCATATAGTAGTGTTGAATACATATAACATTTGACAATTCTCATTTTTAACGCGTTTTTAATTTTTCTAGATGTTAATACTGATTTCACGATGTTGAAAGCCTTTTTGACCATTCCTATTCTCTTTCTGATTTCTGTTTCACTTCTCGAACTCAATCGTGAAAGAGATTGAGATCTCACCACATAGTATCCCAAAGACAGCAATGTTACCAACACCATACGGCATGGATTCAAGAACAGCCATTTTACTGTTATATAGCCATCTGCGCTGGTAATACCAGGAGCACAGTCGACGCGAGTTCGACGCCTGATCCCGTCGCTTGCCATCATGAGGGACAGATTTACCACAAATTCCTCCTTGCTCACGGCCTACAAAATGTGGTGGCGCTATCATATCACAGACTCAAAGCAGGAAACCGCTTCGGGACAATTAAAAATCAATTAGCTGATTCGGTGCGAAACAAAAAGTAGATTTGTACCTAATAAAATGGATAGCGGAAAATGGGAAGTAGGGGTGTGTCACAGTGATGACGTAAAAGTTGTTAATATGATATCAGACACGCATTATATATCAAATTAAAGAGGTAGGTAAGTATGGTCGAATGGATAAGAACCACGTGTTCCTAAACATCCGGTGTGCTGATGCTGAGGTAAGGGGTTCAACCCTACACCGGACAGTTGGACTAAAATGTTGACATATCGTCCTTGACTTGGGGACGTAAATTACAAGTACCTCTGAAGTCGGAGTGGGTTCGCCTGATGGCGAAGGAAACTGTTAATAGGGAAAGCTCATCCACACGCACAATTAAGTTCAACGCTACTAGAAGTCGTATGTATGGATTACGCTTGAGTTCAAAGCGAGCGAGCGCCACAATAAAATAAAATAAAACAGAGTGTTGCATAAAAAAACTGCAGTATTTACGCCCATGGCGAATACGGGAAGTCGCTTGGGACGATTAATAATCCCATGGCACTTAATCGGTTAATAATCAGAGCACATTGAATATATAGGGTGTATGTTTAATGACTGGGGTGTTTTTGAAAATATTGCTGTTCCAAGTTTTGAATTCACCCTCTGTGAAGTTCATGGTCATGTAAATACAAAACTTGGAACGGCAATATTTTCAAAAACGCCAACAGTCATTAAAAAATACACCCTGTAACACTCACGTAGTCCCGGCTGGAAGAGACAGCCGTCCCTGAAGGCGGGGCTGCTGCTGGAACCACTACTGCAGATCTTCTCTGTTAGGTACCGTGGATAGTAGGTACTGTCCAGCACTGTTGTGTGCAGACAGCTGGAGCACAGGCTGATGAAGTTGGTCTGGTTTATGACGGTTCCCTGTCTTTGGCATCTGTCCGAGCTGATCATGTAACCTTATTTGTTGAAGGCATATCAGAGAAGACAATCATACACGAACTGCAAAAACAGTTATATAAATGGTCGCATGTTAAACTCATAGACACGACACGGAATTGTTATATAAAATACAGTTTTGTTGCGTATCCCTTACGGGACGTTGCAGTCAACACCAGCATTTTCAGCTGCTGTTGATGTACTAGGCAAGTGTTACGTTCAATAGTTTGTCATTGCTTTCTGAACGACCGGCCCCTATACCTTTTTTCGAAAAAACCAGCACCGCTGTGTTTCGAACCCGGGTATACGGGCTCACAAACCGCGTTCGCAAGCCCTTAGCCACAGAGACCGGTAATTGTTATATACACGGTCAAAAAAAATTTTTTTTAATTATTATTATGCAAATTGTCACACATTACACACTACATACAAAGACATGAGAAGGAATTGTCATCACGATATGAGGCGGGGGGGGGGGGGGGGGGGGACAATTAAATAAATTCAGACACATTACACTTTATACACATATCATCATCATCATCATCATCATCATCATCATCATCATCATCATCATCACGTGCCATGCTGATAAGCGTGGGCGGTCATGTTTCGCAATATCACACGATCACTAGAGTCGTGGATCAGCTGTCTATGGTATTCTTTGCATTTTCCTCAGAAACCACATTTTCACAGCCATCAGGTGTTTTCAGCTTGTCTGCTCATTATATACATATACGGGACTCGGAATTGTCACGAAAATATGAAATGTGAAAAGGTAATTAATCCAATGTCAGATATTGTTATGTGGTATGAACCGTTCAGTCTTCACATACCGTCCTCATTTAGCAAGTACTTTGCAGAACATCGCTCTTATCTCAGTCTGTTGGAAAGACCTTCTGTCCTTCATCAGTTTCAATGCCTCATGCACTTTCATGCCTGAGTCTTCACATATATTAGGTCACAATATAAGATGTATGATTGGGAGACTCCGTAGCAAAGTGGTAAAGCCGTCTGCCTCGTGCTCCGACGGTTGTGGGTTCGTTTCCCGGCTACGTCTTTCGGTTCACGGGTGCATTTTTCTCGGAGATTCCTGCGGGTCGTCGCTGGAGCTACGGAGTTCGTGATTTTTGCGATGCTTTCAGCAGACCATCCTGTCGAAAGAGACCGTGTCATATGGGACAAACCACGAGGCAATGAAGTCGATCCTCTCGACTTACAAAGTGTATGAACGAATGAACACAAAATTTAACTAGGAAGCTCAACGAAAAGAATGACACATACACACAGTTACAAACGAACGTTTCGACTTAAGTCTTTATCGTCAAACAAAACAACAAGAATACTTAACTAGAACACTTAAACATCATAGTCACACATAATCTATATGTTTCAACACATTCCATCCTCCTTTTGCATCGTCTCCTCCTTCTTCTAATCCTCTTCTCCTCCTCCTTCCTACTGCTCCTCCTACTGCTTCTCCTCCTTCTCCTCCTCCTCCTCCTCCTTCTTCTTCTTCTTCTTCTTCTTCTTCTTCTTCTTCTTCTTCTTCTTCTTTTCCTTCTTCAGTTCTCTTAAACTAGTGTGTGCAATGTCTCTTGCATAAACGTCACTGGCTTTTTTGTTAAAACCTCATTCAGTGGCCCATAAAGGTTTGCTTCCACTGTTGTTTCTCCAAGCCACAAGATTTACTCCCACTGTTGTTTCTCTAATCCACAAGGTTTGCCATAATATTTCACATTCAGGTCGGTCTTGGAGTATCTGATCCGCTGTCTTAGGGTGCCACTCTGCGCTGGTAATGTCATGAGCACGGTGGGCGCGGGTTCCACGCCTGGACTCTTCTCTTGTTTTCGTGAGGGAAAGACTGACCACCTATTCCTTCTTGTACTCAGGCCTATAAGACGTGACAGCGTTTTCAAATCATAGACCCATAACATGAAACTGCTTTGTGACATTATTTGTATTATTTACAAGGACACGCTTTACCTGCAGTATCTCTCTTTGTTCTGCTCCGTAGGTTGTGCCAGGCTGTCATGTTCTCGAGAACTGCATCTTGTTCAATCTCTGGAGCCGTTCCATTGTGCAGTATTTGACTAAGTTCTGTAACCGAGGCAATTAACGTGACCGATACCTCTAGAATCTCTTCAACATATTTAACTGTTTCCGAGGTCATATTTGTCCCATTAGTGTTCAATTTGATCAATTCTAACAGCAGCGAGTAATTAAACATGTGATATTCTTGGCCGTCTTCTTGTGGTCTGATTTCTAAAGAACTAAATGTATGTGCAGTTGTTTCAAACAAACCATTATTGGTAGTAAAACCAAGACCTACTGTTTTATCAGCGATGCCACTCACAGTTGGTGTTTCTGTAGTGCTTGATGTTTGGGTTGCTAGAGAATCAGATTTTTTAATGTCTACATCTCCTCCAAGAGCGATATCAATATCAAACAAAATACCCGAAAGTTGGTTAGAAATCTCAATGAAATTTGACTCCAGCAATATTGTTACAAATTTCTTCACGAGATTTATAAGAACGGCTTTGAAGTTGTTTAATGCCAGAAGTAAATGCTTGTATAATTCTGCAAGCGCTTTTGAGTCTGCTTTCGTTCCGCGAAGTTTTTGTATCAAATCATCAATAATAGCATCCATGTTTGCGTCACTGCCCAGACTACCGTTCAGAATAGTGGCAGTAGTGTTTATATTAATATGAGCAGACGAGTTAGGGTGTTCTTCAGATGTTAGCAATTTTCGAACTTCGAGATTTAAATAATTCAGGGTCTCAATTCCCGCCTGCAGCTCGTCACATGACAGTTCATTGTTCGTGGTATTTTCGCGGGTATTGTTCTCACAGATGTTGAAAAGAGACGTCGAATTCAAGACATACAACAGCAGATTGGTCAATGACGTGATGTTGCTAAGACTGTTGCTAGATGTATACTGTAGTAAGTGGTCGAGTAGCTGAGTTCTGTTTTCCTGAAGTTGCTGAAGTAACGTTTGAAGACGAACCCCGAGATCTGTTTTGTTGTAATTCATCTGAAAAACATTATCACAAGGTTAATAACATTTCAAAGGTGTCAACTTTCAACAGCACATTAAATATCATGGATAAAATGTGCATATAGTATCATCACCCATGTCTTCCCAACTGTCCTCAATAATCATGACTGTGAACATAGCGCGATCTCCAACAAGTTGTCAATACCGAGCCCAATCTAATCCAGTTGTTCACTCTTGTGCATCTCGGTGAATGCTGGTGACGACTTGTATGATTAGAAACATACACAACGACTAAAACTTCTTCTTCTTCTTCTTCTTCTTCTTCTTCTTCTTCTGCGTTCATCCAGAGTTTTTTTTCTTTTTTCGGACGTGATTGCATTGTGCCTGTTTACAGCAGAGCTGCGTTCTTGCGCCGACACATCCGACTTCTGCAGGCATTTGTTGACCGGGTTAACCTTCCCGGACCCAACGACTAAAACAATTACTAGCAAACCACAAACATTCATTAACTGATTCAGTGTCAAACAATACGTAGGCTTGGACCAAGCATGGTACACAAACAAATGAACAATTATTATAATGAAAATTTGCATTCACTGAGCATTGAAATTGTGTGAAATGCCACGAAATTAAGCACATAACACAATGACCCTTATATGGCGATATATTGTCCTTCTGTCCAAATGGGATGTTATATGTGGCGATATATTATCCTTCGGCACTGAATCAGTTAACTCCCCTCTGCTGTGTGTACACCGTGACGAGGTAGAGGGGCTTGTGCGTCCCAATGACCCCAAGAGCTATGCCGACGGTAGCACAGCTACTGGTAGGGCCACCCATGTCGGACAGGTCAAGGGAGAGGGACCAGACGAAGAGACACACAAACCTGCTGCCTTGAAGGTAGACTGGGGACAGTCAAAGGCTAGGGAAAGCACCCCAAATACATGCTTGTCGAAATCGGATGTACTGAGCCACAGGCTTGACAAAGCAGTGCAACGTGAAACCTGCTGCCTTGTAGGTAGACTGGGGACAGTCAAAGGCTAGGGAAAGCATCCCGAATAAATGCTTGTCGAAATCGGATGTACTGAGCCACAGGCTTGACAAAGCAGTGCAACGTAACTTAATTCATGATGTCACAAATCAAAATTAATCGATATGGTGCTAATCCCGTGAAGTCCCATCAGGCGGTGATAGTGCCGGGCCCCCTGCCTCGAGGGGGTCCACCCATGACTACTGGTGGTCACCTTCCCCTGTGCTGTGGAGTCAAGGCACAGAGGAGTAGGTTAAGAGCTATTGACCAAATACCCCGGACACTCAACATACTACAGTGGAATGCCGAAGGAGTTTACAAGAAGAAAGACTCCCTAACACATCGTCTTCATAAAGATAGAATAGATGTGGCATGCATTCAAGAGACACACCTCAACGCCAATCACAAATTCTCAGTCAGAGGATATCAGGCCACACGTTTCGACCGCGAAGGACACAAAGGAGGAGTTCTAATACTTACACGAAATACAATACCTTGCAGCGAAGTATCTGTGATCTCTGACAACCAAACGGAAATTATAGGTGTTGACATAATGATAAAGGACGTGAAAATAAGAATCTACAATCTGTATAGCCCAGCAGATAAGGACCTTACACTCTCAAACATGAAAATAACTGACACAAACTGCATTATTGTCGGAGACTTTAATAGCCGTTCAGAAAGATGGGGATACCCAGATACTGACAAAAGAGGAGATGAATTGGAGGACTGGGAAATAGACTCAAATCTCCATCTACTCAACAAAGCGGATGACACACCGAGCTTCTACTCCAGAAGATGGCTTACCACTTCTACTCCAGACTTAGCTTTCTGCACAGGAGACATCCTCCACAAAATCGATCGCCATGTGCTGGACCAATTAGCAGGTAGTGACCACAGACCAATCAAGCTTGAAATGAATATGGAGTATGTTCCACAGGAGCAAAAGCCCTTGCCCTGCTGGAATTACAAACGAGCAGATTGGGACAGATTTGCCATACTAACAGACAAATATTGTGAAAACATAAATACACGATATGGCAACATAAAGCAAATGGTGGAAAGTCTAAACAGAGCGATAATACAGGCAGCCACTGAGTCCATTCCAAGAGGAGCGAGGAAAAATTACAAACCATACTGGACTGAAGAACTACAAAGTTTGGAGGACAAAGTTGAAGATGCCAGGAAGACAGCAGAGAGAGAACAAACAATTGAAGCAAACATCTCTCTCAAAGCCATCTCAGCAAAATATAAAGAACAGTAAATCAAACAACAAGAGATTGTTGGAGGGAAAAAACAGAAAACCTGAATTTTGACAGGGATGGAAACAAACTATGGAAACTAGTGAAAGCCATGAACAATAAAGGACCTAGTAACAAACAAATAACAATTAAACAAGGAAATGCCTTGCTTACAGGCAAAAAGGCTGCAAATGCACTAATGGAACACTATGCAAATGCAAACCACATTGATATTACAACCGAACAGAAGAAAGCAATCAAAGACAAACAGACACATCATAGAAATACAGAGACAGCAGCAGAATATATGATGGCAAATCTAACAATGGAAGAAATGGAACAGGCAATGAATACCCTAAAAAAGAAGAAATCACCAGGAAAGGATGGAATCACAAATGAAATGCTAATAGGACTAGGCATCAAGGCAAAGAAGAAACTACTAGCAGTCCTAAATAACAGCTGGAAGAGAGGAATAGTCCCACAGGCATGGAAGGAAGCTATACTAATACCAGTCCCAAAGAAAGGAAAAGACCTGGAAGAACCAAATGGCTATCGACCTATCAGTCTACTGAGCTGTGTAGGAAAATTAATGGAACGCATTATCAATGGCAGGCTAACATGGCATCTGGAAGAAAACAAACTCTTAACACCACACCAAGCAGGATTCAGAAAATACAGATCCACTGAAGATCAAATAACCTATATAGCTCAGGAAATAGAGGATGCCTTCCAAGAGAAAAAGCACACACTAGCAGTCTGGATAGATTTAGAAAAAGCATTTGATAAAGTATGGAAGGAAGGACTGAAAGTAAAACTGCAAAACATGCATGTTTGTGGAAAAATGTATAAATGGATCAGCCACTACCTTGAGAACAGAACTGCCAGGACAAAAGTACAAGGACAAACAAGCAAAATGATGCTTCTGGAGCAAGGTGTCCCCCAAGGAGGAGTTCTTTCACCAACATTATTCCTAGCATATATAAATGACATCACAGAAAATTTTCCAGCCAGAGTACACACATCCTCCTTTGCAGATGACCTAGCCATATGGACATCTGAAGAATATATTAGTACAGCTAACAGCAGAATACAGCAAGCCTTATCAGCGCTAGAGGACTGGTCAAAATCATGGCTAGTGAAGATAAGTGAGGAGAAAACAATATGCACAGTGTTCTCCCTCTCAAATAAAACTCAGCAACCTAAGCTGGTATTGAATGGAAAAATATTGCGCCATGAAGAAAATCCAAAACTATCTAGGAGTCACCTTTGATCGTCGCCTGACATGGAAGACACAGGTTGAGAAAAATCGAACAAGAGCAAGGCAGAGAATGGCAATCATGAAAAAGCTTGCTGGTACAACGTGGGGAGCAGATGAGAAAGTTCTCAAGAAGTTATATACTGGACGGGTGAGGCCAGTACTGGAATATGGCATTGCAGCTTGGGCAACAGCAGCTAAGTCAAACTTTAACAAAATAAGTAGAGTCCAAAACCAAGGAATGCGAATCATAACTGGAAGCCTGAAGACAACGTCTATTAATGAACTAGAAAAGATCACTTGTTTACAACTGTGACGAAGTCCCCAGCTTCCTCTTCATCTTTTGCTTAAATTGGAGTAAATTCTTTTTAAAACCCTTATGTAATTATAGAAGAATTTAATTTCGTTTTTATTCCTATATATCTATGTATAGACAGCCCATGGCTATAGCATAAATCTACTGCTAATTGATGTTATTACTCTAGTGGGAAATAATACGTTATACTACGATTGGGGAAGAGGCTGAATTTACAAAGTAGTGTACCCAGCCAAACCTACAAATTTGGCTACGACTATTTTACAATTTGGTCGGATAAATTAAAGGAAACGAACTCCCTGGCACGACCACTTCCGGTCAGGAGAAAAATAGCTAACCTCGTTCTTTCGCAATCCAAAAGTCGGGGTAGAAACATGCTAGTCACTAGGCTCTGAGAAAATACTTATAAAGTGTTAGAGTTTTATCTTTGGCACGTATTACGGCCATAAATATATTTAAAATATATTAGAGAGATTCCTAGAGCAGTGTTCGTACCCAAGTGTGGTCAGAAGATTAGAAGGATTTGACACCTTCAGCGCCAAGCTTTAGATGCGCCAACCTGTGTGACTGACTCATTGTGGAGCATCACTCACCATCTCACTTATGCCTACTAACTAGGGTTTACACGCACTGTGTAAGCCGGAGAACCAGAAGATAAGTGGCCAAACTTACCGTTGGCCACCACCACCACCACCATCAATTCAACTCAAAATATTCTATAGGCCAAAGAGTTCGTCAATGATTAGACAGTCTAGTAGATTCAACCCTATATTAGATATGCAATAGGATACAGGGAAGTGTATCCCTTTTTATGTACAGGGCTGCCTCCAGTGGAGCACCCAAAGTGTTATCATATATTAAATGTTAATGTGATTTTAATTTTACAAACTCTAGTTGTTACCTAATTAACCTTAGTCATAGTAGAGTGAGAAGATATGAAAGTTTGTCTCTGTTATATATTTTACTCTGTCTTTCTCCGTGTCATTGAGAGGGATTAGAGTTGGGGGCTCGAGCTTTGTTTTATTTCAGGCAACGTAGCTAGACAACCTTGGCAGACTGTCTGTATCAAACCAGTATAGTTGTACGCCATTCCTGTCTGCCTGAACACTGTCAGAAGATTAGACTTGTTCTGGGACCTTTATTCCGCCTAGAATTACGAGCTATTCAGTCTTGTCTTCTCCAGTGACCTATTTTTCTATTCGTAGAAAGTCTATCCACAGCACTTTGATAGATTCCTTATCATCGTAGCTGACGCTACGCTACAAGTGGTTGGCTATCGTCCGGTCTAGATAGTTCAAACTTTCAATCTTCTTTCACTAGAGATTCTAGTAAGGTGTTGCCTCACAGTAGATCTCAATATTAAACTATACTAAGTAAAACTAGAGAAATTAATAGTTACAATAAGTAGTATAGTATAGCATAACTAAACACTAGATAGCCAATATAAGATAACATAACATAAGTTAACCTGGTTCCAAAAAGTTAGGGCCAATATCATAAGTGAGTGTGGGCTGACGGGTAAGTCCCTGTGTTGTATCGTCAGTTGTGTATGTGCATACTGTCAGTGAATTTATTACTTGCATAATTTCAGGACAGATCACTTAGTGGTGAGTAAGTGTATTTCAGGGTGCTTCACATTATCCCAACTTTGTTACCAAATAATGTCTTCCGAAGAGCCACCTACGAAAGAGGAGTTGAGAGAAGAAGGAACTTTGTTAGGGTATGAAGGTGTCGAATTGGGCAAATATGTAAAAGAAGCAGAACGAGAGTGGAGAAGGGAACAACGGGACATTATCAAAGACAGAGAGAAGGAAGCAAGAGAGGAAAGAATTAGAATTGCAGAAATGGAATCCAAAGAGAAGATGCGACAAGCCGAATTGGACAACCAGCTTAAACAAGCTGAATTGGACAGACAGTTAAAGCAAGCAGAACTGGAAATGAAGAGGGAAGAACAGTTGAGACAGCATGAATTGGAACTAAGGAGATTGGAGTTGCAAAATCCTGATGCTTCCAGGTACAGTAGTGCTAGTTCTCCCCATCACAGTAGTGACATTTCTTCAGGACCGTCTCTCGCCCAAGGATCCATGAGCTTCCCTCTGGCCCACTTCAACCCGAAGGAGGATCAGATGGATGAATACCTTGATCGTTTTGTCATCATGTGTGAAGCGTATAATCTGCCTAAAGAAAAATTTAATATCAAACTCTCCCAAGGACTCCGCGGCCCGGCTTTTGATGTATTCACAAAGCTTCCGCCTGGTCTTGAACGGGACTTTGATACCCTCAAAAATGCTCTCTTACAAAGATTTGAATTAACCTCAGAAGCCTACAAGCTGAAGTTCCGGACAGCCAAAAGATCTCAGGGAGAATCATTTGCGCAGTTCGCCTCACGACAACATACGTATTTTACGAAGTGGGTAGGACTGAGCAAATTTGATACTACCTACGAGGGGCTACAGGAAATGATGCTTGCAGATCAATTCAAAGAGGGTCTCCCGAAAGCTCTCCAAATGTTCATAGCTGAAAATGGTGGAGTTAGATTAGAAGAGATAATCTCACTAGCCGAAAGGTATTTAACTGCACATGGGGAGGCAGGTACTGCTAAACCTAGTCATACAGATAAGACCCAAAATAATCCTTCCACACAAAATCAGGGGTATCAAAACAATAACTCTGAAGGTAAGGACAACAGGTGGCACACTGGTAGTCCACACCAAAATCCAGGTAATTACCATAGTAAACAGTCATCCCAACCTCAACAACCTACAAGTAATAGAGGGGGTAATCAGTATTGTAAAAATTGCAGAACAAATGACCACCATACTAGTTCTTGCAAAAACAAACCCCCTGTTCATTACACGGCTTGTTTGACTTTGGCGGATAAAAACCACCAATGGAGGACCCCTGGTGATAATCAAAGACCTCCAGTAGTTGAGACAGTTACTGTAAATGGGAGACAGGTACCGTGTTTATATGACACGGGTCTGGAGAGTGACGCGGCCATTGCAGCTCACTTGGTGAAACCGGGACAATTGACTGACCACACTATTGAGTTAAGAGGTGCTACTCTGAGCTCTGAACCAAAACTTGTTAAAGTTGCTAGGGTGAAGGTGACATCCAAATATGTCACCGGAACAGTTTCTGCTGTTGTGCTAGATGATCCAGTATATCCCTTCATGTTAGGGCGAAAATATGTATATTTGGGTGAACCTAAGTCCACAACTTATACTTGTGCTATGCAGACCCAGAATCAGGGCACCACTTTGAGTGAACCCGAAATTCTTATCCACCCATTAACTAGGGAGATTAGGGCTGCCCAAGCAGCATGTCCCACTTTACAATCCTGTTTTGGCAAACTGCCAAAATCTAGAAATCCACCGGTAGCTGGTGATTTCTACGAAAAGGAAAAACTGTTATTACCGTAGGGCGGGAACTATGGATCACGTCCACGAACAGTTTGTGGTACCCAAAAGGTATCGTAACCATGTCTTACAAATGGTACACTCCATCTCGGACAGTGGGCATATGGGGATGAAAGCAACCAACCAAAGTCTTTATTTCTCCTATTTCTGGCCGGGAATGACACGGGATATCAAACGATATGTCAGGTCATGTAAAGAGTGCCATCTGGTTCCACCTACTCTTGGTGGAACTCCACCTAAGATAGGTGATCAAGTGTTAGTATTATCACCCAAGGGGGATAATCCTTTAGATATGGGTTGGCAGGGGCCATTCCTTATTACAGATAAGGTGTCTCGCACCCATTACAAACTAGACATTCAGGGTAATCGGGAAGTCTTTCCCATGTATTTAATTAGGAAACATGTAGAAAGATTAAATGATCCACCAGTGCATCTGATGGCATTATCGGTGGCAACTGTGGTCGAAGGGGGAGATAACTCAGATATGGAGTATCCCTTGACACCTCAGGAGACAGCGAATGATGTCTCAATCGACCTGAATTCGGAGACGTCTGAATCAGGGAAGATGAGACGAATTCCAGATCCTCATGCCCCTATGCCAACAGATAAGCCTGGATGGATTAAAGGTGACACAGTAAACACGATGATAAACCGTACTGACCCAGTCCGACAAAATCATTTGCCTGTTACTGTGCCAACCAGTAACCCTTATTCTTTTAGGGGAGAACACTCTCTGGGAATTCAGAATAGAGAAGAGGGGTGGGGACGACCAGGTCGTCATAGGTTTCCATGGAAACGACATCAAGGGAGGAGGTTTCTTAGAAGATGTCTTAGAAACGAAGAAGCAGGGTTTCAGTAGGAATTGTTCTACTGAAGAAGAGGGGGAGACTGGTCCATATGTTCCAGGGTTGTTGGAGTAAGTGCCAACAAAATCTGATGAGTGTGCTGGCTGGAGTAAAGTCCGAAGTCTCGAACTTTACTTTCAACGGTAGGCATATGTGACGAAGTCCCCAGCTTCCTCTTCATCTTTTGCTTAAATTGGAGTAAATTCTTTTTAAAACCCTTATGTAATTATAGAAGAATTTAATTTCGTTTTTATTCCTATATATCTATGTATAGACAGCCCATGGCTATAGCATAAATCTACTGCTAATTGATGTTATTACTCTAGTGGGAAATAATACGTTATACTAGGATTGGGGAAGAGGCTGAATTTACAAAGTAGTGTACCCAGCCAAACCTACAAATTTGGCTACGACTATTTTACAATTTGGTCGGATAAATTAAAGGAAACGAACTCCCTGGCACGACCACTTCCGGTCAGGAGAAAAATAGCTAACCTCGTTCTTTCGCAATCCAAAAGTCGGGGTAGAAACATGCTAGTCACTAGGCTCTGAGAAAATACTTATAAAGTGTTAGAGTTTTATCTTTGGCACGTATTACGGCCATAAATATATTTAAAATATATTAGAGAGATTCCTAGAGCAGTGTTCGTACCCAAGTGTGGTCAGAAGATTAGAAGGATTTGACACCTTCAGCGCCAAGCTTTAGATGCGCCAACCTGTGTGACTGACTCATTGTGGAGCATCACTCACCATCTCACTTATGCTTACTAACTAGGGTTTACACGCACTGTGTAAGCCGGAGAACCAGAAGATAAGTGGCCAAACTTACCGTTGGCCACCACCACCACCATCACCATTCAACTCAAAATATTCTATAGGCCAAAGAGTTCGTCAATGATTAGACAGTCTAGTAGATTCAACCCATATATTAGATATGCAATAGGATACAGGGAAGTGTATCCCTTTTCATGTACAGGGCTGCCTCCAGTGGAGCACCCAAAGTGTTATCATATATTAAATGTTAATGTGATTTTAATTTTACAAACTCTAGTTGTTACCTAATTAACCTTAGTCATAGTAGAGTGAGAAGATATGAAAGTTTGTCTCTGTTATATATTTTACTCTGTCTTTCTCCGTGTCATTGAGAGTTATTAGAGTTGGGGGCTCGAGCTTTGTTTTATTTCAGGCAACGTAGCTAGACAACCTTGGCAGACTGTCTGTATCAAACCAGTATAGTTGTACGCCATTCCTGTCTGCCTGAACACTGTCAGAAGATTAGACTTGTGCTGGGACCTTTATTCCGCCTAGAATTACGAGCTATTCAGTCTTGTCTTCTCCAGTGACCTATTTTTCTATTCGTAGAAAGCCTACCCACAGCACTTTGATAGATTCCTTATCATCGTAGCTGACGCTACGCTACAACAACCAATGCAGGATAGAAGAGATAGCAGAGCCCAGCAACAAGCAGAAATATTTAGAAGATTGACAGACCACCCTATGTACAACAGATTTAATGGTTTTGGAAAGGGAAGACTGAAGCGTAGCAACTTTGTAGAAACTGCAAAACGAAGGATTAGGGCAGATCCTATACTTAACATATCAACAGTCAAGCCCATACACAATGCACACAACTTCCCAGCTTGGAGACAGCAGCAACTGCCTGAGATGATAGAAAACATTCCTGGTATTGAGAAAAAGAACACTCAGCATGAAACCGAAAGAAGAGAAATAACCCTAAACTACATAAAAGAACATTACCCAAGCAGGAATTGGACCCATGCATATACAGATGGATCAGCCAAAAATTCAATAGAGAATGGAGGAGGAGGAATTCTCCTAAATTTAAAAAATGGAGTGAAAAAAACAAATTCAGTGGCAACTGGAAAGTTTTCAAGTAACTTCAAAGCGGAGGTAGAGGCTCTGAAAACTGCAGCAGAAATGCTCTTGATGGAGGAAAATAAAGAGAAGCAAATAGCTATCTTCACAGATGCAAAGTCAGCTGTCTCAATACTGAAGAGCAACAACAGCACAGAAATAGCTGACCTAAGAGCAGCACTCCATGGTCTATGCCAGAAATCCAAAAAAGTTGTAATACAGTGGATCCCATCACATTGCAGTATACCTGGAAATGAAGAGGCTGACAGACTGGCAAAAGAGGGCGGACGACTACCACAGCCTGACATAGACATAATCTATAATGAGGCAAAGAGGTTGATAAAAAGCACTTATAGAACCAAATGGGAATCAGAGCATCCAGGCCACCAGAAGGATGATGCATATTACAAACTCGACCGAAGAGAACAAGTAACAATCTTCAGACTCCGCACAGGACATAACAGGCTGAAATACCACTTGTTCAACAAACTAAAGATAGGAGATACAGATGAATGTAATTGTGGAACTGGTAAAATGACAGCTAAACATTTGCTGCAAGAGTGCCCAATATATGCAGAACAGAGAAAGATATTTTGGCCCACACCTGCTTCATTCGAGGACAAGCTCTATGGAGATATCAACAAGCTCAAGTCGACTGCAGCTTACTTTAACTGTATTCAGGTTGACATTTAAATGTACATGAAGAAGTATTTAGACTGCCACACTTCATACCACAGGCATGTTGGTTACACAAGCCTCCCAGAGGCATGAAATGGAATATTGCTTGGATAGCAAATCCATTACGTGGAAAATCCGAATCGAAAGCTCACTGTGTGGGCTTCATAAAAGGTGGAAAAAGTGTCCTCGTGGCACAAAATGGAATATTGCTCGGATAGCAAATCCATTACGTGGAAAGTCCAAATAGAAAGCTCACTGTGTGGGCTTCATAAAAGGTGGAAAAAGTGTCCTAGTGGCACAAAATGGAATATTGCTCGGATAGCAAATCCATTACGTGGAAAGTCCGAATCGAAAGCTCACTGTGTGGATGTCATCTGCAAACTGCATTCTTCTAGCTTCTAGAAGAACAGCCTATGGTGAACGGAAGGCCCAATATACGGAAGTGAGGCTAAGCAGCCATGTGCAGGACGTGACGATTCCTTGGGTGAGCCCAGTACCAGAGCACTGTGATGGCTCTGCAATTATGGAAGCCTCCTTGAATGGCGGGGAATGCCCATGGTCTGCCCCTGCCTTCCCTTGAGGGCTAACCAGGATGCCTTTGGCTGTTCTATATGGGCCAAGATGGGATGGGAGATAACACCACAACAGTGAGAGTCTAACGTCCTAAGAAACTCCCGGGAAGGTTAACCCGGTCAACAAATGCCCGCAGAAGTCGGATGTGTCGGCCTAACGGCGCAAGAACGCAGCTCTGCTGTAAACAGGCACAACGCAATCACGTCCGAAAAAAAACTCCGGATGAACGAAGAAGAAGAAGAAGAAGAAGAAGAACGCGGCATGTCAGATTACGAACTGCATTCGTCAACCCTCCGCCACAGACCCAGGCTATATTTTATATTATAAAACAGCCTACACACACATTGGCATGGGCTGTGCGATTCTGATATGCACAGACTTCCGGTCGCCAACATGGTGGTTAGGCGTTGAACCGTTAAGACCTGTGGCGTGTTTATGATTGCAGCTACGGTTCGCAATCGCATTTTCCTCATGTTCGACTGGTAGTACATGGTTCCGTCGCCCTGCTACTAAGTGAGTGCGTGGGCGACACTGTGAGCTGTGAAATTCGCGGGAATTGCTTTTACATCTGTCCTGTACAGTGGTCTACATGTTTGGAACAATGGTTACCGGCTGTTGCTGAATTGACTGATTTGCCTTTTCGGTTCAGAGGTGCATTTTTCAGGAGACTCCCGGGAGTCGGCGCTGAAGCTGTGGAGTTAGTACTTTATGCGACACTTTCAGCGGGTCGCCCTGCGGTAAAAGACCGAGCCTTGTGAGAAAACCTGGGTCAATGAGGTCTTTCTGGTGACTGCCGAGTCCATCGACGATGAACTGTGGTTTTCGTGGAGGACTTTTGTGTTGGCATTCTGGCGGCGGCATTATACACAGTGTACCTGTGCGGGCTGTTGGATTGCCGAGACTCCTGCCTATTCCACTTTTCACATTAGACAGTGGGGAGCATTCTGTGTGATATTCACTGGCACAGGAACGGAGCATAATGGGGACGACCCGTTGCCGTGAAGTTGGAATCTCAATTAACTAACTAACGTACTAACTAACTAACTAACTAACTAACTAAGCTAACTAACTAACTAATCTAACTCATAAACTAACTAACTAACTAACTAACTAACTAACTAATCTAACTAACTAATCTAACTCATAAACTAACTAACTAACTAACTAACTAATTAACTAAACTAACTAACTAACTAACTAACTCATAAACTAACTAACTAACTAACTAACTAATTAACTAAACTAACTAACTAACTAACTCATAAACTAACTAACTAACTAACTAACTAACTAATCTAACTAACTGATATGCACACATTTGATTCTTCGCTAATGTCACGACGAATTGCACAGTGCTGAGCAATAATTCGCTGTGTGAACTACAGGGAGACACTGGGGCATTTATGGAGATTTATGTGTGCAGTGAGAGTGATTGTTTACATAATCAAAATAGTTAATTATGTTTATATTTAAGGTAAAAGCAATGGCAAAGTCATCATCATCATATGCATTGCCGACAGCGTTGTCGGTCATGTTTCGTACGATTACCAGAGTCATGGATCAGCTCTGTGTTTTTATCAATGGCAAATCACTGAACATATAACTTGTCGAGAGATCAATCAATCAATCAATCAGGTGCCGTCTCCACAATGAAGGTTGGCTGCAATGGATCTCCAACACTGTATGTCTCTCGCCCTGACTGTACATTCTGTCAGATTGATGTTCGTCCATCTCTTGATGTTATCTTCCCACTTGTATCGTTGTCTACCTCTTGCTAGCTTGCCCCCAATCTTGCCTTCCAGAATGGTTTTTATAAGAGTAGCATGTCTTTTAACATGGCCGAAATATTTCACTTGCCCCGTCAAGAGATCACAAACAGCAAAAAACAAACAAAAATGATGGGGTTACTGCGACGTCC